>JAMWET010001896.1:607500-678701 GCA_024036415.1 Prochilodus magdalenae | reverse complement strand
GACGAAGGGAAACTGAGAAAGAGAGAGAGAGGGAGCACAAGTCACTCTAGAGTGACAAAGTGGGAGAGAACAAGGGGAGAAAGACAACAAGGGGAAGAAAGAGTAAGAGCAAGCAAGAAAAAAACTAGAAAGAGAGTAAAAAGAGAGAGAGGTGGACAGACAAAGGAGAGGGAAGAAAAGGAAGAAAGAGAGAGTAAAAGGAGTGAATGAAACAGACAATAAAAAAGGGACACAAAGAAAGAGTGAGGAAGAGAGGGTGGGGATGAAGACAAAGCGAGAAGGAGAGGAACGAGTCAAAACAGGGTCAAAAGAAAGAGAGAGAGAGAAAGAGAGAGAGAGAGGAAGAGAGAGAGAGAGAGGGAGGGAGAGAGAGAGAGAGAAAGAGAGAGAGAAAGAGAAAGAGAAAGAGAGAGAGACAGAGAGAGGGAGGGAGAGAGAGACACGATGTAGCCTTGATGGTGATGACCAGAGCAGAGAGAACCCGATGACCACTAATAGACTCCACCCCACTCACTGCAGATCACCCTGCAGTTAAGCCCCCCAGATCTGGCAGTGCCCCCGTCTCCCTTCCTTTAAACGGGCTTTTGTGTTATTCAGAGCTGTTTAATTCCTCATCAGTGTGAAGTCTCGTCTACAGTGCACTTACTGGAGAAAAGGGAAAATAAATAAATAAATAAATAAATAAATAAATAAATAAATATTTAATCCATCTCTGTGACTGGGCTGCTGTTTATACATGCTGAAAAGCAGACAAGCCTTATGGCTCTCGATCTGCTCTAGATCTGCTCTGGATCTGCTCTAGATCTGCTCTGGATCTCCTCTGGATCTGCTCTGGATCTGCTATAGATCTGCTCTGGATCTCCTCTGGATCTGCTCTGGATCTGCTCTAGATCTGCTCTGGATCTCCTCTGGATCTGCTCTGGATCTGCTCTAGATCTGCTCTGGATCTCCTCTGGATCTGCTCTGGATCTGCTCTGGATCTCCTCTGGATCTGCTCTGGATCTGCTCTAGATCTGCTCTAGATCTGCTCTGGATCTGCTCTAGATCTGCTCTGGATCTGCTCTGGATCTGCTCTAGATCTGCTCTGGATCTGCTCTGGATCTGCTCTGGATCTGCTCTAGATCTGCTCTAGATCTGCTCTGGATCTGCTCTAGATCTGCTCTAGATCTGCTCTGGATCTGGCCTACATCTGCTCTGGATCTCCTCTGGATCTGCTCTGGATCTGCTCTAGATCTGCTCTGGATCTCCTCTGGATCTGCTCTGGATCTGCTCTAGATCTGCTCTAGATCTGCTCTAGATCTGCTCTAGATCTGCTCTGGATCTGCTCTGGATCTATCCTAGATCTGCTCTGGATCTGCTCTGGATCTGCTCTGGATCCGCTCTTGATCTGCTCTGAATCTGCTCTAGATCTGCTCTGGATCTGCTCTAGATCTGCTCTTGATCTGCTCTGGATCTGCTCTGGATCTGCTCTGGATCTGCTCTTGATCTGCTCTGGATCTGCTCTAGATCTGCTCTGGATCTGGCCTAGATCTGCTCTGGATCTGCTCTGGATCTGCTTTGGATCTGCTCCCACAGCTGAATCTCTAATAGCCGTGTGTATTAGGTATTCTGTGTAACCCAGGTCGGGAAATCTCCACCTTCTTCGCTGTGCTATTTACCTCCGTCTTTCTCAGAGTGGTGACCCCTCCCCATCTTTACTTCTAAAAGACTCTCTGAGACCTCCATTGTCCATTTTCTCAGCTTCACTGACCACATAGGAGCACTTTGTAGCTCTACACTTACAGACTGTACTCCATCTGTTTCTCTGCATACGTTATTACCCTGTTCTTCAATGGTCAGGACCCCCACAGGACCACCACAGAGCAGGTACGGTGTGGGTGGTGGATCATACTCAGCACTGCAGTGACACGGGGGCAGTGGTGTTGGTTTGTGTGTTGTGGTGTGTTGCTGTGTGTGTGGAAAAGCTGGTGTGCGTGGATTCAGACACAGCAGTGCTGCTGGAGGGTTTAGACACTGTGTCCACATGGGCTTGTCCTCTGATAGGCTCACTGTCCACTCCCTACCTTGCTGGTCCACCTTGTAGATGGACAGTCGGAGACGATAGCTCATCTGCTGCTGCACAGTGCAGTGTTGGTCCTTTAGTCCTTTATCAGTGGACACAGGATGCTGCCCACAGGATGCTGCCCACAGGATGCTGCCCACAGGACGCTGCCCACAGGACACTGACCACAGGACGCTGTTAGCTGGGTATGTTTGGTGGGTGGACGATTCTCAGTCCAGCAGCACTGCTGTGTCTGATCCACTCACACCAGCACAACACACATTAACACACCACCACCACATCAGTGTCACTGCAGTGCTGAGAATGATCAACCATCCACATACTACCGGCTCTGTGGTGGTCCTGTGGGGGTCTTGACCATTGAAGAATGGAATATAAGGGGCTAATAAAGAGACCACAGTCTAATTGAAGAGCTACGTGGTGCTCATGCTGCATATGGTCAGTGAAGCTGATAAAATGACCCTGCTTTGAGAGATGACTCATATAAGAGACACTGAATGCCATAAGGCTAATAATGTTAGCATTAGCTGGCTAGCTAGCTAAGATCACAGAGCACCTGGCAAACTGATCCCTTTCGAAACAGCAAGTGACTCATCAACATGCCATACAGTGCCAAGCGGCTGCCCAGCACATGGTAATAACCAATGCCCACAAAACAGCAGGAGCTATGAGGACATAGCGAGGAGTTGGTAGCGGAGTAACGGCAGGCGCAGGAACAGTGGAGGTCAGGTTAAGGCTCTGGAAGATCAAGAACCCATTCAGAGGGAAGTCACCTAATGATGGCTATGCAAATAAAATCCCGTCCCCTGTGACTGAATGGGACCTAATAGCGTCCAGAAGCACCAGTAACAGCTGGGACTGGATTGGACATGGACTGGACAGGTTTCTGGATGTAGGCCATCAATCTTCAAACACTCTTACATCAGAGAATTGGTCAGTCGGGCCAGATTTGGTGGAAGCCTTCCCTGGCACAATTCCCTGGAGACTGGGATTGTAGCCACTGCTGGTAGACCCGTACGCTTCCGTACACCTGCAGATTCAGCTACTTCCTCCACACTGCCGATGGTGCTGGCACTAACAGGATGACTCATGGAGGGTGTCCTGAATGGCCGCAATCGGGGCTGTTGGGTGAGTCAGGTACAGTGATACGGCCTGTCTATGCTCACGTCACACTGGTTCAGACATCTCATCAGTTGGAGATGTTAAGTGTAAGCGTTTAGTTGGGTGGGACTAAACGCCTGCCTGGTACTATATGACGTGGTCAGACAAACTCATCACCTCTAACTCTTGTAGCAGGTTTCGGTTCAGTTTCAGCACCACGGACAGCTCCCTCAAATCACTCACTCAAATGCTCACCTTCTAAGCTGATTTATTCTTGGGGCATGGGGCGTGCCCTGGATCCTATCCCAGCATTCAGTGGGCGGAGAGCAGGTAACACCCTGGACTGGCCACCAATCTATCACAGGGTAGGCACACATTCACGGCTAGAGGGGCTATTTAGCATCTCCAGTTCACCTGACTGCATGTCTTTGGACTATGGGAGGAAACTAGAGTACGTGGAGGAAACCTGCCCTCCACACGGATAGGACCCTGGACACTCCAGACTTGGAGACTTGGAGGGGCAACAGCGCTTCCCACCAAGCCACCATAAGCACTCAAAACACAGTACTCTTATGATGGCAGTGATCTACGATGGATTGACGGCCTCTCCAGACCAGTGGGATAGGCTCCAGTCCCAATCAACCCAGAAGGATAAGCAGCTCAGAAGATGAATGAATGAACGAATGAATGTATGAATAAATGAATGAATGAACGAATGCATGAATGAATGAATGAATGAAAAATGGCAATAACCATTCAAACCAGTTATCCAAACGTACATACCAGATCCTAACCATGTTATCTTAAACATGAGATTTACACAGTCACATTATTATGACCATCCAGATGAAGCACCGTAAGCAGCTTGGAAACCATCGAGACGGGCTGGGAGTGACTCAGTAAGGTCTTGGTAGGTTGTCACAGGTATCTGGAGCCATGCTGACTGCCGGGTATCCCACAGCTCCTGAAGGGTTAGTGGGGGAGGGTCCGTAGAGCGATCATGGTGATCGAGGTGGTCCCACAGATCCTCAGTTGGGTTCCAGTCTGGGAAATTAGGGAGCCAGGGTAGTCTTTGGAAGTCTTGGTCATGGTCAGGTCCAGCCCCTCTGCCCCAGGTATCCCAATCAGCATGTATGGGTGCATGTGATCTGCAAGGATGAACCCAGAGTGCCACGGGACTTCATGAGCTGGAGCTGCCGCTGTGGATTGTGGGAAGTGGTCATGATAATGTGACTTGACTGTCGACTGTCTGATAGTTCTACACATTTCCAGCACATATGCAACATATAAGACCGAGCAGGTGCATTAGTTAGGACTTGTGAGTCACGGCCCAGATGGGCCGCTAGGTTTATATGACGTTAAAGTGAGAACTGAAGTATGGATGCTGGACCACTTCAGTCAGATAAGCTGTACGGCTTAGCATCTGCGCTAACAAGAAGGCCGTGAAAACAGGAAACAGCGAGCGCCTCTGTAGAAAGACTCCCGCTTATCCACAAGCTCTGACAGCTTCAGGTTGCGCGACTGTTCATAGGGTTGCTGTCGGAGGGCTGCGGGGTGACCGGCGGCCCGCGCTTTGCTGATTACATGCCTAACGGATTCTGTTTCTTCTGGCCAGATGTTTCCCCAGCCCTTCACAGGGCTCATCTGCTTTAGCAGATTGCGGAAATTAATTGAAAATAGCATTTAAAAAAAAGAAAAGAGAGAGCAAGAGAGAGAGAGAGAGAGAGAGAGAGACGGCATTTCTGTTCCCAGACTGACTCGATCGAGTTTCTTACGGTCTGGTTGCCAGGTGACACGGGTTTGACAGCTGTCCAATCAAAGCTCCAAACCTGTGTTTCTGTGTATGCAAGAACCTCCAGTGCCAATCCGACATTAGCATTAGCGTCCAAATCAAACAAAGCGGTTCATAAATGCACAAGCAAATGTTCTCATAAACAAGGAGCTCAGACAAAGGTGCTTTAAACTGAGCCACCCAACAAGAGAGCGCTGACACGAACGCACCTCGTCTTCATCACAGGATCATCAGGATGAGTAACGGGAATCAGTCAGGCTTCAAACAAGCACATGTTTTGGGAGCGGAAAACAAACCACCCCACCTCACCCCCCAGTGCACTGCTGCACACATGCTTAGGGTCCTGACCCTATACCAAGGGCTTTTTAGAACAGTTGTGAGGCTTCATGTGCTGACATCGGACACGTTATCATATGAGCTTGTTGGCGTGTCGTCTAAATGCACACTCATTCCAAATCTGATGTCTGGAAACTGTCAGTATATGGGGAATATTGCTATATGGGTAGTATAGGTATATGGGTATTTGGGTATTATAAACCATGTTGCATTATTATAGGTATATGAATACTATAGGTATACTGTATGAGTACTATTGGTATATAAGTACTATCGGTATATGTGTAATATAGCTATATGGGTATTATAGGTATATGGACATTATTGGTATATGGGTATTATAGGTATATGTGTAATATAGCTATATGGGTATTATAAGTTATGTTGTGCTATAATAGGTGTATGAGTATTATATGCTTTGGGTAATATAGGTATATGAGTACTATTGGTATATGGGTATTACAGGTATATGGGTATTATAGGTATATGGGTATTATTGGTATATGGGTATTATAGGTATATGGGTATTATGGGTATTTGGGTATTATAAGCTATGTTGTACTATAATAGGTATATGAGTATTATATGCTTTGGGTAATATAGGTATATGAGTACTATTGGTATATGGGTATTATAGGTATATGGGTATTATAGGTATGTGGGTATTATAGGTATGTGGGTATTATTGGTATATGAACATTATTGGTATATGGGTATTATAGGTATATGGGTATTATTGGTTTATGGGTATTATAGGTATGTGGGTATTATAGATATATGAGTATTATTGGTATATGGGTATTATTGGTATATGGGTATAATAGGTACATGGGTATTATTGGTATATGGGTATTATAGGTATATGGGTATTATAGGTATATGAGTATTATGGGTATTTGGGTATTATAAGCTATGTTGTACTATAATAGGTATATGAGTATTATATGTTTTGGGTAATATAGGTGTATGAGTACTATTGGTATATGGGTATTATAAGTATATGGGTATTATTGGTGTATGGGTATTATAGGTATGTGGATATTAAAGATATATGGGTATTATTGGTATATGGGTATTATTGGTATATGGGTATTATAGGTATATGGGTATTGTAGCTATATGAGTATTATGGGTATTTGGGTATTATAAGCTATGTTGTACTATAATAGGTATATAAGTATTATATGCTTTGGTCAATACTGGGTATTATTTGGGTATTATAGGTATGTGGGTATAATTGGTATGTGGGTATAATTGGTATACGGGTATTATAGGCATATGGTTATTATAGATATATGAGTATTATAGGCTACGTGTATTATAAGCTATGGGTGTTATAGACTATGTGTACTAGAGAGGAGGGTCACTGGTTGATACCCAGGGTTCGAAGGGTTAAAGGTCATGGGCATTCTGTTGTGGTTTTTGGCCTTGCTGTTTATAGACAGTGGTTTCTCCAGATTCCCTGAGTGGTTGATGCGCAGGGTAGCTGGTGAAATACTGAAAATCAATATCTGAGGAATGCTAGAGCCTTCGCTATATGACTGCATCACCTGTTTAAGAAGTTCTCCGGACATTTTTCCCAAACTCCTAGTGGGAGTTTAGACACAGTAAACATTCCTCTTTGTACTGTTATGAAAGTAGACTATTACATCACTGCTGTCTGTTTCTGGGCTTGCTTGCTGTATACATGCCAATATGTGTTTTTCACCTTTGACCTCACAAAACACTGAGAATTAAAAGGGGGCTGTTTTTGGAGCGAGCTTCTTATTACTGCTAGCTGAAGACACATAGTTGTTGGGCAAATCCTTTTTGACACCTTACCTGTAAGAGTGTACTTGACATTTCCAGAGCAGGAAGTTGAGCGCTGTGTTTATGTTTGGTGTGTGTGTTTTTTATTTCCCTTTAATATTTTTTTTGTGCACCATTCAAAAGAGACAGCCGACCTTTTCATAATGCAAGCATCTGTGGATGAATGGACCAGCAGAAGTGGCTGAAACCTAGTGATTAGCTCAAAAGGGTGTGCAAGTTTTGATGTGCTATTTAAGGCGGAATGGAACATTTTAAATGAGAGGTGTGGTAGGCACCTGTATGTAACTGCTGGAGCATTTAAGGTGGAATGAAAACATTCTAGTGAGAGGCTGTTCTGTATGTAAAAGGAAGAAACAAACAAGAAGCTCAGTTTAAGGTGGAACTGGGCAATTCAAACAAATGAAAAAATTCCAAACAACAAGAGGCAGTTCTATGTAACTACTGCCGAACTGAAGGTGGAACAGGAAGAAACAAACAAGAAGCTCAGGTGCCTAGATGTTACTTCTGCACTATTTAAGGTGGAATGACAAAATTCCAACAACAAGTCGAGTCACCTGTATGTAATTGCTGCACCATTTAAGGTGGAACAAAAAAATTAAACAAGAAGCTAAGGCACATTTGAGTAACTGATCCACCATTTAAGGTGGAATTAAATAATTTAAACAAGAAGGTGAGACGCTTGTATGTAACTGCTGCACATTTTAAGGTGGAATGGAAAAATTCAAACAAGAGGATGAGGCATCTTAATGTAACTACTGCACATTTTAAGGTGGAATAGGAAAATTTGAACAAGAAGCTGAGGCACCTGTGAGTAACTGATCCACCATTTAAGGTGGAATTAAATAATTTAAACGAGAAGGTAAGACGCTTGTATGTAACTCCTCCACCATTTAAGGTGGCACGGGAACATTAGAAGACAAGGCTAAGACACCTGTATATAACTGCCCCACTATTTAAGGTTTAAGGTGGAATAGGCTAATCTGAACAGGAAGCTGAGGCACCTGTGAGTAACTGATACACCATTTAAGGTGGAACGGAAAAATTTGAACAAGAAGCTGAGGCACCTGTGAGTAACCGATACACCATTTAAGGTGGAACGGAAAAATCTGAACAAGAGGCTGAGGCACCTGTGAGTAACTGATACACCATTTAAGGTGGAATGACAAAATTCAAACAAGAAGTCGGGTCACCTGTATGTAACTGCTGCACCATTTAAGGTGGAACGGAAAAATTTGAACAAGAAGCTGACGCACCTGTGAGTAACCGATACACCATTTAAGGTGGAACGGAAAAATCTGAACAAGAAGCTGAGGCGCCTGTGTATAACTGCTGCACTATTTAAGGTGGAATGAAATAATTCGAATAAGAAGCTGAGGCACCTGTGAGTAACTGATACACCATTTAAGGTGGAATGACAAAATTCAATCAAGAAGTCGGGTCACCTGTATGTAACTGCTGCACCATTTAAGGTGGAACGGAAAAATTTGAACAAGAAGCTGACGCACCTGTGAGTAACTGATACACCATTTAAGGTGGAACGGAAAAATTTGAACAAGAAGCTGAAGCACCTGTGAGTAACTGATACACCATTTAAGGTGGAACGGAAAAATTTGAACAAGAAGCTGAGGGACCTGTGAGTAACTAATACACCATTTAAGGTGGAACGGTAAAATCTGAACAAGAGGCTGAGGCACTTGTATGTAACTGCTGCACCATTTAAGGTGGAATAGGAACATTTGAATAGACATACACTAGATCATAAGGTCAGTATTGTTTTGTCCTGTATGCTAATGCTATAGCTACTTGTTAGCATCACACCGTGATTGTACTGAAAGGTTGTTAAGCTACACAGTGGCTGTGATTAGTTACGTTACTAGATCTAACGACTCTTGTTTGCTCTAGAGTTACAGAAATGAATTTGTCCATACAGCCTTTGCGAAGGGTTTTATCTCCACAAAGATCCACAAAGCCTCCAACTTTTTAAGCCCAGTCTTCTCCGTTAAATAAGAGGAACATTTATTAACATCTATTACATTAAAACATTAACGCCTCGCAGTCAAGGTCTGACGGCAAAAGAGACAGATGTAGAACAATCAACTTTAAAACGGCCTGGGTGAATCAGAGGTCAAACGAAAGGTCAACCTTCACATAGCATTCTAATATTACATTTATTTCAATAGAATGATTTTTTTTTCCTGATGTTAATCTGAGCGTCAATGATCCAGTTGTCCTTATGTTCCTCTCAAATATCTACGTAAAAGACTCCATAGAGAAACGGACCACCTCTTTAGGAGACTGCAAAAACCTTGGTTGCCTAAACCCTGGCATTTCTGAAGCTCGCTGACTGAGGATTGTTTGGCAGGTCGCTTGCTCATGTCAGGACATGACCTTCATTAGCACCACAAATCCTGAAGCAATTAAGAAAGGATCATTGAAATCATTGAAAACTCTCCTTCTCTTTCTCTCTCTCTCTCTCTCTCTCTCTCTCTTGTGCTCACCGCCTCTGCCTCTCTGTCATAAATAAAATAATGCAACACGGCCGGACCTCAGCTTGATGAATTGAGCACTCGGCATAAATAAACCGAGTGAAAGCCAAAATGACGGAGGTGCCGTATTTCTCAGGCGGATGGCGGGAATGGAGAGAGAGAGTCGTGATTCACAGCTGAGAGGAATCGTGCAGACGCCGAATGTCCGGCCCACTCATCCCTCCGAGAACCACCAGATCTGCAGCTATCAGAACATGGTTCACTTCAATTCAGTTCAATTTAGGTTCTGTTCTGTTCAGTTCTACTCAAAAGGCCTTTAAAGGAAAAAACCCAAAATGGAACCAAGACTCAGAAGAAGAAACCTCCTAAGAGAATGAGGAAGAACCCTTGACGTGGACCAAGACTCAAAAGGAACACTGTACACCAACACACTACTTACAGCACACTAACACATTACACTTACTGAGTTACTGTACACCAACACACTACTTACAGTACACTAACACATTACACTTACTGAGTTACTGTACACCAACACTACTTACAGCACACTAACACATTACACTTACTGAGTTACTGTACACCAACACACTACTTACAGCACACTAACGCATTACACTTACTGAGTTACTGTACACCAACACGCTACTTACAGCACACTAACACATCACACTTAGTGAGTTACTGTACACCAACACACTACTTACAGTACACTAACGCATTACACTTACTGGGTTACTGTACACCAACGCACTACTTACAGTACACTAACGCATTACACTTACTGAGTTACTGTACACCAACACACTATTTACAGCACACTAACTCATTACACTTACTGAGTTACTGTACACCAACACACTACTTACAGTACACTAACGCATTACACTTACTGAGTTACTGTACACCAGCACGCTACTTACAGCACACTAACGCATTACACTTACTGACTTACTGTACACCAACACGCTACTTACAGCACACTAACACATTACACTTACTGAGTTACTGTACACCAGCACGCTACTCACAGCACACTAACACATTACACTTACTGAGTTACCGTACACCGACACACTACTTACAGTACACTAACGCATTACACTTACTGAGTTACCGTACACCAACACACTACTTACAGAACACTAACACATTACACTTACTGAGTTACTGTACACCAACACACTACTTACAGTACACTAACGCACTACACTTACTGAGTTACTGTACACCAACACGCTACTTACAGTACACTAACACATTACACTTACTGAGTTACTATACACCAACACGCTACTTACAGCACACTAACACATTACACTTACTGAGTTACCGTACACCAACACACTACTTACAGTACACTAACACATTACACTTACTGAGTTACCGTACACCAACACACTACTTACAGTACACTAACACATTACACTTACTGAGTTACTATACACCAACACGCTACTTACAGCACACTAACACATTACACTTACTGAGTTACTGTACACCAACACGCTACTTACAGTACACTAACACATTACACTTACTGAGTTACTGTACACCAACACACTACTTACAGCACACTAACGCATTACACTTACTGAGTTACTGTACACCAACACACTACTTACAGCACACTAACGCATTACACTTACTGAGCTACTGTACACCAACACCCTACTTACAGTACACTAACACATTACACTTACTGAGTTACTGTACACCAACACACTACTTACAGCACACTAACGCATTACACTTACTGAGCTACTGTACACCAACACCCTACTTACAGTACACTAACACATTACACTTACTGAGTTACTGTACACCGACACACTACTTACAGTACACTAACACATTACACTTACTGAGTTACTGTACACCGACACACTACTTACAGTACACTAACGCATTACACTTACTGAGTTACTGTAAGTGCACGAGATCTACGCAGCTATGAAAGGAACAGGGTCTGGGAATATGACCGAGATCAGCAGAAGTAGCCCACTGAAATATATGGAACCGAGTTCCAGATGAACAGACCAGATTTGAGAGGAGCTTCACTGCAAGGAAAAGCACTCGAGGTAATACATAGCTAATTACAAACGCCCTCCTTTCCTGTTTCTTTCCTCCCTACCTTTATATTCCCACCTTCCCTGAACCTGTGAACTCACACAATGCCAGGGCATGCTATCAGGAAGATCAGGAAAGCGGCGCAGGAGATGTCACTTAGTGCTAGCAGCCAGCCGAGCAGTGGCGTAGAAAGCAAGGGATCTTCTCTCCGCCAACCTTTCACCATCCCCACCTCAGGACGAACCCAGCCAATGGCTGTCTGATTGAAGATCTCACAAAACGTGTGAATCACACAATCAACTAGAGAAGTAGGGGCGGAAACAAAATGGCGGCGGGTGTCGCCTGGCTAATTTTGTTTACCTCGGAAGTCGGCGTGTGTCGTGCTGGGATGATTACGGGGTTATGATTTCCATTCTTTGTAGGAGGTGCATCTGCTTTACAGGCCTGCTACAGTACCAAGAGGAGGTCTGGATGACTGAACACACATATGCAAGGCTGGTGCCTTATCGCTGTACCCTACTGACCCAACGACCACAATGGCGGACATTCAGCGGGCAGTGATGTCCTCCATTACTCATCCTGTTTGTGCCAGCACCATTGGCAGACGGCTGCACAATGCAGAGTGCATGCGACAAGACCGTTCCAACGACTGTCCTTAACGCCACATCAGCATCACTCAAGAGTGCAGTGGTGTCGTGCCAGACTCTCATGGAGTGACTTAGAATGGGAGTGGGTCGTCTTCAGTGATGGGTCATATACAGAAGTAATGTCTCTTGGTATGGCGTCAGGCAGCCATCTGCCAACGACTCCTGCTGGGCATCCCTGCTGCTGAATGTCCCCAGCTGTGGCTGTTGGGTCAGTCAGGTACAGCAATAAGGCTATGCAACATTCCTGCAACATGGCAGCACCGTTTCGCCGCGATTGCATGCCGTATCCATACGCAGCTGCAAGCTATACACCGGATTTGTACCTCCATTCTTTTTAGGAGGTGCATCTGCTTTACAGGCCTGCAACAGTACCAAGAGGAGGTCTGGATGACTGAACACACATATGCAAGGCTGGTGCCTTATCGCTGTACCCTACAGACCCAACGACCACAATGGCGGACATTCAGTGGGCAGTGATGTCCTCCATTACTCATCCTGTTTGTGCCAGCACCATTGGCAGACAGCTGCACAATGCAGAGTGCATGCAACGAGACCGATACTAGGACTGTCCTTAACACCACGTCAGCATCACACAAGACTGCAATGGTGTCGTGCCAGACTCTCATGGAGTGACTAAGAATGGGAGTGGGTCATCTTCAGTTACATCTCCTAGTATGGCATCAGGCTCACCATGGTCTGCATGCATGTAGTCCTGCGTCATGCAGCCATCTGCCTGCTGCTGGATGTCCCCAACTGAGGCTGTTGGGTCAGTCAGGTACAGCGACAAGGCGTATTTGCCTACGTCACATGCGCACCAGAAGGTGAAGCTTGAACCATTTGCCTGTCTCCCAACGTCGAACCTACCCACCAAGTTTCATTCCCGTCGCTTGATTCCGTCTGGGTGCTGCTAACTGCGTGGCTAGTCCCTTGATGGTAAATGCATGCGTCAGTGTCCAATGCCCACCAGAAGGCAAGGAACTCTCGGCCGTGCTTTATGTTGCCTGAACGCTGCCTGCATGTTTCATCTCAAATAATGACTCACTTATATGGTGTGCGGATGCAAATGGCCGGGACGGTGATGCGATTATCCTCGGCAAGACTGATTATCAAGTCGATCCGGCTGGATGCGCGGCCCGCTTATATAAATGGTGGCGATCGATAACGTCATATTGATTGAACATTTCTGTATATGCAGATGACGGGGGGATTTGACTCATGAGGCGGCCGCCTGCTCGCTGTGAATATCGGTGGAAATTAATTAAGCACAGTTGAGCAGCCAACAGTCCACTCGCGCTCGATATACGGCCAGCGTGCGATGCTCTATTCGCTTTCTCCTCTTTCCCTCCTTTCTCTTCCTTCCAGCCCGGATGACGGATTCATACAAATAATTGCTTCACTCAAACAGACACGTATGGATTTTCCGGGTGCCCAGAGGGATCATGCATCAACGGAATGTAAGCGTTTCAAGGTCCGGCACCCGGCAGCGCTTTTTTTTTTTCCCCGCCGTTATGTAAACAGGGTAGAAATGGATGCTATTTAAAAAACAAGGAGTGAGGAAACGGAAGGCTGACATCTGGTGATGGCTCAGGCGGGTGAAGGCTCGGGCCGGCTAACTAAGAAGTATATGTGGAGATGGGCGCAGGTAGGATAGCTTATAGCCCGCGTTCATATCCCAGTGTTGGGTCGGAATATGAACATTATTTTCCCTCGCTGTCAGGGCCAATCAAGCGTCCAGTTAAGTGACCATTGGCGTGCCATTAATACGCGACAGCTGTACAACTGACAGGCTATTCCTGAGCGCAGGGCTAACGTCCATCAATCTGACGTACGGCTCTCCAAAGCAAGAAGCCTCACTGTTCCCCATTTACCATTAAACTTCCCAAACGGCTTTTTATTTTTCCTTCTAGAACCGGTAGGCCCAATCCTTGGCGGCGGAATTGCCATCTCGGCGCAGCCTGCGTGACAATGTGTCATTAAGGACGTAGCATCTATAGGGATGGCTGACAGGACGGGAGGACTGAAGGAACAGTGTCAGTCTTAATGTGCGGCAAATATGGGATTCAGCCACATCTACCTGCTCATTATGTAAGGAGGCCCTCTGTGCAACATTCCTGCAACACGGCAGCACCGTTTCGCCGCGATTGCATGCCGTAGCGGAAATCAGATGGAAACCTGGAATAGGAGTGTGGGCGTAACGTGATGGCGAAATTTGAGAACGCAGGCTTGAAGTTGCTTTGAAGAACGGTCCCTGATAGGAACAATAACGAGCTGATTATTCCCGACAGGAAGACGGACAGGTAAAGGTTATGGCGCGGAATCCGTCGACTCTATGATCGTACAATAAAGCCCCGAGGGCTACAAACGCACCGGTGCGAGAAAAACAGCAAGCCTCTAATTGCGTACATCAATAAACACAGCCTAATAATTAGCTCAGCAAACAGTGGCCTGATGAAGACGTCCTCATAGCCGTAACTCCTGCTCGTCTTAATTGGACTCCGTTCCCGAATCGTGGTATGAATCCGGCCTGAATTAAGGGGTGTGATTGACAGCAGGAGAGGATCCTCAGCGGGGTAGGAGCGAGGGATGCGTGGGACATGGAGAAACTTTAGATTCTTTTACAACACTTTAAAATATCTCATAACAAGTCCTGACTGAAAGCTATGTCCCGTCATTTGTCATCTTGACAGCTCGCTCTAAGACAAGGTAGTGTATAGGAAAGGCTCATATAGACCACGTTTCGGTTTTGACACCTGGAAGGCCACATAGTGCTGAGCGGAGCGGATTTGGGGCCGAAGCTCATTTTGCCGATAGTGAGTAAGTACCAGTGGCTGTAGTAGTTACATGAAGAGTGATATGGTGAAAGGCAATAATGGTCCGTAGAGGCCCTTAAGCAGGCCCCTGAGATGGCACTGGAGATTTCCGCGAAGGGCTGCGTTTTGTTGCTACGCCTGCAAAGGACAGAACTCTCTCTACGTGCAACCTCTACCTCCATCTTCATCAGTCAAATCCCTCCTGTGCATGATCAAACCCTACACCCCCCACCCCAAGCCCACACCTGCCATGCCTCAAATGAAGATCAGGCTTGGGCTTATTTGAAGCTTTAGCATGTAGAGCATACTCTGTGGGCCAATAGCTGATCTGGGAAGGTTCTGTCTCCATGGCTGAGCAAGCTAGCTGGACCCATATCACACATGGACACTTATTAAGAGATCGAATATGTGGAGCATTCGCTCCTGTTTCAAAGCTTCCTGTTCATATGGTTGGGATGTTTCAAACCAGGAATGCTGAAATTGGGAAATTGACCGATTGGTAACACCTTAATTGCTACGTAACGTTGACATATCCATGCAGTTAATATGGCATATGCTGTCATCAGCCGTCATGATGGATTATTAATATAACAGTCCATGTCAACATGACTGTCATAATATTTGACTAATGGCTGTTTATGAGCATAGGTTTAGCCAACATTAGCATAGTACATAAGGTCCAACGATATCATCATAACCTTATAGCGTAGGCCCTGACAGGTACCGCTAATATTACTGAATACACACCACCATGACAACTCCTGATGACATACGCCATCTACCTGGAAATGTTCATGACCTCATTATGATCAATCCAGTGTAGCAGTGTTGAGCCTGTCGCTGTACCTGAGTGACCCAAAGGCCACGATTCTGGACATCTAGCAAACAGTGATGCCTTCCATAGGCACCATATGGGCACGACTCAGGAGTACGTGCACTCAGACTTATACAACGACTGTACTTAACACCACGCCAACACAGACTGCAATGCAACCGTGCCGTGCCAGACTGTTATGGAGTGACTCGGATGGATCATTGCAGGGCAGCATTAGGAACCTCTCCAGCTCCATGCCAAGATGCCTGGCATGTTGGGTTAGCAAACATGGCGGCCCAATAACCATACTGATAGACACTACTACTGTATGTGTAGCTCAATAAGTTTTGTCCATATCAGGTTCAGTTTATCATTATTTATTGTTATCTGGTGACCTTTATCTTCCTTCCCAATAGCATTCCCAATCCCATGATAATGATTCAATATCTTGTTTAAGGCTAAGTAGTAATATCCAGTTTCCAATGCTCAATTATTCACTCATCTAAATGGCTAATCTAAATGGTCAGTTAGCTTACCTTGACCACTCGTGTATATTAGGCAGAACTTTCTGATTGTCCACTTGTGACTGAAGGGTACCTAATAGTCCACTAGCACCAATAACAACTGGGATTGGATTGGGCATGGACTGGACAAGTTTCTGGATGTAGGCTACATCAGTGTTCAGACACTCCTGAATCAAGGAATTACACAGTTGGGCCAGATTTGGTTGATGACTTCCCTGACACAATTCCGAGGAGAATTCCCTGTAGCCTGGGATTTTAGCCACTGCTGGTAGAGCCATATGACCTTACGCTTCCATACACCTGCAGATTCAGCTACTTCCTTCACACTATGGTCTTTGGCCACACCCAAATGCTCAGTCACTCCTTTCAGCCAATCATGAACATCTGCTCTGGAGCATTTTCCCACACATGGAACGAGACATTCACGGTAGCACCTCTTCCCAATCTATAGATCCCATCACTCATACCCCACAGGTATTTATAGCCCCATCATCCTGGTGCAGCACCATCTGCAGGAGCCTAAAGTTACTACCACCTTAAACACGCAAGGTGATATTATCCTTTGATACTGGCGCATATAAAGAAAGATCTCATCCCATGTGCAGTATGTGAGTTGACTATGACGTCATGTTACCTCAGGGCACGGTTTGGGAACACCCACACCTGTAAAAGTTGGTTGACGACTGGCCAGCGTTCTCGTTTCAAGGCGACGTGAATTATGGGAGCTCATACATATCCCATGACTGCTAGCATGTCGGTGTAGTTTTACAGGCTTTGGCTTTACACGTGGGTGTGGGATCATAACCAAGGCAGCAAAATGTGACTAACTAATGAAATGCGAAAATATTACACGGTGCAACTCCACTCGGGAGCAGGGGAACAGTGGAGAAGTTTAGTGGAGGTAATAAAATGGCTTTAAAAGCAGAATGCATTACTTGTTAAAGGAGAGGGAAAAAAAAATCAATTTCACCAAGGGACACATAAATCAATAAGATCATTACAATTTCAACAGCCTGCTCTCCAGCTGCTCTCATATGGAGAAAGGCATTACTTACAGTTACTGAAAGCATTAACTTACTCACTTTTCTGTGTGATGGCATAGCAGTACCAAGTTAATACCCTCAGAGGCTGGAATCTAGATATCCGAACGGAGTGGCAGCAGTAGCGCATCACTGAGCACCACTGGGGGACCTTCAGGGGCTTGTAGGCCTTCAGAGAAGGCTCAATCATTTGTAGGATCAGCTGATCAGTCATAACTTCCAAACCACCTCCTTATATCTACACTGAGTCTCCATTTTACCAGTTCCACTGACCATATAGGAACACTAGGAGTAGTTCTACAAATGCAGAAAGTAGACCACCGGTTCTCTACGTACTTTGTTAACCAGTTCTTCAATGGTCAGCATCCCCCAGGACCACCACAGAGCAGGTATTATACGGGTGATGGATCATTCTCAGCACTGCAGTGACACTGACTTGGTGGTGGGCTGGATCTGAGTGGATTGGAAACAGCTAGCCAGCTTGAGTGGTTTCTAGTTTTGGGGGATTTTCAGCCTTTCTTCCTGCAGAGGCTTCTAGATCTGTGAGTTTCTTGGGCCGTCTTGCATGCACCGTTCTTTTGAGGTCTATCCACATCTGTTTTCAAAGATGCTTAGGTCAGGAGACCGTGAGGGCAAGGGCTAAACCCTCAGCTGCAGTTCTTGCGGGAGCCCGTTGTGGGTTTGAGGTGTGTTTAGGATCATTATCCTGGTCTAGAAGCCTTCCTCTTTTCATCTTCAGCTTTTTTACAGACAGTGTGATGTTTGCTTCTAGTGTTTGCTGGTATGTAATTGAATCCATTCTTCTCTCTACCAGTGAAGTGGTCCCCATCTTACTGACTGCATTATATCTGTTTCATCTTTGTCAATCAATTTCCAGAATGCACCAGGGCTCTGGCAGATGTTCTTTTGCAAACTTCTGATGTTAAATTTTGTGGTGGCTCTTTCATGAAGACCATGTTTGAGAACCAAAAACTCAAACCAAATTCTGATTAAAAAATCAAATCAAATTACACTTTGTTGATGGGTGGGTTTGACATCAGGTTCAGCGAGCAGCGATGGTGCCAGCACCATTGGCAAACAGCTACACAACGCAGGACTACATGCACACAGACTACTGCGACGACTGTCCTTAACACCACGTCAACGTCGCCAAACCCTGCAGTGGTGTCATGCCAGACTGTCATGGAGTGACTCCGAATAGCAGCGGGTCATCTTCAGTGACGAATCCCCCTTTTGTCTTGGTGGACACGACCAATGAATCTGTGTGTGGAGCCACAAAAAATAAATGTATGTCTCTAGTATACACCAGTCTCTAAATATGCAATATCAATAACACTAATACACATTTATGAAATAGAACTTCTGACATATACAGGTGCGCACATTTCCAGATATGCAATTTGCTAAATCTGAGGTAGATAAAAAGAGCTGCATTCCATATACAGGGGTCGAATAATGATACATATATACTCCAGATTGTACAACATATGGATAGAAGATGAGCAAGATGCCAATCTAATTGTACAGGTTGTCAAGGACAAAGCACTTGGACTGATGCGTGCAGAGCTCAAAGTCAAACAGGTTACAAAGCACCAATACACAAACTAACCTGAGGGAGGAGAGCAAACCCAGAGTCATGAAACGAGCCAGAGGTCAGAACCAGTAGAGGAAGTCAGCGAGGCTACCGAAGCTAAGGGAGGAGACTGAGTGTATAGTCGATTGGCCGAAGTCCAATAAGGGATAATGCAGAGATTGGAAGTCGGAAGAGTGTCACACCTTGAATACAGGTGTGGGTAGAGTGCTCCAATAGGGTTGGAAATTATGGAAGAAAGTGGTGGCAAAACCATAAAAAAAGAAAAGAAAAGAAACAAAAAACAATCTACCAAACAAAAAAAATATTTACAACCTATATTAAGTTGGCGGAAACAACATTTTTCCATTAAACCCCACTCAACCACAATCTCTCCTCTGAAGGGGGGAACAATAATTATCATTGGCAATATTTGACAGAGCAAACGGATAATCCTCAAAACGTACCCACAATGCACACTGGCACTTTAAACTTAAACCCACAGGGTGGAGAAAATCAAATAACAAACAGAAAATGAAACATATAACCAACATGAACCCCCCTCCAAATGGATCGTTCCAGTAGGGTCCCACTGGGCATGTCCGGACTTGCCCAGCCACTGTATAAGCTCAGCTGAAACCAAGCATGGGCCTTTTCTCCCATCCTAGAAAGATAACCAATGGTCTAAGTGGCCTTCTAAGTATGTAAGCAAACGAGGTCGAAACCAGAGTAGGCAAACAGGATAGACACGCTCAAAGGGGTTCGGCAAAAATTCGCAAACAGTGTGTGAATGGGGCTTAAAGGCAACTGGTAATAACTGGTGTCAGCTGGTGCTAGAACTCAGGAGACCTAGAGCAGAACTGATTGGAGACATGTGGG
This sequence comes from Prochilodus magdalenae, assembly GCA_024036415.1. Taxonomy (NCBI): domain Eukaryota; kingdom Metazoa; phylum Chordata; class Actinopteri; order Characiformes; family Prochilodontidae; genus Prochilodus; species Prochilodus magdalenae. The sequence goes on along the minus strand of JAMWET010001896.1, from coordinate 658,761 downwards.
TGTCACATAATCGAGCGATGCCCTCTGGGAAGTTGAGTCCGGAGGAGCGGATTTCTCCAAAATGGTAACTTTACAGGAGAGGCCAAAAACCTTGTTTAACTTTAATGTAAGTCAATGGAACCAAACGTCTTTCCAAACAGTTAAAGGCATTTCTGTTGGTCCATTCATCATGAGATTCTCACTCAGTGTAAACAGAAGCTGGTGTGTTTAAATGCTGCATAAAAGTAAAAATAATTTTTCATTGGACAGTGACGATATGACACCAGTGTGCACTCTGAATTTTTTTTTTTCAGCAGAAAAAGAGATGAAAAATCATGCACTTTGATGTTTTAAGTTTTTTATTTATTGTACTTTGACTTTTATAGTGAATGTAAAATTAATTGTGGATCCAGATTTCAATTCAGTGCACAAATATTCAAACTTCAAACCAGCTAACTGGTACCATTCCTACTCCAAACCTCTGTCTGGTACTGTATATAAAGCCGTCCAGTCAGTCAGGCTTTCACTCTGAGAGTGAAGCAGCAGTGTGTGCACTTTCTGAGGGGCCGGGTAGAAGGGAATTACATGTTCAGGTCCCTTGGCGGTGCTCCTTGGCCCTGTTAGGAAAGAACACGGTTCACTCCGCTGCCCATTTCAGCCGGCTGGCCCAGGCCACTTTTGCTGCCTGTTTACTCCCCAGGGGCTCGGATCCATCCTGTCGGAGTTCAGGTCACCTCTTTCTCTCGCTCATCCACACATGCATACACCTCTCTCTTTCTCACACACACCGAATGTGACTCGCAGCCTCTGTCCTCATGCACCTACTGTTTACTCACATTAGTCAATGGAGCTGCTTCAAATTCCTCAAACTAGGCCAAAGTGACTGCCACCAGACAGGAGTCCATTAGCACACTCGCTGTATACAGCTTGAGCCTGACAAGCAGCCTTGACCTTGTGTGACCGATGTACTCAAAGAATGTGTGACTGCCTCAGTTAAAAGCGATGGTTCGGACTAAATCTAATTTACAGCTTCCCCACTTACTCGAAATCCGGAGCTACGAGGCGGATGCAGCTAAGTAATGGAAGGGTATGCACAACTGCACACCTTGATTCCAAAGGTTTGAACAGTAAGCTCCCCAGACTAAGAAAATGAGTCACCATGCATTTTTTAAGGTGGTAGTAACTTCAGGCTCCTGCAGATGGCGCTGCACTAGAACGATGGGGCTATAAATACCTGCGGGGTGTGAGTGACGGGATCAGTAGATTGGGAAGAGGTGCTACAGTGCAGGGAATGTCTCGTTCCATGTGTGGTAAATGGCTCCAGAGCAGATGTTAATGATTGGCTCAAAGGAGGGACTGAGCATGTGGGCGTGACCAAAGACCACAGTGTGAAGGAAGTAGCTGAATCTGCAGGTGTATGGAGGAGTACGGTCGTACGGGTCTACCAGCAGTGGCTAAAATCCCAGTCTACAGGGAATTCTCCTTGGAATTGTGCCAGGGACGGCATCCACCAAATCTGGACCAACTGACCAATTCTTTGATGCAAGAGTGCCTGAACACTGTTTACCCAGCCCTAGTAGCAACAGACGCCATTCTAAGACAAATGTTTTTTGGCCAGGCCTTTTGTCCATGTTGGAGGGCCCTACCTGAAATGCCAACTACTCTCCTATTGGCTACACTGGTACCAATGAAAGACTTTGAGGGAGGCTAAAAACTGGCACTGAGACATTGGGCCTCTGAGGTTCAATATCGCTGCTATGTACAGCTGGATGAGATCACTCGGCGACTGTGAGAACGGTATACAGCTTCGTATGTGGTCGTAAGACTGCACTATTCTCAGAGGAAGCCACATGTCAACACGTGTCCAAATATGCCGCCGACTTCTCTGAGCTTAAGCTCATCTGAAATTGTGTAAGGGTCCGGGCTGTACCGCCTGCAGCCAGCAGAGGGCAGCAGCAGCGGCGCCGTTCCGGGGGAACTACAGCCCGGAACTCCAAACCCCAGAATGCCACACGCTGATCAGGCAAACGAGCAGCACCTGGGTCGTCAGCAATATAAGCCCTCACCACACAAACACCGTTGCTGCACCTTTTGTGGAGGGGTAGCCGGTATGGGACAAGACAAGACAAGACAAGACAAGACAAGACAAGACAAGACAAGACAAGACAAGACAAGACAAGACAAGACAAGACAAGACAAGACAAGACAAGACAAGACAAGACAAGACAAGACAAGACAAAGCCCTCTCACCCACTAAAACCTCATTCTGACTGACATCATGTGTGCTGCTACCTAGTGCAGTGGTAACACGTGGGGTTACCACTACGAAGGTCAGGGGTTTGATCCCCACCTAAACCCTGAAAGTTCCCCAATACAGTTCACTCCTCACACACATAGTTTCACGTGCATTCGCATCCAGGAAGTCCGTTTGCGTGCAATATAAACCTTAACGTTTTGTGGTCTGACCTGCCAGATTTTCAGATTAGCTATGAAATGAATGGAAGTCATGTTGATGTGAAGATAAAAGAGCAAAAGGACAATACAGATTAGCCTCCCGAGACCTGGACTGGCTTGGTGAGCGATTTTAATTTCTCCTAGCTATTTGTGATTAGTAGGAACTAACAACTATGAAACCTAACCGTTATCTTTTTTTGGCAAAAGTAGGAGGCCAAAGGGTCAACGGTTTAAAAAGTATCATGGTGCAGACAAGCAGAAATGTAATGTCCTCATATAAGGACGCTGTGGTCTCAGGAAGTTAATGCTGGCATGTATGGGAGTGTACTAGTGCTTAGGGCAGGAGCGATATCTGTGATGCCCTTTTTAACACTGAAAGATGAAAACACATATCAGAGCTAACCATGCTGCCTTCTAGATGACGTCTTTTTCGGAGATGTTCATGCTTAGTTCTTGTGTTACAGCAGCATGGCCATGTATTCAGGGAGTGGTGGTAGTGCTAGACCCGCCATATCTGTTGACTTTCGAGATTACCTCACACTATGACGTGGTTTAAGTTTTGTTCGATATAATCAGCCTGCCTTTTTCACGAGATGTATTGGTAAACATAACGGTTAGCCACATTACCCTTACAGCCTCAGTGCAAAACTATACAGACTATAAAGCTGTAATGCCATAAAATCCCGCATCCTCTTCATATTGCCAGGCTAGTGCTTTATCACTGAGGTCCTTATAAAATGAAAACCCTCATCATCAAAACAATAGCAGCCCCCAGAAGAAAGTCAGAAGACATGCCATATGTCCCCGGTATGGAGCTGTAGAGGTTCCTAATGGTGTCCTGTGATAATCCATCCCATGCAGTTTGAATATCCTCACACAGTTCCTGCAGATGGTGCGGTAGGGGTGGAGGTGGAATGACACCAGACCTTCTGGAGGTGTGGCAACAATCTATCCATCTTGGTGCTGACCACGGTGTCTCCACACACGGAACCGTTGGTCGTCTCCACCAGGACTAAAGCGGGACTCGTCACTGAAGATGACCCACTGCCTTTCTGAGTCACTCCATGACAGTCGGGCCTGACACCATTGTCGTCCATGGTGAAGCTGGCGTGGTGTTAAGGACAGTTGTGGTAAGGGTCTGCATGAGAATAGCCCGGCATCATTTATTCATCAGCCAGTGGTGCTTTACTGCTTCCTGAATGTCCACAATCGTGGCTGTTGGGCCATTCCGCACATGTCGGATAATCTAGCGGTTCTCTCCTCGGTGGTCCGTGTAGGTCTTCCGGGTCCTTCGTGTCACTGGTGCCTGCCTTCTTCTATTCACTGCCGCTAACTTTCTGATGTTGTGTGTAGGACAAACTTTGCCGGTAAGGTGTTCAGGATGAAAACAGATGACCATGCACTAACAGGTCTGCTTCAGGTGAAGTATGGTGACGGGTGTCCTTGGGATGAGCGGACCACCAAGCTTTGCTCTCCACGGGACAGCACATACACACGCACAGGCTGGAGCGCCGATGGGCCTGCCCTTGTCTAATCTCAGCGGGTGGATCAGACAGCAATCATTCCACCATGACGAATTCACTGTCAGCCATCAGAAACCCCTACCAGGTAGCTCCATCTTGCTTGTTAGAGGCCGCTGCCCATCTGTTGATGCACAGTAAATCTTTTGGTGCTTTAATCAGTGGTCAGTGGCTGGAAACTTCTGGGAGCTGTACCACTCTTAACCTGGCAGTGACAGTCCTGGCAGTGACAGAATTCCGGGATGCTGGATTTCCGCTCTTGATTGCATGCACTGCGCTCCCACTGCAGGTTAAAGTTGATAGATGCCAGCTTGGCCACAGAACTCAATCTTCTGTGTGCCCAGATAACCATCCCCATATTGTGGGTCACTTGACTAGGGTTGCCAACTTTTCAGAAATGAAAATAAAGGAGGGGGCGTGGTCACGTGTGAGTGACATGTGTTAGAAATCGCGTCCCTTATTTGAACTGATTCCGCGATCGTTTGGGGGAGAGTGTGATCAATCAATTGTGACACACGTGTTTATCGGACATTTGCTGAAATACGGAACAAAGTGCGTTCCGTATTTGAACTGAGACTGGAGGGGGGTGGGGGGTCTGGCTTGAGAGAGATTGTGATCATTCATGTGTGTGTGACAGACGTGTATATCTGACATTTACAGAAATACGGAACAAATTTACAGACATTTACAGAAATACGGAACAAATTTACAGACATTTACAGAAATACAGAACAAATTTACAGACATTTACAGAAATACAGAACAAATTTACAGACATTTACAGAAATACGGAACAAATTTATGGACATTTACGGAAATACAGAACAAATCGTGTCCTGCCATAAATACTCCATTGTTTGCCCAGCCTGGTTGCAAAGCCTCTGTTTTCACATTAGAGTTCTGAGTTGTGTTTCCCTGCTGTTCTTGTTTCATGTGTCTTGTAGCGTTTGTGTTGGTTTCCATGGTTTTGACCCTTGTTTTGGTTTCTGGCTTTAGTCTTTATGGATATGTCTCTGACGATGCCTTCCTGCGTATTGACCCCTGCCTCTCCCGATAACGGTTCCCGGACAAACCCACATAAAACCACTTTGCGCTTGCAACCTACCTCAACCCCCATGTTACAGAAGTCCTAGATCAGCTGCAGGTGTGAGAGTGGGTGGAGCAGGAAATGTGCAGTAACATGAAGGCACCAGAGAGGGCAGCATGAGTCATCCAGTTAGGGCCAGCATCATTGGCAGATGGCTACACAATGCCGGACTTCATGCATGCAGACCGTTACGACGACTGTCCTTAACACCACATCAGTGTCACCACACACTGAAATGGTGTCATGGCAGACTGTCATGGAGTCACTCTGAATGGCAGCGGGTCATCTTCAGTGACGAGTCCCGCTTTGGTCTTGATGGAGACGACCAACGAATCCAAGGATGGAGGCACCGTGTGAACGTGTTTGTTGAACACCTACGCCGCACACTGTGTTTGGTATTTCACAGGACACCATTAGGAACCTCCACAGCTCCAATGCCGAGACGTACATGTTGGCCCAATGCCATACTGCGACCGCTTTTTTATTATTTATCATTCCTGGTAACCTTTATCGTCTTTCCCAATAGCACTGGAATCCGACACTTCTGGGATCAAACACATGATCAGCACTCGGTTCTTCATGGGAATGCACATGGCAAACCTGATTTCCAGTCTCCATAGCTTTTACCCAGAGTGCTATTGCCAAGGTGCTATTGAGCGCTGGTCAAGTGCCCTGAGAGCGTGTGGACACTGAGATTTGAAACACAGTCAGAGTCTTGGCCGGACACATTCGCAGCTCATCTTGACCAGGGTACAAGGAAGTATGGTGAAGCTGCTTAGCGTCACGCTAATGCCAGAAAGTGTCACTCGTGGGACGTGCTAGATCAACATGTGACCTCGTAAAATGTTTTCACACTTTTAAAGGTCTTGGATGCTGAGGAGGGTTTTGGGGCATCGCCTTGGTTACACACACACACACAGGCTCATCTTGTAGTATCATCATGTAGCTAAATAATTCATGCACAAATGGTAGAAATGTTTCATAAGAACACGGTAAAGGAAGGTCAGTGGAGTTCAAAACCATTCTGGCTTCGCCACTCCAGCAAGGCAGAGCTTGAAATAGCTGTCCAAACACCTGACAGAACCTGAGTCTTCATGCCAGGTTCAGTCGAGTTCAGACATCAATCACAGCTCGTTCTTTAGCTTCTGTTTAGTTCTAGGTTCATTTCCCCAACCATTAATTGATTCCAGCCTGTTTTATCCTTGCGTGATGTTTCATTCTTTCTCCTCATGCTTATTAGCTTAAAAGGTTATTATTACGCCATACTGGAGGACCACCAAGGCACACAAGGCCTACAGCTAGCCTGAGTAAGGTTTATCCAGACTTTCCCAGATCCGGTTTTAGAGCATTCATCATTACACATAAGCATCATGTTGTTGTATCAGTTTTCTTTTCATCTATTTCATGTTTCTCTGTTTTCCCCACTGAATAGGGATGGTTGCCGTTATGGGGGGGACTGCTAATGATACTTAGCAGGTTATACTTGGGAGTTTTAATTGGCCTTCATTCAGCTGTAGTCAGGTTTCAGTAGAAATGACCAAGTTGGATCAAGACAATGTTGTTGAGTACAGTCCAGGCCTGACAGAGTTTGTTGGGTAAGAGTTTTGAGATGTTGGGATTTTCTTGGAATGCGATAGTGTCATGCCTGCTGGTTCTCCTCTCACCTCTGATCTCCCGTTTGTCCGTCGTCACAGATAGACCGGGTTCTGCGAAGTTGCAGCTGGGATTCTGTGCTTTAGGGTATATTCAAGCCAGAAAATAAATGTATTGATCTGCAGTGAATTCAAACCTAATTTTTTTGGGTTGTATTATTGACAATGATATTAGTGATCTGAAGATGGCTATCATTGTTGCTGGGTAACAACATGGTTGCTAATGGAGACTAATAAAGACAGGCCTTCTTCTGGTTGTAAGATTTTTGTCATAGTCAGAAGTTCCAATTTTGTAATTTTGGTTCAAACTATTTTGTAAGGTTGGAATCAAGATCAGAAGGTTGCAATCAGAGTTTGTTGGGCCATAGTTGGGCTGCAACAGGTATTGGCAGGGCTGTACTTGGGCTGGGAGAACATTTTGTCAGGTTACAGTCAGGTTCAAATAGAATTTTGTTGGGTTGCAGTCAGTTTCAGAGGGAATTTTGCTGCCAACACTGGAATGGACAGAATTCTGAGAAGTTGGAGTTGGGTTGTTTGTAGTAGCTTGTAGTATATTCATATTAGAAACATTTGTTTTGGTTTGCAGTTGGCTTGGAGAGAACTGTATTGCGTTGCCAATGATATCAATGATCTGAAGAGGGCTGTCTTTGTTGCTGGGTAACTTAACGTGGTGGCTAAAGAAGAAGGCATTATATATTGTTTTTATACCATTATTTATATGGTATAAATCTGATAAATAAATTTGTTGGATTGCAGTCAGGTTGGACAGAATTTGATTGGGTTGCATCAGTGCCAATAATAGGAAAGATCCAAAGATGGCTGTCTGCATTGCATGGTAACTTTACATGGTGGCTAATGAGGACTAATGAAGGCTACTGTTAGATCAGGACAGATTCTTGTAGTCTATAGCTGGGTTATTTTGTAGAAACAGTTGGACTGAGACAGAATTTGGATGGGATACAGTCGGATCAATTTGTAAGAATAGTTTGATAAGGACCGGATTGGGTCGATTTACGGTTGGGTTCAGAGAACTGTGTACAGTGTGTCGGGCTACAGTTGAGTACAGAATATTGAGGTGGGGGCTGAATTCAGAATTTGGTTGGGCTACAATCAGGTTCAGATGGGATTTTGTTAGGAACAATTGAGGTGGACAGGTTTTTGAGACTGGGAAAGTTTTTTTGGACTGGTCTGGTTAGGAGTGAATGTTTATATGGTATATTATATAGGTTAGTATATTTTTATATATATATAATTGGAAAATTAAGTAAGCTGGGCCGCAGTTGGGTTGGGTAATATCAATGCCAATGATATCAATGATCGGAAGCTGGGTAGCTTCTACTAATGAAGACAGGGTTTATTGGCAGCTTCATTTGGTCTTTAGTTGGTGGTGGTCTGGTTTCAGTAGAGACAGTTAGATTAAGAAATTGGTTTGGTCCAATCAGGACAAAATCTTGTTGTCTACATCCATTAAGACTGGGACCGAATTTTATAAGGCCATAGCCGGGTTCAGACAGAATTTGGCCAATGAATATTCAAAATGGCTATGCATGAGTATGAATCCAAATTTCAGTCTTCTAATATGAGGCCAGAGTGCATTAAGCTCCTGCAAAATGGCACTGGATGGCATTGCCGGGAAACGTTCTGTGGGCTTTAGCTGGCTGAGCGGCTCGGGAGGCTGTTAAACGGATTTGACAGCGATTGTTATTTACAGTGAGCGGAAAAAAAGAAGTGTGTAATTCATGTCAATAAAGTGTACACAGGGAAGGTTAATTAGATAGAGACAGGCCTTCATTCCCCCTTCCTCAGCACAGTAATTGAATTAGTCAGAGCGGGAGGCACCATCAGCCGCAGCTTGAGTTTGGGCTTCGGGAACAAAAGGATGTGAACCCATGCAGCCTTTAGGAGACAGAGGAAAGGAGGAGGCGGGGGGAGCCGTGCCCTTTCTCTTCCCTCAATAAAAACAGGGCTGCTATTGGAAACACTCCGCTGTCATTGTCAGCTGGAGGAATCAATTAAAGGCCCAGCGGTGCGCTGGGGAGCACCGCGAGACATGTGTCTGGGTTGGGATGTCGAACGACGACAGAGACTTTAATGCTATAACTCACCTCCAGCAGGGCCACGATAGGCCCTCCCGGTGGCACAACAGCTTCCGAGGGTCTTCCACAACTCCTCTGAACGGAAGTGTTTTCGGTGCCATGCACTGGGATAATGCCTCCGCAACACAAAAGCCATCATGTGGCCTCAATTAAAATAATCATCTCTCACATAAAAGAAAATCAGAGCAGAGAAAAGCTTTCCTGTTTACTCAGTGGGACTTTCTGGGATGTGCTTTTTGACCTGGTTTATAAAAAAAAACACCAACAAAAGAATAAAATATATCATAATCACGTCTCAAACTGGGACTTATTCCGGCCGGTGATGGTCCACACTGAGCCACATGAACTAAATTATGAATAGCTTCTATCACTCCCATATGTATAATCATATTATTATTATTATTATTATTATTATTAATAATAATAATAATAATAATAATACTTCACATACATCCAGTCCAACCCAGACTACTAAGCATTATATTATACATAGGGTATGTTTGCTTATGGCTTTCATAAACACAACAACAACAACAACAACATCAATAATAGTAATAATAATAATTATTGTTATTGTTATTATTATTATTATTATTATTATTATTATTATTATTATTATTCACATACATCCAGTCCAACCCAGACTACTAAGGATCATACATAGGGTATGTTTGCTTATGGCTTGCAGAAACACAATAAAAATAACAATAATAATAATAATAATAATAATAATAATGATAATACTTCACATACATCCAGTCCAACCCAGACTACAAAGCATTATACATAGGGTATGTTTGCTTATGGCTTTCATAAACACAACAACAACAACAACAATAATAATAATAATAATAATAGTTATTATTATTATTCACATATATCCAGTCCAACCCAGACTACTAAGCATCATACAAAGGGTATGTTTGCTTATGGCTTGCAAAAGCAAACTAATTATAATAATAATAATATTTATAATAATACTAATAATAACAATAATATTTATAATAATAATAATAATAATAATAATAATAATAATAATAATAATAATAATAAGGCACTGGCAGCCTATCCAGGGTGTTTCCTGTCTTCCACCCATTGAGCACTGGGATAGCTTTCATCACCCAATGCAACCCAAAAGGGGAGGTGGCTTAAATGAATCAGTGAATGAGGATGATGATTATTAGTACTGATAATAATGATATTGATATTAAGGCGGTCCATTATAATTGTCACATCTGTCACCCTGTCTGTCTCCCTGATCTTATTCTCATGTCAAACAACTCCCCCTCTGGTTACTTTGTGTCATAGCACAGTTTTTCCTGCTCCGCCCTGGCTCCACCCACGCCCACACCCCCGCAGCCACCACATGACAATAATGATTTTAAATTGAGGCAGTATCATCTTAGGCAATTTTGCCAGTTTTTGTTATTGTTAATTTAATATCTTTATCTGATAACAACCACATTAGATGATAATTGATCTTTCCCACTTCCTCAGCTATGTATAGGTAGAAGGTTATGGTTGCATGATCATGGTCAAAAAATATTTTAGAGAATTCCTATGTATTTGTTAAGGTTAATGTCTTGGGGGTGGGGTGGGGGGGGGGCGGGAATGGGGCGGTTAACATGAACCGCCTCATGACGTGTGCACGAGCCGATAAAATTTTGCACACGGGTGTATAGTCATATGTGTGCATATAGTACAACTATACCAATACAATGAGTAATAATAACAATAATATCTATTACTTACAATGATACTGGCAGCTTTTTATTTTATTAATTATCATTAATAATAATAATAATAATAATAATAACAAAACAACAACAATAATAATAACTACAACAATAACTGTTATTATTATTATTATTATTATTATTATTGTTGTTGTTGTTGTTGTTGTTGTTGTTGTGTTTTTGAAAGCCATAAGAAAACATACCCAATGCATAATGCTTATGAGTGTGGGTTGGACTGGATGTATGTGAAGTATTATTATTATTATTATTATTATTATTATTATTATCAGTAGTAGTAGTTTAGTAGTAGTGTTGTGGAGGTCTACACAGTCCTGATCTTTAATGCCCCTACCTGGCCAATTCAACCACCTGGCACTTCTTCCCACATCCACCAAAGCCAGTAAGATTCTTGACCCCCCGCAAGCCATTGCCAGATTTTTGTGCTCATCTCTGGCACCTCAACCAAACACTATGCCCACCATACCCACACCTTTGGGTGCTTTAGACTATGCCTGGTCCACAGTCGAGCGAAAACCACCATGCAGCAGCACGATGCTATTAGCTAATTACTCTACAGGACGTCTACAAGTCAGCTGAAATTCAATTAAAGCCCAAACAGATGCTGAGGCACAAGACACAACAGCCAAGCCAACTGTTACGGGGAAAACCACTCAGCAAGGTTTTGTTCTTAAGCTACTTCCTGGATGTTCTCGCTCTATGAGTTTTGCTGCGTGTGATAACTCACCTGTTTTTCTCTACAGCACACTTGCAGCTCATATGTTGCTTACCTGCCAGCCAGGAGCCTGGAACCTGCAGGCCGTTTACCCACCATGACAGCAGTGCCTTAAAAATCAATCCTTACCACAAACTATAGAGCAGATCACGCGGGAATCTGCCTTGTGTGGGAATCTGGCCTGGTGTTCAAACAGATCCAATAAACTTACAGTTAAAGGTAAACAGTATACAGCAGTCTTACTGCGACTTGGCCAACGTTCCTGCTGAGTGGAGGTGAAGTCAATGCAAATGAAATCTCTGTTCTCAATTCATATGCTTAATAACTGTAAAAAGAAGCAGATTTTTTGGGGTTTGTTTATGTGGGGCAATAATAATACAGCACACATTTAAATATGATAGCTTAGCATAGACACCTTTAGCATAAAGAAGTGATGCCGTTTGGTCACACATTTTTTATTTTTTTTTATTGTCTTAATGAAGAAAGTGTTGAACACAACCTGATAGGGACATCTCTACCAATTGGCAGAGGTACGCTAGGCAAAAAAAAATAAAAAATCTGTTCACCAAACCCTCTGAAACTAAGTGGAGTGACACTTCTGGGTGTGTGGCGTGTGACAACAAACCATTCATCTTGGTTCTGACGATGGTGCCTACCAATTCATACCTACCAATCTACCAGTTTGGCACGATACCATTGCACTCTTTGGTGAGGTTGATGTGGTGTTAACGGTAGTTGTTGTAACACCCATGTGCATGTAGTCCTGCATGGTGCAGTCCTTTGCCAAATGACAGGACTCACGGACGGCACTCACTCACATTTGTGGCTGTTGGGTTTTTTTTTTGCCTAGCGTACCTCTACCAATCGGTAGAGATGTCCCAATCAGGTTGTGTCCAACACTTTCTTCATTAAAATACAGAAACATTCAACCAAAAATGTTGAGCAGGAAGTGAAATGAATTCTAACGTGCTCTATCTACCACCACAACACGAAGCTGATATAACCAATCGGTTTGAGTAATAGTGGTTAACGGTTAATAGCAATCATGCTAGGCTAGTGCCAGGTTTTTGTTTGATTGGTTCTTCTTGCATGTAGAGGATGTGAAACCAATCTACCAATCTGTGAATATGAACGTAGAAAGATTGTGCGAGATTTAAGGATAAACTGTAAATATGTGGTGTGGGCTGTTTGAGGTGGGCAATATGAGACCTCCTGTTTAGAATGCAAATCAGCCAGTCAGATTCTATAATCAGACGCCACCCACCCGCATGTAGTAAGGCGTCTGTAAGGCAAACAACAGAAACACTGAAGCGGAATTAAACCGGAAATGACATGATGGCCGCCAACTGCTCCGGAGAACGGAGCTATTAGCGGTTAACTTATCCAAAAGAACAGCACCCGATCCGGATGGGCCTGCAATTCGGACACGGAATTCTTCTTTTTTTTCGGAAAATCGAAATGAAGACTTCCCAGGAGCTTTTCCAAGGAAAAAATGGTGGGGGGGTCTTATATGGATATTGGTGCGGAATGCACTTTCACGGTCCGTATTTGCGGGCAAATTGCGGCGGGGCTTCTGAAGCGGCCCGCTTTATCTGCGCGCCTGCAGCTCGGCCGAATTTGAATCTGCTGTTTGCGACGGCGTGTGTGAGTCAGGGCTGTGTTAATTGACTTTCTGCAGGTGGGTTTTTGACGCCACGGTGGGGCCACACTAGCAGACTGTCACAGTCTCCATCTGCGCTGATGGGTCTTTTTGGGATTTTTCACACTGCCGGCGCTCTGAAGTTGCTCTCCTGCGAGAGAGGGAGAGTGGCTGCAGTCGGGGGTCTTGGGCGCAGCCCGCCTTTAACGCAGCACCTGCTCAGTACACCACACATACACACACGCGCATTCACTCACATTCCATTTCACAGACAGAAATATGCTCTCACACATATGCATACAAACTGTTCACTGACAGAAGAACACACAAAATGGGGGGCCTGGCTGGGGGGGGGGCTAAGCCCCCTCACTTGGAAGCCAGGCTTGATTTCTGGCTTGTACCACAATTCATTCTGGTGATATATCAGTTTATCTAGTACATACTTACTGTTATACATGTTGAGTCACATTATTATGACCAGGAAGTCTGGTATCATGAGCTGGCTTGGTGGGTGTATAAGGTGTGCGATTGGCTGTCTGCACACGTATCCCTCAGTCCTGTCATGGTAGACATGCTGACTGTCACATGTCTAGACATTGTAAGCATGACCAAGACTTCCAAGAACTACCCTGGCCCCCTATTTCCCCAGACTTGCATCTGTGGGGCCACCTCGATTGTCATTTTGGCTCTATGGATCCTCCTACACGTACCCTCCAGCAGCTGTAGGATGCACTTCAGTCACCATGGCTGTGGCAACCTACCAGGACCTGACTGAGTCACTCCCAGTCCATCTAGCTGCTGTCCTTGTAGCACACGGTAGTTACTCTCTATATTACTTGGTGGTTATAATAATGTGACTCGACGGTGTATGTGTAGATACCCTGTTTAACAGATTCATGGTAGACCCATGTGACCGTATGTGGCCATACACCTGCAGATTCAGCGACTTCTCATTAAGGTTCAAAGAGGGTGTGTCCTTATCTAGTGTCACCAGATGGTCATCTCTCCTCCGACTGATGTTTGACCTATGACCTATAGAACCTTGAAGGCAACATTCTCCCAGGGACTCACCCTGTTGTAAATACCTACAGTTGTATTCTGGTGATGCCCCTGGTCCCCACATAGTACACTCACACACACTTGTATACGTACACACTTATACAAAAACCACTGATATCCAACATGGGTTATGGGAAATGGAGTTTGGGAGATCTGCAGGCCTGTAGAGACACGTCTGCCATGTTTCAATCCACATCATTTAGAATTCTATGTACAATGAAAATGTTATTAGCACTGTAGTGTGTAATATTCTAGCCAGCACCCAGTCATGGCATGCGATCTCTCTCTGAAGCACTGTGATGTAAACCGCAGCAATGCTGCCTGTTAAAGCTCCACACTTTCTACCTCTTGATACAGATTGTTATGGAGGTGAGGGGAAAACTGGAGCATTAATAATGAATGTGGCGCATTTCCAAAAGGTTAGAAATGCTTAGACGTGATGAAAAACACATTGAGCAAGTTTGAGAGTGATGTGCTACATGCCGGGAACACACGGACGCAACCGAAGTATAAAGGAAGCTGTGTTAACTCGGAGATCCACAGATGAGGCTTTTCTGCAGACGTGGCGAGACATGTGAATGATCCGAGCGTCATGCACCGTCACTCACGGCCTTATCGCCGTACCTGATTGACCATATAAGGCCGTCTTGGTGGTCGTGCTTTCCATTCTGACTGGTGCCCTTGTGTTAGTAGCTTCCACAAGAAGGCCCCAGGAAGCGGGGTGGTCTTATGGAGATACTACCATAGCACATTGTTGGTGGCAGTGGATAAAAGAAGAGGTGGGAGACCTACACCAACCATGGGCAGACAGAAACGACATACCGGCATTGTCCGACATGCGTGAAGTGATGCACCAGCCACCATTGTGGGCATTCCAAGTGCAGTGATGTCCTCCATGAGTCATTAGATAGTGTCAGGACCACTGGCAGATGGCATGGACTACATGCACATGGACTGTTATGACGACTGTCCCTAACGCCACATCAATGTCACCAAAGACTGCAATGGTGCCCTGCCAGGCTGGCACGGAGTGACTCAGAATGGCAGCAGGTCATCCTCAGTGATGAGTCCCGCTTTTGTCTTGATGGAGACGACCAATCAATCAAGGTATGGAGGCACCGCGGTCAGCACCAAGGTGAACAGTGTGTCATGAACTGGTCACATGTCCTGAAGGCCTTTGAGTGTGGACATGTCCAGAAGTGGTTAACATGCAGTGAGCTGTTAGCTATTAGCTTAGCCGTTAGCGTTTGGTTATGGTGTTTGTAGCACTGCTTTGATGCTTCATTTCTGAGCAGATGCTGTGGTGATATATGCGACCTGTGAGTCGTTATTTCACCTGGCAACTACAACAGCAGCATCCCTCCTTCTCACCAGATAGCACTCTGTCCTCCTATTGGTCGTTACTTGATTCGATGGCCTTCCATAAAGCAGTTATAAACTCCAGTAAGTATTTATAATACTTGTAGCAGTCAGTTCTTCCACCAAGCTTCCACTTCTTCCACCAAGCCCCATGGGTGACATAGCTCTTACCTGCCTTTACATTCGAAACACATTTCATGTACTAACGGTCATTCACATGGAGACTGGATGGGCGGACCCTGATTCAGGATCCTGACTTTCCATTGGCTGAATGGACTGTAGGCTGAGCTATGTTGACGGATGTTGAGGAGAAGGAATTATGCAAAGTACCCCCCGCTTTCGAGTTCTGAGCCGGGACGCCATTCCGTCTCCACTTTTGGGTGCGTCCCGGTTCATTTCCATCCCCCGAGCTTAGCTAATCAGTTAGAGGCCTATAGATCTCTCGCCATTCATGTTGAGAACAGCCCGGTCTTCCAGGCCAGGATAGAACTTCAGTGGACAGAATTTGATTTGACCTACTTCAGATGCAAAGCACCGCGGCGTCTGTTACGTCATGACAAATCCTGCGGTCGGGGGCTCTGTGTTCTTCATTACAGATTAGCATGGCTGTTATGGGTGTCTGGGAGACGTGGGTAATCTCCAGCTTTCCTCGTGCCAAGGAGCGTGATGCAAGTATGTAATAACATTGGTTTCGTCCCGCTGCTTTGTTGATGTCCAGAGGGTCCAAATAACCAATTAGAGCTCGTTTTCATTCTTTTCCTTTCCTGCCGCCTTCCCTTTCTCTCCCCCACTCCAATCCATCCCTCTATCCCTATTCCACGTCTCCCTTTCTCTAATTCGTATTCCTCCCGATCTCTCTCTCATTGTTATTCTCAATCTGGCTCATTGTCATTCTCAGTCTAATTCCTGCCCTCTCCCTCCCTCTCTTTTTGTGCCCCTGCCTCAGGAGTCGTTAGGCACACGGTGCCGAAGTGTGCTGAAGTGACTGGGCTGAGTCAGCTCCGGTATATTAATGCTGCTGTTTCCTCAGCCTGTTACAGCTCTGACCTGTCAAACCATACAAACACCAATACTGCCCCACCTACTCCAACACATGTACCCATCCTCCAGCCGATAACAAGAACTTACTTACAAGACTTACAGACTACTATACTGCACACTATAGTAGTATGTACTGGCAACTCTATATGCTCCCTGTGTGTGGTATACAGTACAGTAACAAGTTCTGACCTACAGTGTAGTATACCAATACAGTCACATGACCAGTTACCTCACATTTACCTCAGAGCTGTTATTACTGTATCCACTGTTTAGAGCTAGCTGCTGCTAACGCTGCTCAGTTCACCTGAGACACGGTTAGCCTAGCTGTTAGCTCCCCTCGGCTATTTCACTCTAAAACTGATCCTCTAAAGCGAGTTCATCTTTTATTAATCTTCAGACCTGTATATTTAACTTTCTAAGGCTCATTCTGATGAACACACCCCCCACTACTATCACTACACCCACATTTACCTCAGAGCTGTTATTACTGTATCCACTGTTTAGAGCTAGCTGCTGCTGATGCTGCTCAGTTCACTTGAGATACGGTTAGCCTAGCTGTTAGCTCCCCTTGGCTAGTTCACTCTAAAACTGATCCTCTAAAGCGAGTTCATCTTTTATTAATCTTCAGACCTGTATATTTAACTTTCTGAGGCTCATTCTGAGGAAAACATCCCCACTACAATCACTACACCAACATTTACCTCAGAGCTGTTATTACTGTATCCACTGTTTAGAGCTAGCTGCTGCTAACGCTGCTCAGTTCACCTGAGATACGGTTAGCCTAGCGGTTAGCTCCCCTCGGCTAGTTCACTCTAAAACTGATCCTCTAAAGCGAGTTCATCTTTTATTAATCTTCAGACCTGTATATTTAACTTTCTGAGGCTCATTCTGATAAACACACACCCCACTGCAATCACTACACCCACATTTATACTCGGAGTGGGCTGCGTTTAGCTCCCCAGTGTTACCCACCGCCATTTTCTCTGGCTGAAGCAGGCTGAGAGCTGGTGAGGCTGCGGTGCATGATGGGATGCAGTACACCATGAAGATAGCTCCACCTGTATACTAGAACCTCTGAGTGGAGTAGAACACCATCCGGGGATCTCCAGTGCACTACAGATCTTCAGTTTGGATGTAGATGTAGTATGTGAGTAGCATGTAGTACGCCATTTTGAAGGCAGCCATTGTGACCCCCCGGTTCCTAACACCACCACTCTACGGAGATCCGAAGACACTGCGTGGTGTAGGAGCTATGATTCCTCCGGACCACCATTGCCAACCATTTACCTCACTTGAGCGTTTGTGGTTATCGTCATGCTGCATTTTGTCGCTGCTGTATGAAACTTCTGCTGCTGGACTTCACATCGTGTCCACTAGTTACACATCAGCGTAATGCCACACAGATCCCTCCGTGCGGGAGGCGGAGGGTCCCTGAAGCTGGCCCTGATGGCGTACAGTAATCAGAGGAGACGTTAGCAGGATTGCGGGCTGAACCGTGTTGGAGCCGCGCTGCTTTGTGCAGGTTTGACAGGCTGTAAAGGGCAGCGTCTCTAAGCTGATTCCTGCTCCAATAAGTGGGAAAGATGCTTCGTATCCTGCGACCTTTTCGTCTGTCCCGCTCTCTCTCTCCCGCTCGCCCGGATCTACGGCCTGTCACTTTTACTGATCAGCTACATTACGCTGCAACAGGACGCAACAACATCACTGCTGCATAGCATTAATCTCACGGCCACTCCGCTCTATAACCTCTCTCTCTCTCTCCCTCTTTCCCTCTCTCTCTCTCTTTCTTTCTCTCTCTCTCTCTCTCTCTCTCTCTGCCTCTTTCCCTCTTTGTCTCTCTCTCTTCCTCTTTCCCTCTCTCTCTCTCTTTCTTTCTCTCTCTCTCTCTCCCTCTTTTCACACCTCTCTCTTTTCCTTCTCCTCTGTTCTCTCTGTGTCCTCTCTCTTATCCTCTTTCCCTCTCTCTCCTTCTTTCTCTGATCCTCTTTTTTTCTCTCTGTCCTTTTTTCTCTCACTTGTCCTCGTCTCCATTTGTCTATATTTCTCTCATCCATTCATATTGTTCACCCTATCTCTCTCTTTCTCTCTCTGTCTCTTTGTCTCTCTTTGTCTCTCTTTTTCTGACTCTATCTCTCTCTTTCACTTTCTCAATCTGTCTTTATCTCTCTCACTTTTCTTTTCCTCACCCATCTCTTGTGACTCTCTCTCTCTCTCTCTCTTTCGTCTCTCTCTGTCTCTCTCTGTCTCTCTCTTGTCTCTCTCTTTTTCTTGACTCTTTCTTTCTCTCTCTCTCTCTCTCTCCCTCTTTCCCTCTCTGTCTATCTGTGTCTCTCTCTCTTCCTCTTTCCCTCTCTCTCCTTCTTTCTCTGTCTCACTCTCCCTCTTTCTCTCTCTCTCTACTTTTTCTCTGTGTCCTCTTTGTCTCACTCTCTTCTTCTCTCTGTCTCCTCTCACGCCATTCATTCCGATATTGCTCTCTCTTGTCTCTCTCTCTGCTCTCTTCTCTCTCTCTCTCTCTCTCTACTTTTTCTCTCTGTCCTCTTTGTCTCACTCTGTCTCTATCACTCTCTTTCACTTTCTCACTCTGTCTCTATCTCTCTCACTTTGTCTCCATTTCTCTCACCCATTCATATTGCTCACCTCTCTCTCTCTCTCTCTCTCTCTCTCTCTCTCTCTCTCTCTCTCTCTCTCTCTCTCTCTCTCTCTCTCTCGTTGTCTCTGTCTCCCTCACACATTCATATTGCTCCCGTCTGTCGCTCTCTCGCTCTCTCTCCCTCACCCACTCATATTGCTCTCCTCTTTCTATGTCTATCTCAAACATCTTGCTTTCTCTCTGTCTCTCTAACCCACTCATATCACTCTCCTCTATCACTCTCTCTCTTTCATCAGTTTCCCTTTTTCACTCCATCCCTCTGTCTCTCACTTCTTGCTTATTCCCTTCTCTCTCACTTTCCATTACTTCCAATTCCCTCTGTTTTTCAGTCTCTTCCTGATCCTTTGTCCCAGGTGTCTGTCTGTCTCTTCTCCACCACTGTCTCTTTCTCCTCACTTCTTTCTTTACCTCCTTCCCCCCACCTCAGTCCCTCTGTTTTCTCTCTCTTTCTGTTTCTCTCTCTCTATCTCCCCACCTCTCAATGCTTAGGTCCTCTTCCTTTCCTTTTATTCTTTTTCTCTCCATCCTCCTCTCTCACAGGCCTTTCTCTCTTTTCTACCTTTCTCTCCCTGCCCTTCTTTTCTCCACACTTTCCTTTTCTTCCACATCCCTCTTTCCCTCCCTATGTTTCTCTCTTCCTGTTTCTCTCCCATCGGTCTGTCTCTCTTCTCCACTACTGTCTCTTTCTAATCATCTCTTTCTTACCCCTCTCCCTGGTCCCCCCTGGTCTTTCTGTCTTTCACTCTCTCTATCCCTTTCGATTCTTCCCTTTTTCCCTCGTTCTTTAGTCTCTCCCCTCCTCTGTCTCAGCTGTCTTTCTCTTCTCCACCACATTTTCTCTCTTTCTCTCCACACTTCTCCATCCTTTGGTTCTCTCTCTTTTCTTTTATTCTTTTTCTTTTTATCTTTCACTTTTCTTTCTTTCTCTCTCCCCATCTTCTCTCTATCTCTCTCTTTTCCAACTCTCTCTTTCCCTCTGTCTCCTTCTAATCTCTCTCCACTCAGTCATCATTTCTTTCTTGCCCCTCTCCATCCTCTTTCCTACCCTCTTTTCTTTCTATTTCTTCACAATACCTATCTCTTAATCTTTCTCTTATTACTCTCTCCACTTTCTCTCTTTCTCTTTTACCTCCCTTTTTCCCTCCATGTCTCCTTCTCCTCCCTTCTCCCAGCTGTCCCTTTTCATCATCTCTTTCTTACTTCCTCCTTCTTCCTGTCCTGCCTCTCTTTACTTCAGACTTTTCCCCCCTCTCTCTCTCTCTCTCTCTCTCTCTCTCTCTCTCTCTCTCTCTCTCTCTCTCTCTCTCTCTCCTCTTTCTTTGCCTCTCTCTCTACTTCATCCTCCTCATATTTGTCTTTTTTCCCTTTCTCTCCCGTTTTTTCTTCTTTTTCTTCACAGTGCATCTCTTTATCTTCCTCTCATCACTCCCTCCCCTCTTTCTCTCTCTTCCTCTTCCACCTCCCACTCTCCCTTCATGTCTCCCTCTCCTCCCTCCTCTGTCCCACCTGTCTCCCTCTCTCTCTTTTCTCCACTACTGTCTCTTTCTCAACATCTCTGCCCCCCCCCCCCCTCTTTCTCTCTCTAATTGGATGTGGCAGGCGGGTCTGTTAAGGTGAACAGGCCCTTTCATTAATATAAGCTCATATAGCTCCAATTGGTTTATGCTCTCTGTATTGAGTTATGCTGGTTTTATTGCACTCTGCATCACGCAGCTCCTACTTTCTCCCGCCTGCGTGGAGACATTCGTCTCTCTGGCACTGTTCATGTATGGGACGCAGGCTGGAGGGTGTGTGCTGCTGGTATGAGGTGTCATACCTGGTGGAAACAGATACAGTTGTATGGGGTTGTTATGTTTTGATGTTTGGTGTGTATGTTTGGTTTGTGTATTTATGTGTGTGTGGGTTCTGTAGCAGTGTGCTAGAATTTTATTTTGGGGAGCAGGCCAGCTTTGAAGCATGGAAGTATGTCCCAGACAGAAGGGACAAAGCCATTAACCAATATCGGGTGTGCTCGTGCTCTTAAGCCACCTTCGCCGGCACTCCACTGAAAAGAGACACGATTCCCGGTAGTGGAAATCACCCCATGGGCTCAGGAACTCTTCCCAAACCCAACATCTGGGAGGACAGTGCACCTCTGGCTCTACAGATGCAGGTAAAGCTCTACCATGCAAATAGAGATCAAACAGAAACAGATCCAGAAACTCCACTCCACCCGGTAAAGGTTCAGGCACCTGGTAAAGGTTCAGGTGCTAAACTGACCTGCCTGTAGTCCAGACCAAGACAGCATGCAGTTGTGGGCCACATCTGGCCTATATATAAAAGCTCTTGTGTTCCAGATGTTCCAAAACAGATCTGGTCCACTTCTGGCACAAATATGGGAGTGTAACCTAGGGGCAAGCGGCATGCTTACCAAAAGTGGCCCACAAGTGGCCCACAAGTGGCCCACATATTCCCAAACAATTCTGGTCCACTTCTGGCACAGATATGGTGGTGGTAAGGCCTAGTGGTAAGCTGCATGCTTGCCAAAAGTGTCCCGCAAATATAAATACGTATGTGGCCCACATATTCCAAAACAGATTTGGTCCACTTCTAGCACAGATATGCAAATGCTGCATTGTGACAAGATACATTCTAAGCCAAGTGGCCCACATGTGACCCACATGTTCCAAAACACTTCTGGTCCAGTGCTGGTACAGATATAGCAGTGCTGCCAGTGCTGCCTAGGTAAGCTGCATGCCAAACAGAGTTGGTTCTGTTCTGGTGCAGATATGGTAGTAAGACCTAGTGGCATACTGCATGCTAGCCCAAAGTGGCCCACATATATAAAACACATGTGGCCCACATGTTCCAAAACAGATCTGGTCCATTTCTGGCACAGATATGCCAGTGCTGCCTTGTGGCAAGCTGCATGCTAACCAAAAGTGGCCCACACGATCCAAAACAGACCTGGCCCTCTTCTGGCGTAGATATGGCAGTGGTAAGGCCTAGTGGCAAGCTGCATGTTAGCCAAAAGTGGCCCATATATATAAAAACATATGTGTCCCACATGTTCCAAAACACATCTGGCCCACTTCTGGATGTGACAGTGCTACCTTGTGGCAAGATGCATGCTAACCAAATGTGGTCCACATGGCCCATAGGTTTCAAAGCAGATCTGGTCCACTTCTAGATACAGAAGGACCGCCTATTAGCATACTGCATGCTAGCCAAACATAGCTCTCATATATAAAAGCTCATGTGGTCCATATGTTCCAAAACAGATCTGGCCAACTTCTGGCACAGATGTGACAGTGCTACCTTCTGGCAAGATGCATGCTAACCAAATGTGGCCCACATGGCCCATAAGTTTCAAAGCAGATCTGGTCCACTTCTAGCTAGATATGGCAGTTAGCTTAGCTTAGCTAGCTGTCTAGCCAAGTAGCACTGTTTATTAGCACTTTTAGCCGCACCAGCTGAGAGGCTGTATGGGGCAAAGGTTGAACTAAATTGGTGACAGCTCCCTTGGTCCATATGTGTATAAAGGAAAGATATCTGGCCAACTTCTGCCATGATCTGGAATGATAGTTGACTTTCCCGATGATAAAAAAAGTTTGAATGCTGTTTTCTAAGGCAAGATGCATGCTAAAAAGTTTTGAATGCTTATGCAAGCAGCCCACATGGCCTCGATGATATATGCTTATCATGGAAATAGAAATTTTATACTTTGGTGCTCTCAAGATAAATCAGAGGAAAATGCATAAAACACAGATTAGCCATCTGAGCTGACTGTTTGCACACCCTTTGTTTTTTCCTGGGTGTGGGATCCTAAGCAGTTTGATCCTTGGCGAAATAGAAATAAGACAGGTTTCTTGAGCTGGAAGACAGCGAGTGAATTTCAATGCTTCACAAACTAGCAGGAGTGCCAAGTCGGTTATATAATGGCAGATATGACTCGTTAAAGCAGCCTGTTCTTTATGCATAATAAATTCCCACAACGGTGTCAGTGCATGGAAAACAGCTGCTGGAGATACGGGATCCATCCTAACACACGGAACCGATCCACCGTTCCAGTCGTCAGGCCAGTGGTTAGTTGATAGTACATAGATATCACGTGTGCAGCACTGTGGAAGTTATGATGCATGACGACGGACGGATGAAGTGTGATGCTTACTAAGTTTCTTCCCTGGTTAACATCCCACACGAGAGGTAGCTTTGATTACATGCACCGCCTGCAGCCAGAGTCCTTGTACCTTACAATCTTATACACTGCTAGGCATGTACAGTATGTCTAGCTTGCTAAGTAGGAAGGATGTAGCCTATGCTAGCAACTAGCACAGTTCTGAAGGAAAATGGGAACATAAGCCCACACATACATGTAGCCATCTGAGCCTGACTGTTTAAACACCACGACCCGGACACTTTGTGCCAGTTTTTCCGTGGGTCCTGGGTGCCTGCACCGGATAGGCTAAGCAGGCTACATGCACGCATGTCCTTGGCGAAATAGAAATAAGTCACAGGTTTGCAAATGAGTCGGCCAGACTGTCAGGCGACTCAGAATTTCAATGAGTTCACAAACTTAGCTTTGGAGTGCCAAGTCGGTTATATAATGGCAGATATGACTCGTTAAAGCAGCCTGTTCTTTATGCATAATAAATTCCCACAACGGTGTCAGTGCATGGAAAACAGCTGCTGGAGATACGGGATCCATCCTAACACACGGAACCGATCCACCGTTCCAGTCGTCAGGCCAGTGGTTAGTTGATAGTACATAGATATCACGTGTGCAGCACTGTGGAAGTTACGATCCATACCACGAATCTGCAGGACTGGTGAGGATATCCAGTACATGGGTTCTGGCTTATCTAAGTTTCACAGTTTCCCTGACGCCAATACTTAAACATCCCACACGAGACAGGTAGCTTTGATGTGGCAAGATGCATGTCTAACCGCCTGCAGCCCACATGGGTCCATGTAAAGCCCCTTACAATCTTGCTGCTATTAGCACTGCTAGGCATGTACAGTATGTCTAGCTTGCTAAGTAGGAAGGATGTAGCCTATGCTAGCAACTAGCACAGTTCTGAAGGTCTGAGAGGCCTAAGGGAACTACACCAAACACGTTGACGCTGTCTCTTGAGTCATACAGGTTATATACATATTGCACATATACCTGGTGTGACTTAAACACTCCACCCCTACCGGACAATCTCACTGTGCCAGTACATGTGATG
Source organism: Prochilodus magdalenae (assembly GCA_024036415.1). Lineage (NCBI taxonomy): Eukaryota > Metazoa > Chordata > Actinopteri > Characiformes > Prochilodontidae > Prochilodus > Prochilodus magdalenae. Next base: position 634,546 of record JAMWET010001896.1, on the reverse strand, counting down.
TTATCCTCCATGGGTCATCCTGTTAGTGCCAGCACCGTTGGTAGGCGGCTGCACCATGCAGGACTACATGCACGCATGTCCTTAACCCCACATCAACGTCACCAAAGACTGCAATGGTGTCGTGCCAGACTGTCATGGCGTTACTCAGAATGGCAGACGAGTCCCGCTTTTGTCTTGGTGGAGACGACCAATGAATGGACAGTATGCGTCACGCGTCCAGAGGGCCTGGTGTCACTCCACCTCCACCCCTACCACACAGTCTTCACTGTATCCCTGTTCCTGACTGACCCAAAAGCCATGATTGCAGACATTCAGCCCCACTGACAGACAGCTGCACGACACAGGACTACATGCACACAGACCGTTAGGATTGATGACTGTACCTAACACCAGGTCACCGTCACTGAACACTGCGATGGTGTTGTGCCAGGAGTGACTCAGAATGGGAGCGGGTCATCTTCAATGATGAGTCACGCTTTTGTCATGGTGGAGGTTTATTGTCACATGCCGCACGTCCTGAAGGCCTGGTGTCGCTCCACCTCCACCTCCACCCCTACCACACAATCTGCAGGAACTGTGTGAGGATATTCAAACTACATGTGATGGATTATCAAAGGCATTAGTGAACATGGCCGCCTGTATGTATAGATGTCTGTATATCTATGGATGTGTGTGTGTGTGTGTGTGTATATGTTTATTTATTATTATAATTAATAATAGTAATATTCCTCCCCCATTACTAATGTCAACAGTCTGTAAAGCACTTTGAGCTACCAACGTTATGAAAGGTGCTCTATATATAAGCATTTATTATTTATATTATTAATATTATATATAAAAAGTCATAAAAAATGAAAGCTGTAAAGCCGTCGAGCGAACACCCCTCCTGGTCAGCTCCCACTGTGACAGGATGACCCCAGACGTGTGCCGTGATTGGCTTCAGGTCACGCTAGGTCACTCACGCTTCCTCAGGCTTTAGGGACAAGGTTAGGACAGAGGGGGGGAAGGACGAGAAGGGAAAACTGTCAACTCCATTACCTGGTTGCCACAAACCGGACAGGTGACCTTTCTCTGGCGGTAATGGTGGTGCTGCAGCATGGTCAGCGCTGGATGTGTCTCAATGGCCAAGGCATTCAATCGAGCCCGGATTGTATTGCGAACTACAGAGAGAAATCGAGACCTTGGCAGCCGGAGTAACCTGAGTCATCTCCCTCCTCTGGGAGAGACCTTCCCTCCTAAGCTCCTCCACCTGGATGCGAGCTGGAACAGTTTTTTCATTACCTCCACAACAAAACGGCTAAACGCGTAAATAATCAACCGGCTCCCTGGTCTCCGTCCCCGGCCCTCGAAAACACAATTCCGGCGCTAGCTGTTTGACATCAAGGTTAATTCGGCGAGTGCGCTCTACGAAAGAGGGGCTTTTGTATAAGCTCGGTGTTTGTAAGGCAGAGCAATGCGCGCTGAATACAGAAGGCAGTGCGGCTTAGATCAAAGCTATAGGTCAAACTACATGCTTGTATCCGTGCATCAATAGCGCCGCATCAAAAGCGAATATGCCAATGGATACAGTTAAGAGAAGCGAAAGGCCAGCTCTCAGGGGCCAGTCTGGGGCAGGAAAGCACTCGGGTCGGGTCAAACAGAGTTGCTGTTGGTTCAGCTTTCCCCCTCGCCAACCCAGGGTGAGATCATTAGTGATGGATTAACTCTAACAGTGTTCATCCGAAGGCAGTTTTGCTCCGTGCGGAGTTCATTCAGAGGCGCGCGTCCGCGGCCCCACTGTCCGTTGGGCTGTACCATCTGTTTATTGCGGAGAAAAACTCACTTTGTTTTCAATCGCTTTGTTACGATAGATTAATAGCCGTAATGAACCGTTGCGACAATTGCTAATGAAATGGGGCGGTTCCTCGTGCCGTAAGAAATCCCCATCCGTATTTTTCATCCGCGCTCAGCATTTCCCCACAGCAAGCCGAGTGCAAATTAATCTACTCAGCTAAACGGGGGCCGTATGAAAATTTGCAAACACCTATAAATATGCTGGAGCAAGCAAGCCGCCGCAGCCTGCGCTACTGCGGTGGATTGGACCGTGTCCTTTGTCTGGCTGCGGCTGGAGCAGAACAGAACAAGAGGCTGCGTTTTCTTTTTTTTTTTCTTTTTTCATTTCTTCTTCACCCCCCCTCCTCTTACACTGAGCCGATAATAACAGAAATCTGTTTACTGTCTAGTTCATCTGAGGTATTACCAACGCCTCCCTTTCTCCAGGCGCTGTGCGGATGCCCCGCTTGGCCTCTTGGCTCCGCCGTTTGGTCTAGCTTTGAGTAAACAAGTGAGCGAAGTTTGGAAGAGAAGAGCGTTTCAATGGGGGGAGGAAAAAATGGAAAGGAGGAGAAAAAGAGCCTGGGCTGAGAGGAATCTCACGTGACCCCTTGACTGGCAAAAGAGACTGCGGCTGCAAAAGCAGCAGTCAGTAAACAGAGGAAGACGCGCAAGACAACCACGACGTGCTTCGCCCAGCTCCGGGAAGGGTCAACCTTGCTCTTTCAGCTTTAGAGAAGAGCTCTTACAAAAGGCGAGGCGAGGCTGGCTTCAGGACAAGCGAATAAACACCATCGATCTCCATGTTGCTCCACTCAGGAGAGCTAATCTACAGCTCCACTGCCTGATTCCGCTAATTAGGTTGCCTTCTTTGTTTAAGCCACAGCCGGGATGCTTTTTTTTTTTTTTTTTTCGAGGCAAATTGCATTTAGACCAATCAATGTCCACCTCCTCCATCTATGTACGTCAATACAACCAGTCTACTGTATAGAAACCATGCAGGTCAATAAATGAATAATCCTGGACTAGACTCTAAACACAGGCACCGGTGAGATATGTGAAGAATGCTATGCATGCGGCAACCTTATGATCCCGAGAGGTGACGGGGCATGCTGGCCTGAAACCACCATGGCATGTGACATCATGATGGTCAGTGCAGTCTTGTTTGCTTGACGGAAGACATGGTTTCCACCCCTCAGTGCTCTTTCATTACCATTCCCAGGATGCCTTGCACTAATATGGAGTACAAACATTGGAAATCCAGGGGGAAATGGCATTCACTGGTCAACCGGGAGATAATGGCTGCCCCGAAGACGGCAGGGGTGAGAATCAAACCCTGGACCTTATATGGCTTTATTAGCACCATGCTGTAACCGACTGAGCCAACCAGCCCAATGCCCGGAAGTCAGATTTGCACCAGGCACAGATTCCACCAGTGTGCCACAAGAGCACGTTACACTTTGGGATTGGGTTTGTATCTAGATTCCGTCTACATAGAAAACCATTTCAAACAGCACCTTTTCAGAAGCTCCTCCCACCTTTTAGTTGCACCATCAAAAGACGATTTCCTAGGCTGTGCTTAGATAGTGGGCAAATCCGGGCTTTCAAAAGTACTACCCGTGCTGTTATTCCCAAGTTATCAGATCGGATACGTGTATCCAGACATCACCAGTGATGGATGAAGTACACAACCCATATAGTTGAGTTAAAGTAGTCCAGTGCCAATAGAAGTTCCTCCCTTTAGACCTCCACTGGAGTAACAGTACTAAAGTATGTACCTTCAGATGTACTGAAGTATGGAGAGTAACAGTACTAAAGTATTTACCTTCAGATGTACTGAAGTATGGAGAGTAACGGTACTAAAGTATTTACCTTCAGATGTACTTAAGTATGGAGAGTAACGGTACTAAAGTATTTACCTTCAGATGTACTTAAGTATGGAGAGTAACAGTACTAAAGTATGCACCTTCAGATGTACTTAAGTATGGAGAGTAACAGTACTAAAGTATGTACCTTCAGATGTACTTAAGTATGGAGAGTAACGGTACTAAAGTATTTACCTTCAGATGTACTTAAGTATGGAGAGTAACAGTACTAAAGTATGTACCTTCAGATGTACTTAAGTATGGAGAGTAACGGTACTAAAGTATGCACCTTCAGATGTACTGAAGTATGGAGAGTAACGGTACTAAAGTATGTACCTTCAGATGTACTTAAGTATGGAGAGTAACAGTATTAAAGTATGCACCTTCAGATGTACTTAAGTATGGAGAGTAACAGTACTAAAGTACGTACCTTCAAATGTACTTAAGTATGGAGAGTAACAGTACTAAAGTATTTACCTTCAGATGTACTTAAGTATGGAGAGTAACAGTACTAAAGTATGCACCTTCAAATGTACTTAAGTATGGAGAGTAACAGTACTAAAGTATTTACCTTCAGATGTACTTAAGTATGGAGAGTAACAGTACTAAAGTACGTACCTTCAAATGTACTTAAGTATGGAGAGTAACAGTACTAAAGTATGTACCTTCAGATGTACTTAAGTATGGAGAGTAACAATTACGGCTCTAATGTCCTATTATCATTTCTGGATCAGGACTCTTCATCAGCTCAGTGTAGGTGAAGAGACTCTAGTGTCTCTCAGTCTTTAATAGAAGCTCATTCATTAGTCTGACACTGACGTCTATTCACATCATCATACACACAAAATACTTAAGCCAAATAATTTCCATTGGGTAGAACTATAAAATAACTTTTCGGTTTGAGATTTATTTGCAGCCTAGTTACAAATTTCGGTTTAATAAAATCGTTAAAACTTTAAACAGGTTCACAAATGAGTTTTCCACTCCATAGAAGATGGCTGATGCCACCACAACATCGAAGAAGGTCCTCAGCAGTGCCCCCTGCACTCCAAAGGACCCGAGTCTCCTGGTTTGAGACCTGATTTGGGCACCCAGAGCATCCCGATTGCCCTTTCACCCATGATTGTTCAGTAGGAGCTCGACATGGAACGACAACATTGGGTACACTAGGAGTTCACAGTGAGCTAGTTGATCTGAAAACAGATTTATGGGTAAAAAGTTTATGGGATAAAAACTCTTTATTAAAAAATGTCAAAGCTGTACCCAGTGGTAGCTAGGGTGCTGCTAGGAGGCTGCCATGGTTCACAGGGTGAGAGGTTGTTCGGGGTTTGCCGAGTGGTTGCATGGTGCTGAAAGAGAATCTGTGGGAGGAATGAGGGATATACCTAAACAGACAAATAAACATATGAGTGGCGAATGAATTTGTGTTTGGGGGTCTGCCCTGGGATAGTGTAGGTGGGATGGTGTCTTTCAGTCAAGTGGAACATGTGGAGCGTTGGAGCTACAATGCTACAAGTATTTGTTTTTTTTATTTGAATCTTTTTATGATGCAGTCTTATGAATGAGACAATTATGCCACCAGTAGTGTTAATTTTAATTTTAATTTTTATTTTAATTTTAATTTTAATATTTGATTTTTGATTTTAAGAATCGGATAGATATACACAGCACCAAAACATGACCAAACATAACAGAGAGAGAAAGCGAGATCAGAGTCAAGAGGCAGGCAAAGGTCAAAACCAAGAGAATTTGGTCGTGTTTTGGTGCTGTGTATATCTATCCGATTGTTAAAATCAAAAATGAATTTTAAAATTAAAATTAAAATTAAAATTAAAGTTAAAATTAAAATAAATTTTTAATTTTAACAATCGGATAGATATACACAGCACCAAAACACGACCAAACATAACAGAGGGAAAAAGCGAGATCAGAGTCGAGAGGCAGGCAAAGGTCAAAACCAAGAGAATCAGGCAACGAGGCAAACAAAATATAAGGAGTAGACCAAGAGAGGAGTAAGGAGAACAGAAGGAGGCCGAAAGCCAGATAGTCGAGCAGAGCCCAGAGCATCCAGATTGTTCAGTAGGAGCTCGACATGGAATGACAACATTGGGTACACTGGGAGTTCACAGTGTGCTAGTTGATCTGAAAAAAGATTCATGGGTAAAAAAGTTTATGGGATAAAAACTCTTTATTAAAAAATGTCAGTGCCCGTTTCCCTTTCTACTGGTGAAATGACCACTACTGTGGCCTGCAGAGTAAGATAAAGTCTCTTCCTCAGTAACACTGTGGACGGCCAGCGTGTTTGCAGCAGATGTAGTAATGGTTAAATTCCTCATTTTGTCCGGAGTGGAGTGCCCATCTAAAAGATGTGTGGAGCTGAATCCGGACGTGAGAAATGGCTCCCTTATAAAACACAATATGTTCTAGGTCAGTGGCTTTTACACTCTAGGTAGTGCCTATAAGTCAAATAGGAAACCATTTCGGATTCAGCCTAGCTCTGCCTACTGGGTCCGATTCAGACTATTGGGCTTGACATAAGTTGAAAGCCCAGACTTTGAAAAATCGACTAGAAAGCAGCATTCAAGGTTCCTTTGAACCAAGTCTGGAAAAAGAGGCTTCGAGGCAACTGAGGTAAAGACATCTTTCCCCCGACTGCTGGCAGTGTGAGAGTGCAAAACCCTAAAAGTCAAAGGCCTCGGCTAAAAGGGCAACCAACGCTCGCTCTCATTGATCGTTGGTTGAAGAAATGAGGACGGGTTTACAGAAAGAGGCAGAGAGGCAGGAGTCGAGACATACAGATTGAGATAACACTAAAACCATTCAAACCTTGATTTTTCACAGTGTGTCCATGATTAAACGACAAAAGTGAAGAGCACTTCCTGAAGAGCACTTCCTGAAGAGAACTTCCTGGACAGAGTTTGTGCTGCTTGAGTGTTACACTTTCACCAGCACCAATAACAGCTGTGATTGGATTTGGTTGTACCAGACAAGTTTCTGGATCCAGGCCCCATCACTGTTCTGGCACTCAAAGAATTGGTCAGTTGGTCCAGATTTGGTGGACGCCTTCCCTGACACAATTCCGAGCAGATTTCCTGTAGACTGGGATTTTAGCCACGGCTGGTAGACCCATATGACCATACGCTTCCATACACCTGCAGATTCAGCTACTTCCTCACACCATGGTCTTTGGCCACGCCCACATGCTCAGTCACTCCTTTTAGCCAATCGGCTTTGAAGCCATTTACCACACATGGACTGAGACATTCACTGCACTGGACCACCTCTTCTCAATCTATGGATCCAGTCCCTCATCTACAGGAGCCTGGAGTTACTCAAAGTGACTCAGATAAGGCAGATAATTCGGGTTGTTTTGGGCATATTTCTTCAAATATGCCAGATTATTTGCCAGTGCAGTGAGATAATCTGGAAGCCCTTAAAACAAGCAGTCATGTAGAATAAGTTAAATAATTATAAACATGAGAAATATAAGATCTGTCTCTAGATACACGATCGTTCAGTTGTCAGGACTCTGTTTCCTGCCCTCTAAGACGGTGCCAGGCTGGACGGCAGCTGCTGTTGTATTCCAGATGGTAGCTTTGATGTCGCTTGGACGTTGAAAGGTGTTGCAAGGCAGTTGCCAAGCTGTACCCAGTGGTAGCTAGGGTGCTGCTAGGAGGCTGCCATGGTTCACAGGGTGAGGGGTTGTTCGGGGTTTGCCGAGTGGTTGCATGGTGCTGAAAGAGAATCTGTGGGAGGAATGAGGGATATACCTAAACAGACAAACAAACATATGAGTGCCGAATGAATTTGTGTTTGGGGGTCTGCCCTGGGATAGTATAGGTGGGATGGTGGAACATGTGGACCGTTGGAGCTACAATGCTACAAGAAGTATTTTTTTTTTTTATTTGAATCTTTTTATGATGCAATCTTATGAGATTATTATGCCAGAAGTTAATTTTTAATTTTAATTTTAATTTTAATTTTAATTTTAATTTTAATTTTAATTTTTTTTTTTTTTTTGATTTTTGATTTTAACAATTGGACAATTAAACGCAGTACCAAAACGCGACCAAACATAACAGAGGGAGAAAGCGAGCTCAGAGTCAAGAGGCAGGCAAAAGAACCAGAACCAGGAGAATCAGGCAACGAGGCAAACAAATGTAAGGAGTAGACAAAAAGAGGAGTAAGGAGAACGGATGGAGCTCGAAAGCTAGAGAGTCGAGCAAACAGGTAACCGAAACAAGGCAGGCAAAAGAGGCAGCCGAAAACTAAGAAGAAGTCCAAGCCAGAGTGGAGATATCAGAAAGAAACGCTCAGTAGTGCTAACAGGGTCGGCAAAACTTCGCAGTGTGTGTGGGGGCGGGGTTTATAAACAGACTGGGTCATGAGCGGCAGGTGGAATTTTAAATTTAAGTTTAATATGCCTAGTTATTATTTTATGTTGCAATCTTATGAATGGGTTTATTATGCTTCAACTACTCATAATTTTATGAATTAGTTATTCATATTAATGTAATTTTTTATTAATATTTTGTCACATTTTCACATTCATTAATTAAATCTTAATTTTATGAATTCGTTTATCATATTGATGGTATTTTTTATAAATATTTTGTCACATTTTTTTACATTCATCAATAAAATTTTAATCTCTAGATTCTTTTCTCATTTATTATTGATAACTGAGTTTATTGTCAAATATGTTCTGTCATGTGTCTTTTAATTTTAAATTCTTTCCAGATTAAAATGTCTTTACGTTAATTTCGTTTTCAATCCCTTACACTGTAAATGCTCACTGTTTTGGAAATTAATTTTAAACTTCCCGAATTCCAATTGCAATTAAAGGTGGACTTGTTGATTGACAGGATTGTTTGATTGATTGGTTGATTCCTTGTTAATAATAAATCATAGTGTGTCCCAAACCACACTGTGTAGTCTGGGCAACCTTAATGAAGACCTGGGTGTGGGTTGAGAGAAGTGTTGGAGATGACGGAATTTCGGTGACTATTGATTTGCATTGTTCCTAAGCACTTTTGGCCCCGTGCTTTTCACTGATCCCCCACATCGGCGCTAAACTGTGTGAATCTGATTGTTGGCCAAACTGTCTCTCTAATCGGTTAATCCCAATCCCAAACAACTAACGCCAACCGCAAAGCAGCAGCTCCGTGGAGTTACAGGTTCCTGAGTGCAGGGCTTTTCTGTGAATCTGCGGCAGATCGTTCCGGATCTTTACAGCTCCTGCAGGCTGCTGCCAAACCTCCGGCCCGCCTCCATGGCAACCACATGCTCGACTGAAGACAGAGAAAATCACACATAATTAGAGAGCCTGGACATACGCTGCCATCTCAATCAAGCAGCAGGGCCATAAGAATGCGAGCCCATGTTCCTCACGCATGACAAAGTAGCGCCTCCCCCACCTTCCGGGGATCGGCCTTCAGGGGCTTCGAGCCTAGGTAGCAGCCTGCAAGCCTTTAGTGGTCATGGGATTTAGCGATGTCCAAGTGCAGGGTTCTTCACTGAGGGCCCTTCAGAATTAATTATGGCTGAGCTGCATGTTTCAAGCGGTCAGTATTTCCTCAGCTTTCGCTGTATTGTTGCAGTTCTATCTTTGGGAATTGGGAATTCTGGTCCTTTATTTGGGTTCAGAAGTAGACACAAGTGTCCCGATAGAGACATCTGCTTTGCGGCTATAATAGCCTCTATTTTCTGGGAATTCTTTAAGGGCTTTGGAGTGTGTGGATGTAGCACTTTGTGCCTGCTCAGTGAAAAGAGCTTTTGTGCGGTCAGGCACTGATGTAGGACGAGAAGGCCTTGCTTACGATCCAAGTTCCAGTTCGTGTCAAAAGTGTTTGTGGGGTTGTGGTGAGTTCAGAGACTCCGCACCGGACTCGACCAACCATGTGTCTTTATGGAGCTTGCTTTGTGCATGTCATGCTGGAAGATCCCAAACTCCTGCCACGAAATTGGAAGCATATCATTTTCTGAAATGTCTCTGTATGTGGTAGCATGAACAAACCCCCCCTACCCCCCACCACTGGAACTAAAGAGCCCCAACCTGGATCACGGTCCAGTGCCATGTTTACAGCCACTGAGCCCCTCAGTACAGCCCATTCTACTACCAGGCTTGTCTACTGAGATGCCAGGACCTGTCCTTTTTTAACCCCTGCAGTGGGTGTGCCTAAAACACCTGAGCTTGGTAATTAAAAGAGGTGTCCTCATATTTTTGGCCAAAATATTGGATGTTGTATATATGGTCATATTTTGTATATTGTATATATGGTATAAATGGCTATATGTTGTACATTGTATATATGGACATATATTGCATATATGGAATTCAAGGCCATATATTGTATATTGTATGTATAGAATACATAGCCATATATTGTATACTTGGTATATGGTATATATTGGCATATTATATATATATATATGAAATACATGGCCATATATTGTATATTGTATTCATGGATTGACCATTGACCATATGTTACAGTATATTTTGTGTATGGAGTACATGGCCATATATTGCATATTGCATATATGGTATACATGGCCAAATACTGTATATAGCATGTGTTGCGTATATATGGCATATATGACCATACACTGCATATTGTGTATATAGAGTATATAGGACATAATATAAATATGGAATATATATGGACATAAACTATAAAGTAGGTATGATATTCATGGCCATATAATGTATACTGTATATATGGTATATATGTGCATATATTAAACATATGGAGTACATGTACATATGTTTAATATTGTATCTATGGAATGAATTGACATATATATGGACATATATTTTGTATTGTATATATGGTATGTATGTACATATGTCTCATATCGTATATATGAAACATGAGGACATATATTGGATATTGTATATATGGTGTATTTGGAGATATGGACTGGTATTTCCTATTCTAGTGTGTAGAAGTTTGCAAATAACTTATAGATAGTTAATTATTAATAATTATGAATATTTTTACTTAATATTACAAGTGAAAGGGAAAGTTTGCATAATGCAGATGGTCTACACAACTTACATAATCTACATAACTCACTGCTGTAAGTAAAGGTTTACCAAATCATTAAATATTAGCATTAATTTTGTTGGAATTTTCAAAAAACTCACGTTGTGTAAAGCCAGTCCACAGCAGTCGGGCTATGAGCCTGATTTCAGTGAGCTTTGTCTCTTCTTAACCAGCGCAGGCGACTCAAGTGCCCTCCAAGTCCGGACATTTCTCTCACCACTAAACAATCTGTTCCCATCCTTTGGTCACTATGGTTACGGGTGACCATCTGACGCTCGGATTGGCCGCCTCACCTCCCAGAAAGCCTTATGAGAGCTGTAATGTCTTCATCCTCCATTAACAATACCAGGAACTCATAACCAGCCGGCCGCGTGAGTCAGCAGATTCTGCCCCATCAATAATAATCAGCGTTACTATGGCGATCCAACAACAGTCCTATTAGATTAGCTCGTGATTTAGGCTTTCGAATGGAAACATATCGAGATCACATCGTTTGATTAGTTAATCACCGGTATGCTGCGTGGAAGACGTATAGGCCGCAGTCAGCTTAACCTTATCTTACCTAACGTATGGGGGGAAGCAAGCAAGCCCTTTATTAATCCACACTTAGCGTGAATCTGACGGCCGACACAGGCTTGTTGTCCAGATTTTGCTTCTCTGAACCCACTTAAACTGCATCCAGGTCTTAATAACCATCATGCAGGTTTGTTGATATGGTTTAGAACATGTGGGGCGTTGGAGCTACAATGCTACAAGTTGTGTACATTTTATTTTTAAATTTAATCTTTTTATGTTGCAATCCTATGAATGAGATTATGATGCCACAAGTAGTGGTAATTTTAATTTAAATTTTAAATTTAAATTTAAATTTAAATTTAAATTTAAATTTAAATTTAAATTTAAATTTTAATTTTAATTTTAATTTTAATAATTTTAATAATTTTAATAATTTTAAATTTAAATTTAAATTTAAATTTATTTAAAAATTCACTAATAACCTTTTTAACCAGTCCGTGCTGTCTCAATAAAGACCTGGATGTGCAGTTTTGGAGATTTATTTTCAGAACCTGTTTAGATGACCACTGACTATAATATTTTATCAATGGTAGCTTTGTAGCTGCAGTATTTAACTGAAGAAGCAACATTTGGATCCTAAGAAATGCTTCTGGTTGACTGACTATCTTTGGTATAAGTGGAAATGTGTGCAAATCCAATTTTTAATCCAAAGTTTTCCAGTTCCAGATTTTCAGTTCCAAATTGCATGTAACTGCAAGCATACTGTTTTTTTTTTTTTTAGTAACTTCGGTAACCATTCGGTAACACTACTGTAATTATTTATGCTTACTCTGAATTAGTCCATTACTCAGTACGTACTATTAAATACTTAGTACATAGTACTTTAAATGATGGTCACTTCTATGAATTATTCAGAATCAACTACAAAACTACAACTACAGAATCAACTACAAAATCTGCAAAAAACATTATTTTGGTATTTACTTTGAGTTATAGGTCCAATAAATTATGAAGTATCTTCTACACTCTATTTAACACCTACTATAATTCATTTAGTATTTACCAGTAATTATTTGATAATTATTATTAATTACTCAGTACTACTCAGTACTAAGTACTATGAATAATCCAGGATCTACTCTTAAATATTTGGTGTCCACTATGTATTGTGTAATAACTACCATAAATGAATATTATAGCTATGAATTACACAGCATGTACTATCAATTTTTCTGCATTTTACTAAAAATTAATATGTCCTCATAATCTTTCCATATAAACATATTACAAATTACCAGCACCTAGTATTAATGTTTTTAGTAACTGCTATTGATTAGTCAATAACTACTAAGTAACTGCAAAGTTATGTTAAAGTAAATGTACATAGCAACTAGCCGGGTGCTAACATAGCACAGCAAAACACATAGGGCTCCAGTAGAGATTAGCATTTTTGATATGATAAACAAGGATTACTTATGATGTGGAGGTTTCTACATTATACACTGCCGTATAATAAGATCTTCATAACATGAATGAAATATACAGTGATGGGAAACTGAGATTCCCTGGGTCAGTGTAAAAACACTTAGGTGTTTGGCAACCACAGCTTACTGTACATGCACTTCGGCAAAACCTGTGGAAACATAATCATAATAAATTCAGTTATTCATTGAACGTTTATGTATTTTATCATACTGTATGTAGACACTATGTGTGGTGTGGCATGGTATAGCTAAGTGGATAACACCACTACCTCCCAGGGAGCCAGCACCACATATGGGAGACTGGGGTTCAATTCCCGGTCTGGGTGACTATGCTGTGCTACACCAATAAGAGTCCTTGGGCAAGACTCCTAACCCTACACTGGCCTCCCTGTAATATGAATAACCTTGTATATGCCAATAAGCCTGTTGAGGCCTAACATCACCCCTACCATGGCCTCTCGTGGCTTATTGGTTTAATCCCAGATGGTTTTCCCAGATGGCTTTTAAGAGTTGGAACTAGGGGTCTGAGCCCTACCGTGAAAAGTAGCCTCAGTGCATTATCCCTCCTCCACCAAACTGCACTGTTAGCACTACGCATTCCGGTAGCGTTGTAGCATCTTCCTGGCATCCACCAAACCCAGACTGGCCATTAGCCAGATAGTGAGCCATGAGTAACCATGAGTAATTGCATCCCAAATGGAAGCTCATCCACTCTATGCAGACAAGAGGCCATTAATGTGATTTCACCATGATTCAGGATGACCACACTTTTGTGTTGTTGAGTCATTCGGTAATACAAACTTTCATCGGTACTTTGGTTGAAATAAAGAGAGTAAAAAAAATAAAACCCATATGGCTGGAGGCCATGAAGTACTGTACTTACCCGAGTAAATCTAATCTGGAGAACATGCGAGACAGAAAACGAAGGCTTTCTCTGGAACGGAGGATGAAAATGTTCACACAGCCATCCAACATTAATTTCCTCCTCCATGCTTGCTGGAGGACAAGACTGGATGGGGATTTGGTTTAAATAAATATATTGATATAGGGCTGTGCACAAGCTTGAGAAATCATTGATAATAAAGCGGATTCCAAAATTCACAAGAGCCCTTTCTTTCAACACCAAGGAACGTCTTTCCGAGAACCGTTTCCCTCTCAGACTTCAGTTGCTTTGGCCTGAAACCAAAAGCCAGGAGAAAGAAGCAGACATCCCTTACTTAATAAAACTAGGAGAGGTCACATGGAAAGTTCCCACATGAAGAATTCTAACCTGACAAGAAATTTCTCCCAGCGACCCATCAGCTACCGTCCGGAGAGGGAGGAAAGGGAAGAGCAGAGGGAAGCGTACAGGGAGTCGCAGAGTCAAAGCAGGGAAGGTTCTTCTGAAGATAATCAGGCTGAGCGGGAGTATGGTAGGGGTCAAAGGTCAAGGCTGTATGTGGACTGGAGGTGGGGACATGGCCCGGAGCCACTTTAATGCACTTTATCCCCAGTTCATTACACAAAAACTATCCTTACCTCAGATAGCCTTTCCGTTTCTTTACTCCTGTCATCCCATAGGCTGCAAAAAAAAAAAATAATAAAAAGGCTGTTGGAGGTGAAAGTAGGAGTTTCTCTGTGGCTACAGTTTCTGAGATATCAAGACCATTCCAACTCTGGAATGTTCCGTCTGATCAGGAATGGGGTGCTGGTACACAGCTCTATGGCCTTACAGACCTCATTAAAGTTCCCAAATTTTGTACCATTAAGAATGAATGGAGTGGAAAAGCACACGCCTATCTATTGTACTTCTGTTTGACTGACAGACACTATTTTGCGTACACCGTCTCAGGGCAGACCCCTGAGCCCAAGTTCAAAGCTGGTCTGACCTGACTTGATCTGTTTGGGTTTTTTCCCATCCCTTTGTTTCCCCCATAGAGTCCCATTCATACGTGGCACTATCAAAACCCTATTGGCCACTCGGGGCAGGTGCCCAAACTCTAAACCGCAGTTATACTGCCTGCTGCTGATGTTCCTTTCTCAGGAGGCCACCCAGCTGCCTGTCCAGTCTCTGGTCATTTCAAGGCTAGACTACTCCTGGGTGGTCTTCCTCTCCAGGCCATCAGACTCTTGCAACTGGTCCAGAACGCAGCAACTCGACTCGTCTTCAGTCTTCCCAAGTTCAGCCACGTGACTCCACTGCTGCGCTCCCTTCACAGGCTTCCTGTTGCTGCCTGGGTCAGATTTAAAACTCTGAGGCCTACAAAGCCAAGAATGGACCAGCCCCTCACTACCTTAGGCAATGGTTACGAGTCAGCCTGTACCTCGAGCCCTTCGAGCTTCAAGTACAGCTCGACTCGACCCGCCATCTCTGAAGACTCATGGAAGACAAGCATCCAGACTCATCTCTGTCTCACTGGCTGTCTGAACAGTGGAGTCTCTCGCTGTCTTCAAGCGCAGGCTGAAGACACTTATACTTGTGTTGCACCTGGGCTGGGGTTGCCAGGTAGTGCACTATGGCTTAAATATGTCGGTGTATTGTTGTCTCTAGGTATGTGCGCTGGGCTGGGGTTGCCAGGTAGTCCACTTTTGCTTTATATATGTCTGTGTATTGTTGTCTCTAAGTATGTGCGCCGGGCTGGGGTTGCCAGGTAGTGCACTTTTGCTTTATATATGTCTGTGTATTGATCTCTCTAGGTATGAGCACCTGGCTGGGGTTGCCAGGTAGTCCACTTTTGCTTTATATATGTTGGTGTATTGATCTCTCTAGGTATGAGCGCTGAGCTGGGGTTGCCAGGTAGTGCCTTTTTGCTTTATATATGTCTGTGTATTGTTCTCTCTAGGTATGAGTGCTGGGCTGGGGTTGCCAGGTAGTGCACTTTTGCTTTATATATGTCTGCATATTGTTCTCTCTAGTTATGAGCACTAGGCTGGGGTTGCCAGGTAGTGCCTTTTTGCTTTATATATGTCTGTGTATTGATCTCTCTAGATATGAGCACTGGGCTGGGGTTGCCAGATACTGCACTTTTGCTTTATATATGTCTGTGTATTGTTCTCTGTAGGTATGAGCACTGGGCCCTGTTCGGTCAGTGTCTGAGCTCATAGCGAGTTAAGGCTCTAACCCTCCTGTGGTAGCTGGAAATATCATCCAACAGAACACTAAGCACGGCTGTAAGTTGCTCTGGATAAGAGCGTCTGCTAAATGCCTTAAATAAAATTTTTAGCAACACCTTAGCATCTGGCTAGCAACAAGCTAGCTTAAGCTGCGCAATCATTCCTTAGGAAATGCACTTGTCTAGATATTCATTATTATAAGTCCGGTTTGGTCCTGTACTGTCCTTATATGAGAGCAGATACTGGTCACACCGAGGTGTTAGTTATCGGCTACGGTTTCCCAGCCCTGAAATTCCTTATCGATTCATCCCTGGCTGTTTGGCACGTCCAGGAGATGCTGCCTTTGACAAGGATTGTTTTTGTCAAGCGCAGCACTCAGGAGCCTGTCTAAAAGCCATACTAATAAATTTTCCGTCGCTCCGGCTATCCATCAGCACCCCCTCAAAGTGCTTACTATACCACCGGCGAATTAAAATAAACAAGCGGCCCGAGGTAAAAGACGTGGGAACCGGAGATAGGACTGCCCGGTCCTCTGCGAAACAGCAGAAAGATAAAGTGCGGTTAGATATGCAGGAGGATGTATTAATGAATTATGGATACAAACGACACATGCAGCTAAACGGCCTCTTGAGCCGCTTCCAGATTTAGCAAGCGCTGGCATAGACTTCCTCAGCCTGTGGAGCGGTTATTTATTACGGTGCAGACTGATACGGTGGACTCGTCCGAGGCCGCGCTCTGTTTACGCGAGGGTAGAAATGCGCCGCGTGCTTTTTGCGCGACACACGCCGCGGCTTGTGCCTCCTTCTTGGAGTCACAGCTGACTGGCTTATTGTTTCAGCAGCGCAAATCCTACCACTCTTTTCGTATTTGCACATTAAAGATGCAGGCTGATGAAATATTGAGGCCTCCTGCGGTGTGAGGCTGAGGAACAGGAGGAAAAGGGCTTAGCTCCTGCCACTAGCGTCAGGGTGTGTGTGTATGCGTGTGCTCCCGCTGTGGCATTTTTTTGTGGCGGGTGGAGGCAGGTGGTGGTGGTGGGGGGGACTGGAAATGAACTTGGATTGTTTGGGCTTTCTGTCTGACTGACTCCCACCTTCTCCTGGGCGCTGAAACGCACCACACATACTCACTTGAACATGCAGATACAAGTGCATTCTCTCTCTCTCTCTGCTCTCATTCGTTTTTCTTTCTCTTCTCTCCCACACACACACGAACTACAGCATATATAAACTCACCTTGCATGTTTAAGGTGGTAGTAAGTTCAGGCTCCTGCAGATGGCGCTGTATGAGGATGATGGGGGTGTAAATCCATGCGGGGTGTGAGTGACGGGATCCATAGATTGGGAAGAGATGGTACAGTGCAGGGAATGTCTCGTTCCATGTGTGGAAAATGGCTTTAGAGCAGATGTTAATGATTGGCTAAAAGGAGTGACTGTATTTGGGCGTGGCCAAAGACCATAGTGTGAAGGAAGTAGCTGAATCTGCAGGTGTATTGAAGTGTACGGTCATACGAGTCTACCAGCGGTGGCTAAAATCCCAGTCTACAGGGAATTCTCCTTGAGATTGTGCCAGGGAAGGCATCCACCAAATCTGGCCCAACTGACCAATTCTTTAATGTAAGGGTGTCTGAACATTGATGTGGTCTACATCCAGAAACTTGTTAAGTCCATTATAAATCCAATCATGGCTGTTGTTGGTGCTGGTGGAGGTAGAACATGCTATTAGGCAAGTTTCAGTCACAGGTGAGCTTATGTTATGGTCCGAGATCTCCCTTCCCATACTAGATGGATGTCTTGAGGTGTCTTCTCACAGTGGAAGGATGGAAAGAAACACTGGTGGATGTTTTAAGATCTGAGTTTGATTTTTCAACATGTATTACAATACTGAGCTGAAGATCTGTTTGTCAGGAGCTTCATGAAATGGGTTTCTATGGCTAAGCACTTGCACACCAGCCTAAGATCGGTATGCGCATTGCCAAGTGTCAGCTGGACTGGTGTGAAGCATGTCGCCACTGGACTCCGGAGCCGTGGACGTGTGGTCTCCAGAATGACTACCCATGGCTCACTCTCTGGCTAATGGATGAGTCTGAGTTTGGTGGATGCCAGGAAAACACTACGTACCGGAAAGCGTAGTGCTAACAGTGAAGTTTGGTGGAGGAAGGATAATGCACTGAGGCCTCAGAATCAGTTCCAGTGGTTTACTCTAACTCCAAAGACCTTTTCCTTCTCAGAAAACCTGACCCAGTTAGCAAAAGTGCTCTGGCCCAAGGCCTCAAATTTTATCCCGCCTGCTTGCCACAAAGATTGATGGCACTTGGGCATGCGATTGCTGATTAGGGCCACACGTGAGCCAAAAGCAGGCTGTATCTCTTTTCCCGAAGCGGCCTATATCTAGTTTTGGAAGCTCAAGTCGAGACAAGTCAACATTTATTTATATAGCGCTTTTACAAAAACAGATGTTCTCACAAAGCAGCTTTACAAAGAATCTGGCGTCTGAGCCCCCAATGAGCAAGCCCAGGCCGACAGAGGCAAGGAGAAACTCCCTCAGTTAGGAAGGAAGAAAACTCAGGAGGAGCCAGGACTCAATAAGGGAACCCATCCTCCTCGGGTCAACACCAGATAACGAGACAAGCCAAGGGAAGGAGGGCACTGGGGTAGAATAATAAATGTCTGATTAGTCAGTAATTAAGTAGCTGGGTCATCGGATGGGTCAGCAGGACGCAGGCCAAGCTTCCACAGTGCAGGACAGCCAGGAGCTCTGTGGTGGTTAAAGGCAAGCCGAGGCTCACAGTCAGGGCAGATGTAGCAACAGCATCAGACCGCACAGGATGGGCAGCAGTTCAACTCAGAACTCAGAACATGGGGGGCCACATGAGTTTTTATATATGAGGGCCACTTTCAAGTAGCGTGTAGCTTGCCGCTAGGCGAAACTGCTGTATCTGTGCCAGAAGTGGACCAGATCTGTTTAGGGACTGTATGGGCCAAGTGCATGTTTTGAATATGTGGGCCAGTTTTGGTGATATTGGCAGTGCCAACAGTGGGCCAGCAGTGCCATATCTTTGCCAGATGTGGCCCACATTCACATGCTATCTAGGGAGGCTGTTATATCTGCAAGGTGATTGGGCCATGAAGGCCTCCAAAAGACTGCCTATGGTTTTGGAATGAAATGCCCAAGAAATTTACCATATGGAACTTAATATTTTGGTTCATTTATTATTATTTTTAGCATAAATAACAAAAGAGTCATTATTTGGGTCTCACTGGACTTTTAATAATAATAATAATAATAATAATAATAATAATAATAATAATAATTCTATTTTATTTGCCACATGCAAACACCAATTCATGTACTTCTCCACACACATCCTCCCACTAACCTCAGGACACACTCTATAAACACCCACGCACACTCACATTCCCAGTTCCCACTCACTCACACACATACCCATACATGCACGCAAACAACAATTCAATATACACATCACCACAGGCAGCAAGTATGGGGGTCAAAGGCCTCCCAAAAAACTCCCATAAAGGTTAGAGAGACCCCCTAATGCCCCCTAATCCGAGCGCAAAGCTGGAGAGAAGCCATGATAGTGAAACTGCATGGAAAGAAGTGAAACTGCAGTCGGAGACCAGGAGGGCTTTAAACCGCTGCTGTTTTAGACTTTCTGGTTCTCGCATTTGTGTCCCCGGTTCGACTGTAGCCATGTAAACGAGGGATATGGTATAACCACATAACTCCTAATATACTCTGATCATACAGCCATCACCAAAACAGTAGCTGCACATGATTCAAGTTGAGGACGGGCCTTATCGCTGTACCTGACTGACCCAACAGCCGCGATTGGGGACATTCACCGAGCACTGATGCCTCCATGAGTCATCCTGTTAGTGTCAGTGGCCTTTGGCAGGCAGCTGCACGACTGCCGGTCCTGGACTTTGTAATCCTTGGTAGGTGTGACACTACATGGCCAATCACTTACAACATTAACTGTTCCCTTAACTTTCAGCAGGAACAAAATTCAGGACTGGAGTCTGGATTCAAGGCACAGATTAAGGCCTTAGACCTGGACGCTAGAAATTTAGTCAGGTCTGAAGTTTGGTTATGTCCATACACAGTCATTCAGTCACTACAGATAAACCTTGGCAGTAGAGTAAGTTATACCGAAGACCTCACTGACCTTTAACCTGGCACTTAGGTCTTAGGATGCCACTTATTCCCGTTGCCCGGGACAAATGTAAGTGCCATCATGGTGATATGGAGACATCTAGGTGCCACCACAGCTCAGCCATAAAGCAGTGGACCATGCAGACTCAGCATCGGCACGAGAACTGTGCACTAGGAGGTTTGTGAAATGGGTTGCAATGGCTAAGCAACTGGATACCAGCCTGAGATCACTATCCCCCATGCCAAGTGGTGTAGCGTAAAGTCTGGCAGTCTGCTGGACATCAGGGTTTGGTGAATGGTCAGAGAACATTGCCAACTGGAATGCCTAGGGCCAATCAGGTTTGGTGGAGAAGGGATAGTGGTCTGGCCCAAGTTTGGCCCACATTCGCCATTTTTATCTAACCTGCCTACCACACAGATTGACAGCAGTTCCGATTAGGGCCACAGATGTGCCAGAAGCAGACCAGACCTGGTTTGGAACAGGTGAGCCACTTTTGGCTAACATGTAGCCCACAACAAGACAAGCCATATCTATGCCAGGAGTGGACCGGATCTGTCTGGGGTTGTTTGTCAGGGTTTTGGTTGGACCCCTTACTTGCAGTGACTTCAGTGACCAGTGCTTCCAGTGTTGTGGCATCAGCCTGGGGCATCATGTTCCAGCATGGCACTGCCCTTGTGTACAAGGCATGCTTGGAGGAAATGCAAAGCCCATTGAACACCATCAGGTGAAGTCGGAACCCTCATCCCATCCCCGCTTTAGACCCACAGACACCCTCGGCACCAGCAAAGGCACACACACACACACATGCGAGCCCTCCTCTCCAGTGACATGCTGTTGCTGTGAGATGGACAGGTAGATACATCAGTGGAACAGGTGACAGAGCAGACAGACAGACAGGCTGTGGCCTACTTCTCTCCATCACACACATACACACGGCTGCCACAAACACAGATAGAGGCAGATAAGCGCAGCGCAGATCCGTCATGCGCCGCGGACCCCTCGCAGGGCGTTCAGGATGCACGCACACACAGAAATGTAGTAAACTGCACAACAAAAGGACCGTCCCTATCTCCGACAGCATGACAGACGCTGAATGTGGCTTTCCATTACAAAGCCTCTGTCAGACAAGCGCCCAGACCCAATGCGATTCAATCACTCGTTTGCTCGCTTGTTTATTTGTTTACTCTAGGCGAAAATAAATAAATAAATGCCACCGTGTCTGTACATTGCTGTAGACATCCATCAGACTGCAGCCTACGGTTGTTATTCAACCGCTAGAGTCCTAGAGGGCCATGAAGAACAAGGCACCGTTTAGTGCGTCACCTGATTTAACGCGCCCAGGTTGGCTCATTAAAATTTTTATTCTGGTACCCAATTTGCAGGATTGTGCCCTTAACCCAAACTAGCTGAACCGCCAAGTGGTAGCAGGCTACCACCAGGACGCCTGGTGTCACTCCACCTACCACCCCTACCCCACCATCTACAGGAACTGTGTGAGAGTATTCAAGTTCAATGGGATGGATTATCACAGGACACCATTAGGAACCTCTGCAGCTCCATACCGAGACGTCTGGCGTGTTGGGTTAGCGAACACGGCGGCCCGACGCCATACTGAGAGACAGACTTCTGTATGTGTAGCTCAATGAATATTGATCATATCAGTCTAAATTTATCAGTTATTGATCCTGGTCACCTTTATCTCCCTTCCCAACAGCACTGCAATCCCACACCTCCTTCTGGGTACAGCTGTTCCTTTTGTAATGTGCATTAAAGTTATAGAAATATAACTTATAGAAATTGTAATGTTTATAGCCCCATCATCTTTGTGCAGCGCCATCTGCAGGAGCCTGAAGTTACTACCACCTGAACCATGCAAGGTAACTCGCTTTTGTCTGGTGAGCTGATTAGTTTGTAAATGGTTTCATTTGGTGATGTGGGGCTAAATACTGACTTCTTGCCGTAATCTGCCCACAGGCACACGGATGCTACAGATTACAGCGGAGATTTCCGGTATTTACATATAGAAGCAACTGAAGTCGTGAGACTTGAGTCGTGAAATACGAGTGTAGTCAGTCGAGTGTAGGCATAGATCACATGGTGGTAGATCACATGACGGCTGGTCCCTGTGGTTCTGCATGGCATACCACCAAGCATTCTGATCCATAAGGATTTGTTTATTAGCCGATAAGCTAGGAGGGAAGCACCAAACCTGATTCGGAACAGAGCCATGGCGAATATTCAGGCTTATTCTGTAATCCTAGATGTCTATGGATTGTTTAGCCCTGCAGAAGTGCCTCAGTCTCCTGCCTCTCTGAGAGCGCGTAAAAGGGCCCGGACTGCCCCCGGCTGAAAGAGCCACGCTCTCTCCTGCACCGTCCCGGAGAGAGTCGCTAATAAATAGCAGAGCAGGACAATGGCCTATTTCCCCTGCAGATGCATCAGTCACAGCACAGCACACAGGCCCCCGGTCTCAGCACCCTCTAACTGCGACCGCCATGTCTGCACGCCACACAGACGGAACAAAACACTGTGGCGGATCGATCCGAAGGTGATGATTCCGCTGTATTGATCTTAGAATGTTAGATTCTTTAGATTTCAGGTTTAATATCACATGGGCTGAGCGCAGGAAAAAGCTCTGTGTGTGCCAATCCATAACCACACACTTCTTCGTTAGGCTACATCGCTGCTGTCTGAACAAATCCTTGTATCGGAATTTTGTCGTTTTCCAGTTTTGCGCATGTTAATCATTCTTACCATATAAACATCCACATGAGTAATATTCCACTAGCCACCACAGAGAGTGCTGTACACTGTTCATATAAGAAGTGTCACAGGTACTGGAACCTTCCGTGATTAACAGACCAATAGACATAGTCCATTATATATACACTACAGGCTCACCTGGCTACACTTGGGTCACCTGGGACTGAAAGGTACCTAGCAGTGTGTAATACCTCCACAACCACCAATAATAGCTGTGATAGGATTGGGCATGGACGGGACAAGTTTCTGGATGGTGTAGGTCAGCAGATAACACCACCACCCACCAGGAAGATACCACGATATTTGGGAGAGTGGGGTTCGAATCCTGGTCTGGGTGACTATGCTGTGCTACATCAATAAGAGTACTTGGGCTAGACTCCTAACACTAGATTGCCCCTCCTGTAATATGATTTACCTAGGTAAGTTCCATATATATATATATACATATATACATACATATATGTGTTCTAGAAGTGTTATATATATAGTGTTATATATACATATATATATATATATATATATATATATATATATATATATATATATATATATATATATATGTATTATGTATATATATATATATATGTGTGTGTGTTATAGAAGTGTTTTATATATATATATATATAACACTATATATAACACTTCTAGAACACATATTTGTATTATGTATATATATATATATATATATATATATATATATATATATATGTGTGTGTGTTTATATACAGTATATATATATATATATATATATATATATATATATATATATATATATATATATATATATATATATAAATTATAATATTGTAGAATATATATATATATATATATATATATATATATATATATATATATATATATATATATATAACACTTCTAGAATATATATATATATGTATATGGAACTTATATATATGTGGATAGATATATTAGATATATTTCAACAAAAAAAAAATTCCATGTTGATGGTAAAGCGTATACTTAATGGCTTTCATGAACAGACTACCAGACAGAGAACATGTCAGGCCAGTGGTTGATTTATCGATTTGTCTCTGTGATGTTGTCTACTGTTGCCAAGCTGCTGTTCTATTGTCTAGGCCTATCCTTACTCGGTGTACCTTCCTTACAATGAGACAGCCAAGAAGTTTGAGAAGACTGTAGACAGAAACTTGCCTCAGTCTGGTTCCCGGCAATGCAAGGGCACCTCCAGTCTAGGCTAATTACGGAGCCCTTGATGAGGCGAATGTGCACGGAGCAGGGAGAACACCACAGTGTGTCAGCACTCTAACTGGACTCTAGACAGCAGTGGGTTTTGAAGGCTCTATTTTGCCAGTATGCCATACAGTGTCCGAAGTGACTTAAGAGAGAAACCTTAGCAGCCTGGCACAGTTTGAGGCAAGTGTATAAACACATGCAGAGTGTTTGTATGATGCTAACTGCTAGGCTAATTGCTAGGCTTTAAGTTTTGATTAACCTCCAGCTTAAAGCCAAACAAGGAAACTCCAGATACCAAAAGAACTGCAGTTCTGGAAAGGAATCGGATTCACTGCATACTTTGGTAGCTCCATTCACCTTGTCCTTCGATGGTTATGACCCCGCCAGGAGCCCCACAGAGCAGCTACTATATGGCTGGTGTATTATTCTCACCAGTGCACTGACACTGACATGGTGGTGGCGTGTTAGCACTGATGGAAACCTCACTGGTATAGTCCTCCAAACAAAACCAACCAGCCAACGGCTACAAGGTGGACCAGCAAGGTAGGAGTGTCTAATAGAGTGGACAGTGAGTGGACAGTGAGTCTTTAAACTCTCCAGCTGCACTGCTGTGTCTGATCCACTTACACCAGCACCACACACACACTAACACACCACCACCACGTCAGTGTGTCATGGCAGTGCTGAGAATGATCCACCGCCCACGTTTCACCTGCTCTGTGGTGGTCCTGTGGGGGTCCTGACCATTGAAGAACAGGGTAATACAGTATACAGAGAAACAGATGGACTACAGTCTGTACATGTAGAACTACAGAGTGCTGCTACATGCTCAGTGAAGGTTCACCTAATGAAGTAGCTAGATAGATGGTAGATAGATAGATAGATAGATAGATAGATAGATAGATAGATAGATAGATAGATGGTAGATAGATAGATAGATAGATAGATAGATAGATAGATAGATAGATAGATAGATAGATAGATAGGTATATAGATGGTAGATAGATAGATAGATAGATAGATAGATAGATAGATAGATAGATAGATAAATAAATAGATGGTAGATAGATAGATAGATAGATAGATAGATAGATAGATAGATAGATAGATAGATAGATAGATAGGTATATAGATAGATAGATAGATAGATAGATAGATAGATAGATAGATAGATGGTAGATAGATAGATAGATAGATAGATAGATAGATAGATTGATAAATAGATGATAGATAGATTAGATAGATAGATAGATAGATAGATAGATAGATAGATAGATAGATAGATAGATAGATAGATAGATAGATAGATAGATAGATAAATAAATAGATGGTAGAGCATTTTGTCATAGAGAGATGCATCCTTCCACAGATCCAGATGTTGCACAATACTCGAAATGACAACGTGACTATAACAACATACAAGGGAACATGTAAGCTTGCCCTGCTGTGAACTGTACCAACATCATCAAACCATACACAGTAATACCCCACCAGGAAACCAGCAAGCACTGCCAGATGGGGTAGGTACGGTTGGTAATCTGCCTTGGCACCGGAAGCCTACAGTTTAAGGGGCTGCTGTTGATGTAGAAGAGTACTTCTGGTGAACATGGAGGGTTATCGGAGGAGAGCTTTAGCAGTGTAGACAGTGTAGAGAAGACTCTGTACTCTTTAAGTGTTGTTGTAAAATAATACTGGGTTTGTCTAGAATTTCATAAGGTATTTGACATCCACAGCAGCATATAAAACTAGAACTAGACTAAGTGCATATCCTGAAGGAAACACGGGATGGTTGCGCAGCTTGCTTAGTGAGGAACGAGGGATGAGTAAACGAGTGTGGGTCGGTATGACTGTGGATTAGCGTTTGGCGACCTGCCCGTAGTGAGTATGTGAAGTTTGGTGGCTCTGGGGCGAACGGAAAAAGTACTGCTTGGTTTGGATCGAAAATGACTAGGACTCTATGGAAGGAACGAGGGATGAATAAGCGACAGATAGACGAGTGCAGGTCAGTATGGCTGTGGGTTACCGCTTGGAGACCTCCCCTTAGTGAGCATGTGAAGTCTGGTGGCTCTCGGGTGAAGGAAACAGCCGGCTTTAGGTGGGTCCAAAAATGACTGGGACCCCAAAATCTCTTGGGGGGGGGAAAAGCCTAGTTCCATTGACTTACATTAAAGATAAGTGAGGAATTTTGTAAATAAGCAAATGTAATATAATATCTGATCTGGAATCTGAGTGACATGTTTCCGGTAGTGTAGAGAATCAAACAGAACTGAGAATTTTGGTCCAACACAAACCCAGAACCTGTACACCTAGAGACACTGATCATTTTGAGGTGGTCTCAAGTTCAAGTTTTCCAGAGCTGTATATATCATAAAATACAACATGAAATATTTACAGTGCTTTAAAATATCTATATAATATATATAAAAAGATATATATAATATCATAACTATTATGAATATCTAATATAATAATACTAATGATGGGTTACACTTCTAAAGCACCTTTCACATACCCAAGCACGCTTTACAATCTCAAAAAACAGCAAACAGTATTATTATTTTCATTATTAATAACAATTTAACAAGCATTTAATTGCTGATTCTATTATTATGTGTGGTAGTGGTGGTGGAAAAGGTTTATGTATACAGTATGAATAAATATGAGCAGCCTAAATAATTTATTAATCATAAATGAGAATCATATGGATCCTGATATTTTGGCCTTGGATTACAGGGTTTGTGAGTTTTTGCACGTTTCCTGACCAAACCACGTTTGGAAACACGGTCGATGGAGCTACGGCGGTTCAAACCAATGTGGTTCAGACTGCTGTAGTGCAAACACGGCACGACAGTTTCGGGAAACGTTCGTACTTGAGAGCCCACCACCTTAGCTCAGTGCTAGCCTCCGCTGTTGGACAGGAAACACACCCCAGGCTGTTCTCTGCCTTCCGCCCATGGAGAACTGGGATAGGCTCCAGTATCCCCTTGACCCAGGGGTATAAGTGGATTAGAGGATAGATGAATGAATGAATGAATGAATAAATGGATGGATGGATGGATGGATGGATGGATGGAT
>JAMWET010001896.1:595000-600000 GCA_024036415.1 Prochilodus magdalenae | reverse complement strand
ATCTGTGCCGGGTTATGGGGCTGGTTAGTAGGGTGGTGGTGCAGAATTGCTGACGTGCCTGCTTGGCTGTTCAGTAGGAGGATGCCTGGACTACGGCTGGCAGCTAGCATCTGTTGGCATGGTTGTAGCCGAGAGTTGGGGCTCCACCTCTGTGCATGGATGGAGAAAGCAGAGAGCACTCAAGAGAGTAGCACTGCTTGTGCTAGTGGCATGAGGATTGGCCAGTGCATCGGGGTCGAGCATGCCCAGTGAACCAGTATGCAGCATGTGTGTTAACTGGTACAGTGGAAATTCTGTCTTACTGTGGGGGTGGGGTTGGAGGTTGAACACTGCTGGTAGACCCTTATGACCGTACGCTGCTTCCATACACCTGCAGATTCAGCTACTTCCTTCACACTATGGTCTTTGGCCACGCCCACATGCAGTCACTCCTTTTAGCCAGTCATTAACATCTGCTTTGGAGCCATTTCCCACACATGGAACGAGACATTCCCTGCACTGTCCCACCTTTTCCCAATCTATGGATCCCATCCCTCACACCCCACAGCCCCATCATTCTCGTGCAGCTGTAGGAGGATGCCTGGACTACGGCTGGCAGCTAGCATCTGTTGGCATGGTTGGTTGTAGCCGAGAGTTGGGGCTCCACCTCTGTGCATGGATGGAGAAAGCAGAGAGCACTCAAGAGAGTAGCACTGCTTGTGCTAGTGGCATGAGGATTGGCCAGTGCATCGGGGTCGAGCATGCCCAGTGAACCAGTATGCAGCATGTGTGTTAACTGGTACAGTGGAAATTCTGTGTTGCTGTGGGGGTGGGGTTGGAGGTTGGGAAATGCTCTGTCCCCAGCTACCCTTGGGACTCTGCTTGGACTTTGAAAGGTAGCTGGGTCAGCTCTTTTGAAACCAGAGGGGCTGTGAATGGTTTCTCCTGCTGAATGGTTTGGCCATGAAAGCGTTGGATGCGCCCAGAGCCCATTAGAAGAACACTGGATGTACGAAGACACTTTAGTCTAGCCACATGATGTGGACAGATGTGACTGTTAGCTTAGCGGCATACTGCAGCTGTCGGAATGGCGTTTTTGGGGTTTTTGACATTTGAGAGTACTGACCTGAGTACTGGGTTCCCCAGTCTCATTCTCCAGGGTGAGTTTGTTTACCCTGATGGCCAGTGGACTCTATAAAGAATCAATTCTTCAATTCTTCAATCAATTTCACAAGGGGGCTATTTTTTGTCTGGTGAGCTCATGTGTTTGACGTGCAGTATAGGACCCCTCACAATGCCACTGGATTTAACTAATGAACGAATTCTTTAGCGAGGTATGAGACTGACGTAACTCCATGGCACATTGCTATGCCACGTTTTGGCTGTGGCAGGTGGGTTCTTCCTCCATAGGGCGGTCAATGGAATGAAGCCATATCATCCCTTATACTTCAGCCCTCCACTGGATGACACTGGCCTTTAGAGTCATGTGGGGCATTCTCTAACAGCCATGCTAGGAGGATCATGGGAGGTGCACACTCTCAAGTAAATGGTCTCTGTTGTTAGTTTGTGGGGAAGTTAAATAGTGTGTTGGTCTGAGGTGGTGGAGTTGGCTTAGTTAGGGAGAGGGGGTTGGCACCTCTCAGGGTTAAGCATGTGGCTGGTGATGAGCTTGAGTTGTATGTAGTTAATTTAGAGACATTTTTCAAGTCCTCGTTCACCGACTTTTTTATTTCTAGACAGTGTCAAAGCACTTTCTGTCTGACAGGCAGGTTTTTATTTCACCTGTCAAAAAATTAAATATTTGACTGAAAATAAAATGGCTTTTCAAAATAATAAATGAGGACTTTTATTTTGAAAAATATCTGTCAGTAAAATGATATAGTACTAAATATTAATGTTATGTAAAGCATGTACACGGTATGAATGAAAAACACTGAAAAACACTGCTTAAAAAAATAAAACCAAAAAGAAATTTCTTTCAAAAACAGAAAATGACAAAGAGACCATGAGACTCGTTACGAACACCTTCAAAACCTGGGAGATTCTTAGGAGAGAGGAGAACATCAAGCTCCATTCCTGCTTCAGATGTCTCAAAGCATCCACAAGTGTGTCTGTCCAGCCGTCTACTGACCTCATGGGCCTGAATGGATGTGTAGCTCTCTATGAGATAAGTATAATGTTTCTGGTGTTCTCTGGACCAAGTCCAAGCCTCGACCTCATTACGGAAAGTGTTTGGGATTAACTTGGATGGTGAGAAGCAGAAAATGCTTCTTCTCCGAAAACATCCCAAAAGATTTCTTTGAAAAAGCAACTGAAAGTGAGTCTCCTGTAAAGACTGGAAGCTGTAATAAAGGCAGAATGTAGTTTATAACACATTTATAACATACTACTTAAACTTATCATAGGGTATTAATGACTGATTAAATTCACATCCATAAAGTGTATGTGATTTACATTATATTAATATACTGTATTAATATACTATATAGAGTACTGTGTTATTATAGCAAGAGATTCTTATTTTTCAAAATAAAAGTCCTTATTTATTCATTTGACACAGTACATTACGGCCAGATTGTGTTTTGACACTTTGTTTTTCTTTTTCCACACCTTCTTTTGTCGTGCCAGTGGGTTCTTTGATCAGCCCGTACACTGTTTAGGAAACATCCTAAGTTGAAGTGTCTTGGGGTTAAATTCCCAATACAAAATAAAAGTCCTTAATTATTGTTTTGACCGTCTATGTACTGTGCAGTATTATGTCTATTCTGGATAGGTAAAGTAAACTCTTTCCCCAGAAAGTGTTCAGTCACTTTGGTTTTTACACTTTGCTATATGTTCTGTTATGTTATGTCTTCTTTAAAATAGATATCGTCACAGAGGGTAAATTCATCAGCCTAAAATATTAATAACATTGGGGAAATTGTGATAAGGTTTATTAAGTTATTAGGTTAGCACACTTGTACATGTGCTTTTTAAAGGAAAGAATGGAAGCTGTAATAAAGGCAAAATGGTGTTTATAACACATTTATAACATAGTACTTAAACTCTTCATAGGGTATTAATGACTGATTAAATTCACATCCATAAAAAATACGTGCTTTACATTATATTAATATTGAGTACTGTGTTATTATAGCAAGAGATTCTTATTTTTCAAAATAAAAGTCCTTATTTGTTTATTTGACGTTGTACATTGCGGCCAGATTCTGTTTTGACACTTTGCTGTTTTTTTTTCTACACCTTCTTTTATCGTGCCAGTGGGTTCTTTGATCAGCCCGTACACTGTTTAGGAAACATCCTAAGTTGAAGTTTCTTGGGGGTTAAATTCCCAATACAAAATAAAAGTCTTCCTTTTACTGTTTTGACCGTCTATGTACTGTGCAGTATAATGCCTATTCTGGATAGGTAAAGTGAAACTGACCTACCTCTTTCCCCAGAAAGTGTTCAGTCACTTTGGTTTTTACACTTTGCTATATGTTCTGTTCTGTTATGTCTTCTTTAAAATAGATATTGTCCCAGAGGGTAAATTCATCATGTATGTTAATAACATTAAGGAAAATTTGATAAGGTTTATTAAGTTATTAGGTTAGCACACTTGTACATGTGCTTTCTAAAGTATTGCAAGTGTGGAAGGACATCAGCAAAAATGAAACTTACTAATGAATAAAAGTACAGATTTGAATAAGTGCTGCTGAATCAACCCTCTGGTACAATAAAGAATGGAGGAAGACAAAGAGATGTCTAAGAGAAGACAATGTTCATAGTTTGCCAAATGAATACATGAGGACTTTTATTTGAGGACCTACTTTTGCGGTACTACTTAAGCCTAACTACGTAGCCAGTCATGTAGTAGAATTACATCCACATTTGCCAAGCAGGGTTGACCCCAGCCTTCCGGAGCTGTGAGTGGGATTTTAAGGGGGCGGCATTTTGCTAGCTGATTTACCCAGGTGGGCCAGATTTGGCGAATGCCTTCTATGGCATTTTCCTGGGTTTTAAATGTATGATAATGTTTAGAAGCCACTTGATGTATTGGTGGGGGCCCCCATGTTGCTGGCCGATTTCTGCTGTCAGGCCAGATTTGGTGGATGCCTTCCCTGGCCTTCTCCTGGTTGTAGCAGGTAGCTCCACAGATTTTCAAGAGGCTTCAAATCTGGATGTGTGAAGGCTCCTGAATGTTTATCGTTCCAAGTCACATTTGCAGGCCTGTGAGCACCAGAATTGCCATCTTGGAATACCCGGACAGGAATTTGCTAAACTGGGCTGATCCCGCCTTCCAGAACCAGTGGGAATTTTATTGGGGGGGCCTCCATCTTGCTAGCTGATATCTGCAGTCAGTCCAGACAGGCTGGAGGCCTTCCCTGGTGATTTCCTGGTTGTTCCTGGATGTCCCACAGTTTTTCAAGAGGCTCCAATCTGGGGGCCAAGCCGGATGTGTGAACGCTCCTGAATGTTCATCATTCCAAGTCAGGCATTTGCATTTGCAGGCCTGTGAGCACCAGAACTGCCATCTCGGAATACCGGGATAGGAATTTACCAAACAGGGCTGATCCCAGCCTTCCAGAACCAGTGGGAATTTTATTGGGGGGACCTGCATCTTGCTAGCTGATTTCTGCAGTCAGTCCAGATGGGCTGAAGGCCTTCCCTGGTGATTTCCTGGTTGTTCCTGGATGTCCCACAGATTTTCAAGAGGCTTCAAATCTGGGGGCCAATCCAGATGTGTGAACCCCACTGAATGTTCATCATTCCAAGTCACATTTGCAGGCCTTTGAGCACCAGAATTGCCATCTCGTGAATACCGGGATAGGAATTTGCCAGACATGGCTGATCCCAGCCTTCCAAAGCTAGGTTTCTGCAGTCAGTCCAGATGGGCTGGATGCCTTCCCTGGCGATTTCCTGGTTGTTCCTGGATGTCCCACAGATGTTCAAGAGGCTTCAAATCTGGACCATCCAGTCCTGATGTATGAACTCTCCTGAATGCGACGATGGTCATCTTGGAATACCGGGATAGGAACGTTATG
>JAMWET010001896.1:557500-590000 GCA_024036415.1 Prochilodus magdalenae | reverse complement strand
TGATGTCATAAGATGATGCACGCTGGGAAGTTGAGTCCGTGTCACGTTTCCGGGTTTTCCCTGCTCCCGTGCAACTCAACTTCCCAGAGGGCAACTCTCGATGACGTCACCCCCGCGTCCAATCTGCTTGGCTCTCCATCACGGAGTTTCAGCAGTCAGCTGAACCTAATATACGCCCTCCATGTATACCTCTCCACGCCGCTTCAGCTTTTGCGAAGCTTTGCCAACGTAGTTAGCAATCCTGAGCGTTCTTTCTGTGTGTTATCTCTTTTCTGGTTCTTGGTTTCTGTTTTCGACTACCCTTTTGCCTTTTCCTCTTAACTTGTTTGCCTCCGCTGATTGTCTCTTCTGGTTTCGACTTTGCCTGCCTCGACGTTTTCTAGCCCTACCCCTGTTGCTGAATCTGCATTGCTGCTTAGTTTGTTCACTTCCCTGTTCAATAAACATCCTGCCTTGACTTTTAACTCTGCAAGCGCCGACCCGGAGTCTTTTGTCCTGACAGTCCGGAGAAGACCCGGAATTGGGTTTGTTCAACGTGTTCGGTTGCTTAGATTATATTTTAGGGATGTTGGAATCCCAAAACTTAGTTTGATAAGTTAAAGTAAGCAAAAAATAAAAGGACTCATTGCTTAAATCATTTTTACAGTGTACTGTAGATTGCTACAAGCGCATGAATTCGGTTTACTCCATCTAAAATAATGACTTTGAATCAACTATTGTTTTAAAAGCTTATATTTTTTATTTTACTTCTAACAAATTGAAGTCATTGTTTTAGGTTGCACTTTTTAGCATCCAGTCAACTTAGTCAGTCAACTATGTTGGCTAAGAGCCCTGCCTAAAAGTGTTCATCTTAGCAAAAGCACAAGAACCGTGTACGGAGTGCATCCCTCCCACCGAATCCGTGGAAAAAGGCACTTTGCCTCTCCCTGTCCTAAATTACTTGTCACTAATTCCCAACCCATTTTTCCCCGGCATGACGGCTTGTCACGGTCCGTATGGGCTCCAGAGGCACGGGGTATCACCTTTGCACTGCAAATATCAATCTCCAGGCACGAACAGGTGTTTCTCCTGGCCAGGCCCTGGAGTGGGAGAGTGAAGGGAGGGTGGCGTGAGGGCGAACGAGTGAGCGAGCGAACGCCGAGGCTGACCTTGGCTCTCTCACCAGTTCTGACACACACACACACACACACACCTGCTGGCCCGGACCGATCTGATCTGCATCCTGACTCTGCCGGTGACATGCCAGGGTCAAGCTCCGCCCACCGCCCTTGAGCTTCGGAGAGGTGGAAACGAAATCGCTGATGTGAAAAGAAACACGGCGACCTCCGGGATGGGGCACACGTCACCTCTGGAACATCACGGGGATGAAATATTTACCGGAGCATTCCTGGGTACCCTCCAGTGTTTACAAGCTACGCTCACCAGCTCATCTCCGGAGTCTCTTACCGCTCACAGCGCTTCCCAGAACACGGAAACCATTTCCCGATATCACGAGAAATTGCGTCCCGTCATTTCCAGCGTAAAAGTCGCAGCAAGTTTTCCACCAAGAGCGCTGCGCCTCTACCGGGGCTTGATTCCGCGTGTGGCCCCAAGGAGGCCTTTCAGAAAAGATCAGCGGCGGAGGAAATGACGCGGTCGCTAATGGCTGCTGCTATTTTCAGATGGTAATCGCTGCCAAATGACTACAGGAAGCATGAAGAGGGCAGAGATTTCCAGAGAGTTCTGTCCTCCTCTCATTCCTCCGACATCTCCTTCAGCTCCTGCGCCCACACAAGAGTCCCTGACAATTTACAAGCCCAGCACAGCTTCCAACTCGACGTGATGGCAGTTAGCGTTCTTTAGGAATTCATGGTGCCGGTCTAACATGGCTCCTGAAATCGCTGCAACCTTCTAAACTCCGAAGCGTTTCCCGTAATGACACACTGATTTGAATTATGTCAGACCTGCCAAGGAGAATAGACCTCTGGATCAAATGAGCATGATAGCATAACAACAAGTTGGTGAGCTGCTATCGCTAGCACGCAAGGCGATGTAACATCCAAAGACCTTTGCGCAATTTCCAAGTTCGCCAGACAAAAACTTATTCACCTGTGACTGAAATGTACCTCGGGGCAGGAAATGCCACCAGTTGAGACCGGATTTGTCAGGGACTGGACAGGTTTCTGGATGGAGGCCGCATCAGTGTTCAACCACTATCCAAAAGAACTGGGCAGGTGGGCCAGTTTTGGTGGAGGCCTTCCCTGGCCTCCAGTTCCGAGGAGAATTTCCTGTAGACTGGGATTTTAGCCACTACTGGTATACAGACGTCCACTAGAACAGGCTCTTATGCAAGTACATATGATGGCTGTCCAAACAAATATTAACAAAAATGGTCAACTCATGTCATTCTAATGGAAGTCAATGGTTATTTATATTATGATGAGTTATATCATGATGACCGCTCTTAACACACCATCAACATCACCAAAGATTGCAATGGTGTCGTGCCAGACTGTCATGGAGTGACTCAGAATGGCAGAGGGTCAGCTTTTGTCTTGGTGGAGACGACCAACGAATCCATGTGTGGAGGCACTGTGGTCAGCACCAAGATGACCGGTTTGTTGACATCTGTCACGTGTCCTGAAGACACTGTGTATAACTTATGCCTAAATGAATCACCACGTTTGCACGTTTTGAACTACACATTAAGGACCACCAGTCTCAGAGAGCTGCACAGTTCACACTGTTGCTTGCAAAATGCTAAAAATTGTTAGCCCATGGGTCAAGCAGGTCTATCTAGGATCTAAGTTCCACAGGCCACAGACTACATTACCATACCTTCAGATAAACAGTTATAGCAGTTATCCTCTCTGGCCGGGATCTTCAACCGGGTTCTGCTATATGAGTTACTTTCCGTGGATGAAGCCTTTCATAAGCCACTGGACAGAAAGGTCAGACACCTCCCCCTCGCTAGTCAACTCCTCACTGCACCTCTACCAGAATAGTTCCATGAATAGCTGCACTCAGAAGGAATCACCTGACAGGGATGAAACTTGGTGGCTTGGTTTGACATCAGGGGAGACGGAGAATGATTTAAGCATTAAGGCCTTGTTACTATACCTGACTGACCCAACACTCACAACTGCGGACATCCAGTGTCCATCCACGGTTATAAATACCTGTGGGGTGTGAGTGATGGGATCCATAGATTGAGAAGAGGTGCTACAGTGCAGGGAGTGTCTCGTTCCATGTGTGGAAAATGGCTCCAGAGCAGATGTTAACGATTGGCTAAAAGGAGTGACTGAGCATGTGGGCGTGGCCAAAGACCATAGTGTGAAGGAAGTAGCTGAATCTGCAGGTGTATGGAAGCGTACGGTCATACGGGTCTACCAGCAGTGGCTAAAATCCCAGTCTACAGGGAGTTCTCCTCGGAATTGGGCCAGAGAAGGCACCCACCAAATCTGGACCACCTGACCAATTATTTTATTGATGTGGCCTACATCCAGAGACTCGTCCAGTCCATGCCAAATCCGACCACAGCTGTTGTTGATGCTGGTGGAGGTGTTAGACGTTTTTAGGTACGTTGAAATCATAGGTGACTCATTTTTGTGAGTTTAGTTCTGAACATCGTGATAATATTGAGTCGTGAATTCTGTGTCTATGACTCACGGAAGAACCTCCACGAAATCTCATTAGAGGGATCCGTCGGGATTGGCTGCACCCCTAGCTTCCCCCCGACCCTGCTGACAATCCAGACCTGTTATCCTGACGCCTGAGCTTTCCCTGCTTTTGTCAAAATGATTTTGTGACTGAAGTTGCATTTTTCCCGTGGCCTCTCTGGGAGGCCCCTCTCCCGGTGCTATGTGCCTGCGTGTCACACCATTATGGTTAATATGCACTCCGCAGCTCGAAAAGAGGCGCTGGGAGACGAGCGCAGCGCTGTGATAAGCTCGGAGATGACAGATCCTCCTCTCCCTCCGTCTCGCTCGCCTGCCTGCCCGCCGCCGCCGCCTCGCCCAGACACCTCAGCCAAATGTCACCCAACAGAAGCTGAAATATCAAGTTGGCAGCCAACACAGCAGCCCAGCCGACGAAAGGAAAGGCGTCCGCGACCGGCCGTCCTCCGAGGTGGCCGGAACAGCACATGCAGTTACGCGCTTCTAGACACCTCACCCATCTGCCTGACAGCTGGCCTTCAGGGATCCAAAAAAAAAAGTGGGCTCCCAATGCAGCAGCAACTTTCCAGACAAGGGAAAACTTGGAATGACATATATATGGTTTGATGGATACTTGGAGCTGTTACATAATGCTCCACTAATGGCATGTGTAGCTAATAATTTATGCTCTACTACAAAGAAAAACAACATCTATTATAGATAGCGATATTTGTGGAGATGTTTCTGGAGTATTGAGCGCGTCACATTAGATTTTATTACCGTAAACTGTATAAAATGCCCACTACTGG
Organism: Prochilodus magdalenae; assembly: GCA_024036415.1. Taxonomy (NCBI): domain Eukaryota; kingdom Metazoa; phylum Chordata; class Actinopteri; order Characiformes; family Prochilodontidae; genus Prochilodus; species Prochilodus magdalenae. The sequence goes on along the minus strand of JAMWET010001896.1, from coordinate 585,556 downwards.
ACAAAAGTTTAGAGACACCCATCTAAACGGATGTTCCTGGTGATCTTAAAGACTCTACAGTCTCACACTGAACAGCTCCAACTGATGAGAGTCTGAACCAGCCCATATCCTGATACACCACATCTACATCTGATGTAGAACAGCATGATACTCCTCCATACCTCCACCACTAATATATATTTAGTGGTGTAAAAACTTTGATCTCTTTTTCTGCACAGTGTAAAAGCTCTAGTCCTCCTTTCAGGTTAGTGAATATTCATGATGGACCGACCAATAGAATCGCTCCAAACCTGCTTAGACATAAACCTTGTTCTATCAGCTTCACTGCAGGTTAAGAAAGCTGGTTCTTCCTCCTGTAAAGGTCTATTCTGGAGGTTTTTAAGGTGGACTGTATAATTCCATGAGGGCATTTTTATAGTTTGATGTTTTCACGTTTATTCTACAGTGAAGCTTTAGGATAAAAAGTAAGAAAAACTCTAAAGGAGTAGCCGTGTCTAAACTTTTGACTGGTAGTGAATATGCTAATATGTATATGTATATGTATATATATATGTATGTATGTGTATTTAAAATGTGTACGTTTTTTAACATGTAATGTACAGGGGTTGGACAATGAAACTGAAACACCTGTCATTTTAGTGTGGGAGGTCTCATGGCTAAATTGGACCAGCCTGGTGGCCAATCTTCATTAATTGCACATTGCACCAGTAAGAGCAGAGTGTGAAGGTTCAGTTAGCAGGTAAGAGCACAGTTCTGCTCAAAATACTGCAATGCACACAGCATTATGGGTGACATACCAGAGTTCAAAAGAGGACACACTGTTGGTGCACGTCTTGCTGGCGCATCTGTGACCAAGACAGCAAGTCTTTGTGATGTATCAAGAGCCACGGTATCCAGGGTAATGTCAGCATACCACCAAGAAGGACGAACCTCCACCAGCATCACGTAGTGACCTGGCCACTATCCTGCAAGAGGAATGGCTTAAACTCCCTCTGACCACTGTGCAGGACGCAGTATATGTCATTCCCAAGACCAACTGACGCTGTATTGGCCGCAAAAGGAGGCCCTACACCATACTAATAAATGATGGTGGTCTAAAACCAGGTGTTTCAGTTTCATTAAATTACACTCCACAATTAATAGGAAATAGTACAAATCCTGAAGCCACTGTGTGGACAAATGGTGGAATCCTTCAAAGGAAAGGGAAATGAAATGTGTCGGCTTTGGAATTAATTGCAATGTAGCCCTATTTTGATATTTTTTCAGTGTTTCAAGTTTTTACGAATAAAAAGTAACATTACAAACATATTCTGCTTAAAATCTTACTATCCTATCTTTAGACCCTTAAAAAAAACTTCAATTTCAAGGTTTATTACATTCCAATGCTTATTATCTAGCTATTACATAGTAATTACATAACAATACAAACGGGCTTAGATAAGATTATGCTAGAAGTCTAAGGAATGCGAGCCATCATGACCCTGGTCTGGAGTAAGCAGTTTAAGAAGATGGATGGACAGATGGATAGATGGATGCAACCTGCAGTGGAGCTGATAGAACAAGGTTTATTACTAAGCAGGTTTGGAGTGATTCTATTGGTCGGTCCATCATGAATATTCACTAGGCTGAAAGGAGAACTAGAGCTTTTACACTGTGCAGAAAAAGAGATCAAAGTTTTTACACCACTAAATATATATTAGAGGTGGAGATATGGAGGAGGATCATACTGTGTACATCAGGAGTAGATGTGGTGTATCAGGATATGGTCTGGTTCAGACTCTGTAGAGTCTTTAAGATGGATGAATAGATGGATGGAGGGAAGGCAAGTCTGGATCTGAAGCATATAAACTGGAAACTTTGTGAGCCTGAACAGATTTTATTTTAAATCTTTTCTATCATTTCTTCAAGAAGAACATCTTTTCGATTCAAGCTAAGCCATCTGATCAGACCACATCTGTTACATCTCAACATGTGGGAGCATCAGCAAGTCATCTGCACCAGGGTGTGGAAGCATTCTGAGCCTCACATGTGTAAAAATCTATTATATACAACAGATAAAAACAGCAGAGCGTTTTAATTTGGTGAAGATTGAGTGGATTAAGTCGTAAGTGATTAAGAATTATTACAGGCGATGTGCTTTACTGAAGAGCCTACTCGGAAAACCCAAGGACGCTTCTAATGGCCTTTGATGTTTGCCAAAAAGCTGATGAATTTTGCTTATTGTGTTCCAACCTACTCAAGCATGCTCTGGAGTTATCACACAACTATCCATGATGTCAGTATAAGCTGCAAAGACCCATCAACAAAAATATTACCCCCACCATAGTCCCAACTACATTTACTCTATGGGCTGACTCAGAACCAAGGTACCAATGGATAACACACTTTCGGCATCTCAAATACAGCCGTGTCCCTCAGATCTGATGCCTTTCTATATTTTCCTTCAAGTCAGTATAGTAGTTGAGGAACGAAGTGCCTGAAAGTGACATTACATTAGAAATCATTACATTAGAAAACATTACGCTGACTCAGAAGCATTGGAGAAGCTTAGAAGTAGATATAATAGTCCATCAGATGCAGCTTTGCCTTACGCGTGTGACAATCTGGCCCCTGGTCTAGCTTTTGGATTAAAGGGAACTCTTGATATTGTCTTACCAGTCAATAGAAGAGTCACATATTCATGAAAATCCATCTTAAGAGAAACTCTGAGAGCTCATGGAGGAAAACTGACCAGAGGTAGATTACAATCTTCACAAAGAGCATATCTCCGCCTACAGTAACGCCATAAATTTTATCCCACTGGACACGAAAATGGACCTAGTGGTGTGTAACACCTCCACCGGCACCCATAACAGCTGTGATCGGATTTGGCATGGACTGGATGAGTCTCTAGATGTAGGCTACATCACTGTTCAGACGCTCTTCCATCAAAGAATCGGTCAGTTGGGCCAGATTTGGTGGATGCCTTCCCTGGGACAGTCCCGAGGAGAACTCCCTGTAGACTGGGATTTTCCCACTGCTGGTAGACCCGTATGACCGTACTCTTCCATACACCTGCAGATTCAGCTACTTCCTTCACACTATGGTCTTTGGCCATGCCCAAATGTTCAGCCACTCCTTTTAGCTAATCATTAACATCTGCTCTGGAGCGTTTCCACACATGGAACGAGACCTTCCCTGCACTGTAGCACCGCTTCTCCATCAATGAACTCCGTCACTCACCCCCCGCAGGTATTTATAACCCCATCATCCTTGTGCAGTTCTGGTACTGGTTTAATCTAGTAACAGCTGACATCATACAACGGTTCTCTGTTCCACCATGTGATCTTAGATCTGCAGATACTGGTCTTCTGCTCATGCCTGCTGTATACTGTGGAGAGACTTTTGACCCCAGTGTGCACTTTTACTAATGATCTCTTTAACTCAGCGATTCATTAACCTCCTGAGACCCCAGTGTCTTCATAAGAGGACATTACAGTTCTGCTTCTCTGCACCATGATACTTTTTAAAGCATTGACCCTTTGACCTCTTATGAGGACATTGTTTTTTGCCAAAACAGCTTCCTGTACAAAGACAACGCTTGGTTTTTATACTTGTTAGGTCCTACTAATCACAAGGAGAACTCTAGGAGAAATTAAAACTGCACACCAAGCAAGGTTAACTCCTGCATCTTCTTGGTGCTAATAAATTTGATCGTCTTTGGCCTATCTGCTGTTACTAATGACAACTGTTGGTAAAGTACTGAGTTACTAATGGTATGAAAAGGTCCCTACTTGTTCATCTTGTCCTCGTTGTTGTCGTTGCTTACCTTATCTTTGTTGTCGTCCTTGTTGTTGTTGATGTTCTTCTACTTCTTCTAATCATGGTAGCATCGTGGGTAGAGCTGCTGCCTCACAGCAAAAAGGGCCTGGCTTCAATTCCTGGTTGGGTCCTTTCCATGTGGAGTTCTCCCCATGCCTGTGTTGGCTTCCTAGCCAAGTCCAAAGACCAGTAGTCAGGTGAGCTGGAGATGCTACGTTACTCCTAGTTGTGTGAATGTGTATGTCTGTGAGGCTGTCCTGTCTGTTTGTCACAGGCTGTAAAACAGCCCTCATGGAATTCTCCAGTCCACCTTAAACACCTTCAGAGTGAACCTTTACAGGAGGATGGACCAGCTTCCTTACCCTGCAGTGGAGCTGATAGAACAAGGTTTATTACTAAGCAGGTTTGGAGCGATTCTATTGGTCGGTCCCTCATGAATATTCACTAACCTGAAAGGAGAACTAGAGCTTTTACACTGTGCAGAAAAAGAGATCAAAGTTTTTACACCACTAAATATATATTAGAGGTGGAGATATGGAGGAGTACCATACTGTGTACATCAGGAGTAGATGTTGTGTATCAGGATATAGACTCTCATCAGTTGGAGCTGTTATGTGTAGGACTGTGTAGAGTCTTTAAGATCACCAACACCATCCATTTAGATGAGGGTGTCCAAACTTTTCACTGGTACTGTAGAGCTTAGATTCCTGGGGGCTTTCATTCCTAGGGAAATTATTGCAAAACCAGCCACCGCAAGTCGTATTAGGCTGCATATGCTATATTATATATCTACACACATTTTTTCCGTTGACTGCCCTCCTTCAACCCCATTAGCACCCACCCCCCAGCACCCACCCCCAACATAAAACTTATGTAGCCCTTACAAAGTATCTTTACAGAGATACTTTTCTGTTGGACTGTTGGAACATTTTACTAATCCAATAACCATGAATTTTTCATATGACAGTTGGTGTGGCACAACGGATAACACCACCTGTCACTGAGCTACCACACCATGTGGGAAATTGGGGATTGGTTCCTGGTCTGGGTGACTACACTGTGCTACACCAATACCAGTCCTTGGGCAAGACTCCTAACACTACACTGGCCCACCTGTAATATGATTACCCTTGTAAGTCGCTCTGGATAAGAGTGTCAGCTAGATGCCATAAATGTAAAACTGAAAAAAGTTACAAGCTGGAGGTGGAGGTACTATACACTAGTGTGGCACTTTTGTTCAAAGGTTTCAGAACACATTCATCACTGAAAAAAGTTCTTCTGGTTGCAACCAGAAGGAAGCAACCAGCAGCAACCAACCTTGAGACATGAATGCATGTGCCAAAGGCAAGGACAGGTCTTAACACTGTACCTGACTGACTATATAAGGTCCTCCAGTGGCGTGTGCTTTCCATTCTGACTCTTGCTGTTGTGTTGGTAGAATCCTCTGTAAGCAAAATATGCCAATTCGAGCCATTGGAATACTTGGAGAGGGGTCACATTGTAGGGCTTCAGAAAGAGGCATGGTCTTATTAACATACTGCCCACCACACCGTCGGGCAGAGACCACCGTAGCACCACCTGTTGGTGGCAGAGGATAGAAGAAGGGATGCACCAGTGACCTATGGGAGACCTACATGAACCACAAACTACATACTTCTCTAAGTGTAGTTCAGTTAGTTTGTTCCTGGTTACCTTCAATCGAACACTTCCTTCTGGGTGCAGCTATTCCATTCATGTCTATGGGGCATGAATAAGGAATTCGCCCCCCTTTTGATATCTCTACTATTCCGTGAAGTCGTAATGCTACATGTTTGAACATTGCTATCAAATCAAATCAAATAACTTTTATTGTCACGTTATATTTTCACAGATGTGAAGGTGGGTGAAAAACTTAAACTTAAAACTTTAAAAAAAGACAAGACGAGGGGACAAGACGAGGGGACAGGGTGCAAATGCAAGTCTTTAAAGACAAAAAATAAAACAAAACCAAAGAAACTAAGCAACCGAGAAACAAACGAACCGGGCGTCAAAAACAACAGACAAGGAGAAGCAGACATCGAGACAAAATCAACCACCTAGGAGACAAAACACCCAACAAGAACAAAGGGCACGACATGGGGTATAACACAACTAGGGCTGACGAGAGACACCTGGGAAGGGGCGGAGCTAGAAACAAGGGACCTGAATAGAGGGCGGAGACAGGAGGAGCACAGGACCAAAACAAACAGAAGCACATGGAACAGAGTGACAGACAGCACTTGAACATGACACGACACGGCAGGGTGTGACATATATACAATATGAGGCACTAAAATCTCTGTTTATACTAATACACAGTTTTATATAACAGTAATATAAAGTAATGAGTAAAAACTATGATATATCCAGATGTACACATTTCCATGTAGCACTATGGTAAGGCTGAGGTAGATATGAGATGCAGGGGTATATACAGGGCATAGAATTTTGAGATATACACACACACATATATATATATATATATACATACATACATACATACACACATTGCTATGAGGATCTGATTGCAGTTAAAAGACCATTAGAGAGGCCTGCGGTCTGGTTCCAGATGTTGGAGGATTAGATCTGGATCACATACACCAATCTAGGGATGGTGCTGGTAAAGCCATCCTGGTAAAGGATGATGCTTCATCCCTCAACACAGTCCCACCGCTCCATAGCCCAAAGATGTAGACTTTACACAGCTCTGGATGATGCTTGGACCTGGGTAAGGTAGCCTTAGGCTCGCTGTGCCATTCTATCAGCAATGCTGTACTATGGAGATTAGCTGTGTATCTGCAGTAGCGGGTGCACCTTATAGTAGCTGAATTCACTAATTAATACAAGTGTCTGGATGCTGTTGGACATGAAGTGCATGCAAAGAAAGATGAATTTTAGGTTGCTCAAATCAGCACCCCCTACCTTAGATGCGGACGTAGGCACTCTTGGCATTCTCTCAAGCAGCTTCATAAAGAGCCATGTGGGATGCCTTTCCAGCAGGCTTGAAGAGGATACACATACTGCTGAGACCTTGTTGGCTGTTGAAAATGATTTGCGTGGGGCATTTCACGGATATATTTAGCACGTTATTCAAATAAGCTATACGAAGGCAAGTTTCGTTTGGATTAGATTTGTCCTGCAAACAAATTTCAAGCATGGAGAGTTGAACCCCAATGCCTGGAGGTGTTTTGAGAAGTATGTAATTGATCAGATGGGGTCCATACGTTTAACTAATGTAAATTTGATGGTTAGGCATAACTGTAAATATCAAATCCATGAAATATTGATTCTTCTCAATTGAATAAGACAAAACATAAGCATTTTGTCGCTGTCCGAAGATGAACACGTATCTCCATTTTTGTTGAATTTTACTACTATGCATCATTTGAACATAGCAGCTGCTGTTTACACTGAAAGGACCAACAGAAATGAACCATAGTCAATCTGGTTCCATTGACTTACTTCATATTTAAATCAGGTTTTGGTCCTCTCCTGTAAAACTGACATTTTGGAGATACTTGTTTCTCTCTGGGCAGCTTCTTTGGATATCTTCTCTGCTAGTCACCCAAGCTTAAACATCTGGCTGAAATGTTAAATGTGACCACTGCTACATCTGTTGTGAACATGATTAGTCGTAGCCACTCTTATGGAGCCCCCAGATGTGATCTTATTAGAAGAACATATGGGGACATCCAGGAGAACTCAATTATAGAGGTGGTAAAAAAAAAACTCGCTATGGAATTCCAAACCAGCCCAATGCTTCACTAAAGCAAACCTCAGAGAGCAATGGTGCACTCAACACTGTTGTTCGATGGACATCAAGTCTGACATTCACCACTGGATGTAGCCATAGTTAGAATGGCCGGAGCAGAGAACAAATTAAATCAAATAAAACTGACCCCAGAAGACAAATAGTTTTTTAGCTAAATCTAATAAATTTAGCTAAAGTTACTTACAGTACTAACACATTACACTTACTGAGTTAATGTACACCACAACACTACTTACAGCACACTAACACATTACACTTACTGAGTTACTGTACACCAACACACTACTTACAGCACACTAACACATTACACTTACTGAGTTACTGTACACCGACACACTACTTACAGTACACTAACACATTACACTTACTGAGTTACTGTACACCAACACACTACTTACAGCACACTAACGCATTACACTTACTGAGTTACTGTACACCAACACGCTACTTACAGCACACTAACGCATTACACTTACTGAGTTACTGTACACCAACACGCTACTTACAGCACACTAACACATTACACTTACTGAGTTACTGTACACCAACACGCTACTTACAGCACACTAACGCATTACACTTACTGAGTTACTGTACACCAACACACTACTTACAGCACACTAACGCATTACACTTACTGAGTTACTGTACACCAACACACTACTTACAGCACACTAACGCATTACACTTACCGAGTTACTGTACACCAACACGCTACTTACAGCACACTAACGCATTACACTTACCGAGTTACTGTACACCAACACACTACTTACAGCACACTAACACATTACACTTACTGAGATACCGTACACCAACACACTACTTACAGCACATTAACGCATTACACTTACTGAGTTACTGTACACCAACACACTACTTACAGCACACTAACGCATTACACTTACTGAGATACCGTACACCAACACACTACTTACAGCACATTAACACATTACACTTACTGAGTTACTGTACACCAACACACTACTTACAGCACACTAACGCATTACACTTATTGAGTTACCGTACACCAACACACTACTTACAGCACACTAACGCATTACACTTACTGAGTTACTGTACACCAACACACTACTTACAGCACACTAACGCATTACACTTACTGAGTTACTGTACACCAACACGCTACTTACAGCACACTAACGCATTACACTTACCGAGTTACCGTACACCAACACGCTACTTACAGCACACTAACGCATTACACATACCGAGTTACCGTACACCAACACGCTACTTACAGCACACTAACACATTACACTTACTGAGCTACCGTACACCAACACACTACTTACAGCACACTAACACACTACACTTACTGAGCTACCGTACACCAACACACTACTTACAGCACACTAACACACTACACTTACTGAGCTACCGTACACCAACACACTACTTACAGCACACTAACGCATTACACTTACTGAGTTACCGTACACCAACACACTACTTACAGCACACTAACACATTACACTTACTGAGTTACTGTACACCAACACGCTACTTACAGTACACTAACGCATAACACTTACTGAGTTACTGTACACCAACACGCTACTTACAGTACACTAACACATTACACTTACTGAGTTACTGTACACCAACACACTACTTACAGTACACTAACACATTACACTTACTGAGTTACCGTACACAAACACACTACTTACAGTACACTAACACATTACACTTACTGAGTTACTGTACACCAACACGCTACTTACAGTACACTAACACATTACACTTACTGAGTTACTGTACACCAACACGCTACTACCAACAGGAATGCATCTTGGTGGGTCTGTGTGACATTGTGAGACATGCAAATGATTCAAGTTTCACACTCGCATGTGTGATGTAAGCAAGAACAGACTTTTTCACTGTACCTGACTGACCTAACAGCCACAATTGCGCATTTCCAGCGTGCAGTGATGTCTTCCATGGGTCATCCTGTTAGTGCCAGCACTATTGGCAGACTGCTGTGCAAAGCATGACTACATGCACACAGACCACTACAACAACTGCCCTTAACACCACGTCAAGGTCACCAAAGACTGCAGTGGTGGCGTGCCAGACTGTCATGGAGTGACTCAGAATGGCAGCGGGTCATCTTCAGTAACGAGTCCCGCTTTTGTCCTGGCTAGATGAACAGTTTGTGTGAAATAGACACCATGAGGAACCTCTACAATTCCATACCCAGACGTTGGCATGTTAGCTTAGCAAACATGGCCGCCCAACACCATACTGAGAGACAGACTTCTGTATGTGCAGCTCAATAAATATTGTCCATATCAGTTTAAATGTATCATCATTTATCGTTCCTGGTGACCTTTACCTTCCTTCCCAACCGCACCGCACTCCCACACCTCCTTCTGGATGCAGCTCTTCATTAAATAAAAGCAAAAGTGCCCGAATATCCTCACCGTAATATGAGCAGAGACAATGTGTTTTTTCATAAGCACATGCAGACACGTCCCTGTTTCCACCCGAGCACCGCGCAAGCCCTCATTATCACAGAGTAAGCCAGCTCTGTTTTTGAGTCAAAGTCATTAGAGTTGAACTTTTAAAGCGTTCCCTGCACTGCACAGCTGTGCGCCAGCCACCTTGTGCCTGTATAAGAGTCAAGCTGCTTCTTAATAAAGAATAACAAGACAGCAGCGGATCAATACGGGGCAAAATCATTAATAATCATCAGGCCGTTTATCGGCATGTGCGAGATTGTTATTGAAATCTCCCAACGCGGAGTTGCAGCAAAGTTGTTGAAGAGATGCAGACCTGAACACGACCTTATATGACAAGATCAGGAGGCAGATTAGAACCTGGTTGCTTGCAGTTCCGAGAGGCCGGGTGTGTTTTTAGGCCGTGATGTTCCTGGGCTGAGGCAAGAATGGTAAAATTGTAAAGCTGTTAATGCAGAGAAAAGCAATTACCCGTTCCTCGAGATAAAACCGTAGAGGGGAGACGGTCCCCTCCTGGGCACGTCTCAATCGAACTCCATCCCAAACTGGACGGACAGGTAAACAACGCCTTGCTGCACTCTACCTTTATCCCCTGCCCCCGCCCTCCTGTTTTCTGCTAATGAATTCCTAACCTGGTCTCGGTAAGGTTGATTAGAATGGATTAGCCGACCTCAATTCATCTCCGCTAGCATTTGGAGACGCGAGGCCAAGTGCTCGCCCATCCCCGCCGCCTCCCGGTCCTTTAAATATCTCCATTCGTCTATTGGAACTGGCACGCAGCCTCGTAAGCCGCTTGTTCCGTTCCGCCACCATTTTTCAAACTCTGCACTTGTGCATTCTTTGTGATCTTTGTGCCGCTGACTGATGGATGGTGGAGAGCGTCTCAGAGCGTAGAGAGAGAGAGGAGCACGGTGCAGATACACCAGCCAGTCACTTCATTAAGTGCACCTCCTTGTATCTACACTCACTGGCCATGTTATCAGCTCCACTGACCGTATAGCAGCACTCTCTAGTTCTACAGTTACAGACTGAAGTCCATTTGTTTCTATGTGTACTCTGGTAACCCCCTTTTTCGGGGGTGTCTATCAATGGTCAGGACCCCCACAAGAGTCTTCTGGGGGTCCTGACCATTGAAGAACAGTCAGGGCCAGTTGATTATGCCAAGATGTGACATCACCCGCTGATACATTGCAGTTGTATGCATTCTTAATACACAGACCCATAATATAATCCCACAGCTGACCAGCCTCAACAGATGTGCCCCAAAGCCAGCGTTTGAGTGACGGACATGCCGGAATGTTCTAAAATAAGCCAGATGCCTTACTGTATTTCCAGTCGGCTGTTTTTCCCAGCACTCTCGGTAAACCTCAACAAGCGGATTCTCTCCGCTCCATTCCTGAGCAAAGTGCACCGTATCCGGACAGGCCCTCGGGGAGCTGGAGTGGGCTGAAGAGGAGAGCAGGAGGCGAGTGAAGGGGGAGGGCAGGGAGGTCATATCGGGAAGGGTTCAAGCACGGTGCCCCCCCAGGGCGTCTGCAGAGCACGACCCGCTGGGCGCCGTGACTCAGTGTGATCCAGTCATTCTGCCGAGCTAATTAAGGAGCACTGTTCAGGCTGATTAGTTTCCATTGTGTAATTACTGAGCAGTCTGTTGAGGGTCTGTTTCCCACCCAGTGCCAGCCACTTACGGCTCTCCGGGAAGAGTGCAGGCTGAGTGGACGCCCAGCGAAACAGCATGACCCTTATGGGTATAGTCCGACCAGGGAAATGCCATTATGCGGACCCAAATGCGTATCGCCGCTGTCAGACCAAAACCTGGTCTCTCCAAATAGAACTTTTCAGTAGGGGAAGGAAATAGACAGCCCTTTAATGTTAATGCGAGTGAAGGTAACCAGGCTTCTTACCCACCCAAGTAATTCTGGGCCGTTTAATTTAGCCCATTGATCATAAAAATTCAAACACAATGTTAATGTTAACCCTTTGAACACTGACCTCCCCAACATTTCGGCACTATGACCCTGGCCTCCCCAGCAATTTTCGACAATTTTTTAAAAATGCAATAGTTTCAATGCATTTAAATGCATTTCATTTTAGGCCTATTGACCGAACGGCAAAAACGTCAAAACAGTTGTCATTACCAGAGGCAATGCACAGAAACCCTTCTCACGATTTACACCAGTACACGTTTTAGCGCACTTTGGCAGGTCCTGGTCCTTCGCTTCTGGATGTGCTCTCTTGGCTTGCTTGTACTTTTGCACAAACACGCATCTGTTGTTCCGAGATGCACCTTGTGGTCGCTCAGGGAAGTGCAGTGGGACGTTGGGGTCATTCTGCAGTCGGGCTTCATCTTCATTTTGCGACGTGACATAGGCACCAGCGCTCCGTGGTGTATCCCAATCAACCATTATGAAACGATAATATATGGCAATGTATTGGAAAATATAGTGCAATATATTAAATAATACAATGTCGTATATGGGAAACAAGTGCATATATTTACATTGTGATAAATATATTACAATATATTGTATAATACATACAATAATTGCCGCTTTTCATATATTACGTATATATGTATGTTATGTATAGTAGTATAATATATATTTACTTATATGCTGTAATATATTTCATTTTATATGTAATAGACATCATATGTATTTCTCCATATGTGTTTGCATATATGATGATATATATAGTTTTATATATGTCATATGTATTTCTCCATATGTGTTTGCATATATGATGATATATATAGTTTTATATATGTGAGAATATATACATACTGTATATTGCCACATGTATGTATGAAATATTCTCACATATATAAAACTATATATATTATCATATATGCAAACACATATGGAGAAATACATATGATGTCTATTACATATAAAATGAAATATATTACAATATATAAGTAAATATATATTATACTACCATACATACAATATATGAAAAAGCGGCAAATCCTTATGTATTATACAATATATTGTAATATATTTATCACTATATAAATATATGCAAAATATATGCACTTGTTTCCCATCTATGATATTGCATTATTTAATATATTGCACTATATTTTCCAATACATTGCCATATATTATCGTTTCATAAGGGAAGTCATGACATAGCTCATCAACAAACAACCGGGAAGTATGAACCCGCTGGCAGGTTCATTGTGTGGTTTGTAACAGCTCTGTATAATGTAAGCATTATACCCACACCACACACAATACCCACACAGTGCTGTTTATAGACCAGCAAATTCCAGCGTCATGAGTGCCATGCGCAGTGTGACCAATATTAAAGCAATGGCTGGTATTACGGCCCGTCGGGCATTGACGGTAGATAGGTGGGCTGCTATAGCGGCCTTTCGGGTATATATGCCTCTCTGGCAGGCTGCTAAACTGGCCTGCTGTGTTCAAAGGGTTAAGGTTCCAGTTCAAACACTTGTTCTGACTGAACCGATATAAGCCCCAGTATCACCGATGGGGCTCACTGTATCATTTTGAGAACACTACAATGATCTATTTAGATAGAAACAATGGTAATTAGTTTCCCTGCTGACTGTCCGAGCTCATAGTCTGTGTGTTCTTCTTTGCTGGAGCTGAGCTACTGCCCAAACTCTGAGGTCTGTTTCAGAGCTACTGCCCATCCTGTGCTCTCTGATGCCATTGCATCACCTGCCACCACCGGGTGTCACTGTCTTCCTGCTGAGCAGTTTTCCTACAATGAAGCTTCTCCTTGTGCCGTGCGGGGACCTGCACATCGCACACCCATCCGACGATCCTGCTATTTGATCACAGAGACCAAAGGGGTCTTGTTTACATATCCAGAGTGACTTACAAGGTTAGCTGTATTACAGGCAGGCCAGTGTAGTGTTAGGAGTCTTGCCTATGGACTCTTATTGGCATAGCATAGCATAGTCACCCAGACCGGGATTCAAACCCCAGTCTCCCATATGTGGTGGTGGCTCCCTGGTGGGTAGTGGTGTTATCCGCTGAGCTACACCAACCACTGTTTCAACATCTGTTGCAAAAAGCGCTACATAAATAAATTTGACTTGACTGGAAACTAGGTGATATGTCATGTGACACTTGTATTCATAAGCCATTATGACTCTTTGTAACTTGATAATAATGCTTTTCAAGCCCATATGTAAATGTGCACTCACCTCAGTATCCACAGAACAGGCTAGTGATGAGCCCCAGAGCTCCCTCTATACGCAAGCAATGGAACTGCACCTTGGCATGCCCTGCACACTTGGACACCCTCAAAGAGAAAGTGTTAAATACCACTGGTCTGCTGAAGCACCTTCGAATCACTGAAGGTTATTCAATGAGGCCGCCAGTGCCATAGCATGCTCCTTTCAAGAGGAGGGGAAAAAAAAACATGCTTGTTGTTTCCCCCCCACCCCAGGGGACATCCAGTGTGAAAGTGCCATCCATAATCCAGCCTGAATTTGCCTGCTCAGCTGGCAAAGTGTCCAACGGATAAATCTGGGTCTAATAGAGGCGCTAATAGAGCAGTGTGGGTGTTATCTGTATGCGGCTCCGCATTGGTTACTCTATCTTTAATGGTGGCAATTGATATTTATACACTCTCCAGGCCATGCAAAGCGGATATCTCACTTTAGGGAGGTTCAGCAGGCCAAAATGACATAAGAGTTTAGGAGCAGTGGAGCAGCCTGTAAGCGGAGGATGAAGGGCCCTGCAAGATCATAGACCAGGGCATCGTTTGGCTAAGAGGGAAGCCGAGTCATCCCATTTCAGCTTGTGAATAAATACACTCCTAGTCAACAGAAAACTGCAACCAGAAGGAATCAACCCACAGGATTGAAACTTGGTGGGTAGATTGGACATTGGGAGACACACATGTGACCTAAGCAAGACAGGGCCTTATCGCTGTACCTGACTGACCCAACAGACACGATTACGGACATTCATTGAGCAGTGATGTCCTCCATGAGTCTGTTAGTGCCAGCACCATTGGTGGATGTCTGCACCATGCAGGACTACATGCACACACTTAACACCACGTCAAACGGTGTCGTGCCAGACTGTCATGGAGTGACTCAGAATGGCAGTGGGTCACCTTCAGTGACGAGTGTGCCACGGAATGCATGTGTGGAGGCACTGTGGTCAACACCAATGCTTGTTGAATGGCGAGTTGCCACAGGTCCAGAAGACCTGGTGTCCCTTCGTCTCCACCCCTACCGCACAGGGGTGGAGATGGAGGGAGCCTGTAGGAGCCTCTACAAGTCCATGCCAAACGTCTGGCATGTTGAGTTAGCAAACATGGCGGCCCGACGCCATACTGAGTGACTTCTGTATGTGTAGCTCAATAAATATTGGTTCTATGATATGATGAAGGCCTTTCGGAAAGCAGCAAGGACGATTTCTTTGATTGCCCCGCGAGTGGAGCCGCATCACGCCAGCGATGCGAAAGCTCAAACAACCCCTACCGCACAGGGGTGGAGATGGAGGGAGCCTGTAGGAGCCTCTACAAGTCCATGCCAAATGTTGAGTTAGCAAACATGGCGGCCCGACGCCATACTGAGAGACTTCTGTATGTGTAGCTCCATAAATATTGATCATATCAGTCTAAATTCATCCTCATTGATTTACCACACTTCCTTCTGGGTGCAGCTATTCTTTTGACGACGAGTGTAACTGAACAATGTGTCAAGAAAATCAAATGCTATAAGCTGGCGTCCCTAAAAACCTTCCATTTTCAGATCATTAGGAACAGCTGAGATCCTTCCAGGCCTCAAAAACAAAATCAACTATATTTCCTAAAGAGAGTGAAGCGACGGCTTGTTTGCGAGGTGTGCTCTCATTTCCGTCTCGCCAAGTTGGTAGAACTACCTTACTTTCGCGCAGAGCCCTGGGGGGGGTATTTGGATAATGACGCTGCTTACAGGGAAATGAAGCAGTGTGCACGAGTCAGTCGGAGTTTGGAGCCAATTAACACTTCAAACCTGGGTAGGTTCATTTGCAGCTTCAGGAAAACGTACAAACAAGTGCTGTTTAAACAAACGGTGCGTCATTTGAAAAGGTGAGGTAGGCCAGAAAGGAGTGCGGAAAGAAGCCTTGCAGGCCCACTAATCCAGGCTGTGCTGTTGCATGGTCTAAACTCATGTACAGCCTTTTGAGCAGCCTCGAAACTGCCCCCCGCCCTGGGCAGAAATGCACGCTGTGGTTCTATGATATGATGAAGGCCTTTCGGAAAGCAGCAAGGACGATTTCTTTGATTGCCCCGCGAGTGGAGCCGCATCACGCCAGCGATGCGAAAGCTCAAACAACATAATGCAGTGCCATCTCTTTGCACAGCTGGGGGCCATTCCGGGCAAAATCTCCCACCAGGAACATGGAATGACAAGGATCGCGGCCTCAAACGGCCGGCGTGTGCTTTTGTCAAAGCAAGGATATCATTTGGTGTCCGTGAGCGGAGGAAAAGCAAATGGAAAACAGATAGAGAGAGATAAATATATAAACCGGACTAATACAGCCGGTCCAGCTTTGTTCTACTGGTAGACTACACCACCCACCGTGCGGCATTCTCCAAATAAACGATTTAACTGAGCCAAAGTCAACAACAAGAGTGCCCCTCCGCACGTAGCCATCCACAGAGAAGCCGTAAATCTCTAACAAACAAGCGGAGATTTCATATGTTGTATTCGCGGCGCTGAGGAGTATATGCTAAACGAGTGCTGGGCTTTTGGGTGGAGATATCTTGATTATTTTATGCAAATGAGGAAGCCTCGGAAGCCTAGGCCGGACCATCCCCGGAGTGGACGGACTTTAATCCCAGCCCCTCGCCTGCTTTCTCGAAAAAGGTCATTCGGTAAACACGAGCGCACTGGCGGGACTGTCGGGATCAACATCTCACACACATGCATGGACTCATCAACATGCTGAGCCACATCATGATCAACTTATCAAGCTGGACAACCTGGAACCTTTTTTAGGCACCTGTTTGGCCTAAAAATATATCTGGAGCTAATTTTTGTTAGCTAGCTGTTTATTAAATTAGCCAGCTGGCTAACTAGCACAAGTTGGTATCAGTTAGTATACTTGCCCTTATGAAACGATAATATATGGCAATGTATTGGAAAATATAGTGCAATATATTAAATAATATAATGTCATATATGGGAAACAACTGCATATATTTTGCATATATTTATATAGTGATATATATATTACAATATATTGTATAATACATAAGGAATTGCCGCTTTTCATATATTGTATGTATGGTAGTATAATATATATATTTACTTATATATTGTAATATATTTCATTTTATATGTAATAGACATCATATGTATTTCTCCATATGTGCTTGCATATATTATAATATATATAGTTTTTTTTATATGTGAGAATATTTTCATACATACATGTGGCAATATATGGTATGCATATATTCTCACATATATAAAACTATATATATTATAATATATGCAAACACATATGGAGAAATACATATGATGTCTATTACATATAAAATGAAATATATTACAATATATAAGTAAATATATATTATACTACCATACATACAATATATGAAAAGCGGCAATTCCTTATGTATTATACAATATATTGTAATATATTTATCACTATATAAATATATGCAAAATATATGCACTTGTTTCCCATATATGACATTATATAATTTAATATATTGCACTATATTTTCCAATACATTGCCATATATTATCGTTTCGCACCCTAACTGTGTATGGAAAAGCTGGAAAGACTGTTACAGTGTTTAGCATTTTAACTCACTATTATAATCAGGGCTTAACAGAAACAAACACTGGCTAGCTAACTAGGCTAAGAGATCAGTTTCCCTCAGGGCAGACAGTGGATGGTTTGTGCAGCCCACGTAAAACTATATATATTTTTAATTATGAGTTTTATTTCCATTCATACCACTTTTATAGTCTTTACAACTGTTCCAAACAGATATGGGTCGGAGTAACTGATGCTAACACTTATTAGCCAATTAGCTAGCTGTTTATTAAATTAGCAAACACTATGGAGCTAGCTAACTTTGCTCAGAGCATCTGATGGTACTTGTTACTACACAAGAGATAAAGTATTCGTTCATCACATTACATTCCCTCTGTCGTTTTCTGTTCTGGTCATGTCTTGGTTTTCCTCCCATGGGCTCCAGGGGGCTTCAGCCTTTTCCACATATTGGCTGCTGGGTTGTTAGCTAATCTTTGCATCTACCTTTAATCACATTTTCACTCACCTCACTCACTCCCCCAGCCCCACAACCACCCCGACCCCGAATCCCACCAGCAGGTATGTCTAGCTAGAGCCCGAAGAGGGGGGTTTGATGAGCCAAGATGAATCCTCCTGGCTAACTAGCATGTGCACCACAGAAAATACAACTAAGAAGTTATGGTATGATGGCACCCCTAGCATTTACCCATACCACCTATGGCCTGGGCCGACTCTGGTCGGCTCTGGTCAACTAATCAGAGCTCTAACAAAGGAAAGTCGTCAAGGCTGTTAGCTCCAACCTAAAGCATTGGTTGGACAGTTGGACAGTCTTTATTGTCCACACTGCACAGCACACATAAAGCCATTTTGTTCATCCCATCAATGTACACTGTAGATATCATGGCACCAACAGGGGACAAGTCTAAAGGTGGCTTTGTATTTGCTCCTTAATTGTATTTTCTATAGTCCACCTTAAAAAAGCAATAACCTGCTAGTTGAGTTTTAACTGATTTGCAAAATTAAGCCACATGCGAAACTGAATATCCAAGAGTGAGTGCTGATTGGGTGTTGTGTCCCTAACAACGAGACCAAACCTACAACCAAACCTTAGTTACATATGACTTAGCTATGCAGAGCCAGTGTAAAACTAAGGAGGCCAACTTCAGACACCCAATAAGGCTTGGACGATCAATTGGATTGGCTGAAGTCCGTTCTCCTACTCCTACTCAAGTCGTTTCCAGCAGTATAAGTTTATGATTGAAGGTTCTTGACAGAGTTTTATGGAAATGTCAGGCAGTCGCACGCTTGCTGTGACATCTGAGTGGCAACTGAGTGAATGTACTGATGTGGTGTGCCAGGACATTTAACTACCAAATGCAGTAAATAGCACCTGTAGAGATCTTGAACTGCGCACAGCCGCCACATTCATGCGTAGTAGCATATGTCAGGTGGAAAGAATAGAATCTTCTGGTCACAGTTTGGTCATCTCTTATCCAACAATCAGAAGAGAACACTTCTAAGTCATTACTGTCAAACTTCTAATGAGGGTTAGCAGACCCGCAACCATGGGAGGAGAACTTGCCAGCACTAGATCCAACTAGCATGACCCTGAACCGTAATTATTACAATGTCTACCTCTTAGTCCTCCTAATCAGTCTCTGTCTTTCTGTTTCTCTCGTTCCTTCTTTCTCTCTTTCCTTCCTCTTCTTTGTTAAGCACTGCAATGACATTTCTCTGGAGCGAACACATCAGAACCCCACATAGCTCCACCGTGGGTCTCCTGCCCTGGTTGCTCCAGTTCATCACCCGGCATGACCATAACCTCTACAATGACCAGCGTCTGGCTCTGATCATGAACTCTATCTATGGGTCGGCTCCACCTTTGCAGTTACTCCTTCCTGGATTGGTCAGACTGGATCTAATAGATGTTCTAAAGCTCCTCCTCCTGGTAGTTCTGTCTTTCTCTCTTCACCCAGGTTCGACCTGAGGAGGTTGGGTTCCACCCTTGAGCCTGGCTCCTCTTGAGGTTTCCTTACTCGAGGGAGTATTTCCTCGCCACTGTTGCCTCTGGCTTGCTCAAGGGGGGCTTGGACCCGGTGCATCCCCATCACCCCTCCTATGTACGTTAACTCAGTGTTTTTCTCTTATAACAAACTGATTAAAATATATACATAAATATTGATTGATTGATTGATAATTGTCCAACAAGGGATGACACTGGACCAGTAGACTGTAGTGGCTTATGGCCATGTGGCTGGACACTGATGACATGGGACCTCCCGAGAGCCTCTTTGCGTGACTGCTTTGCATGGCCCCCTGTGCTCCTACAGCAATAGAGTCAATGGCAGGACACCACAACACTCTGTGTTATATCTTCATACAGCATTCCATGTTGAATTCTGGGAAAATATTGACACTGCAGGCAGATTATGCTATTTCAAAGCCATGCTATTTTATTATTACTGTAATAGTATTGTAAAAATACAAAAAAATGTTCGGTATCATCAGATTTACAGTAAAAGTAGAGTACAGGTGCAGTATTCTATCATTTTGTGGTAACCATAACAACTACACAAGCCATTATGTATGCAGCATGATGGTAGTAAATGCACTTCACCATTAGCTTGATGCTAACATGACACTGCAAATCCCATAGAGGCTGAATCCTGAATTATGTTGAAATCAGCCTAGTGCTTTTAGCCTTGCTGAAATCACCCTTCCTAGGGGTAAAGGTAGTTAGCATGCTAGCATAGCCAGTCCACCCCATAAATATTCTTTCACCAAGCTATATAAATTAGCCTCTATGGGATTTGAAATATCATGTTAGCATCTAGTGAAGTGTAGTTACCTATATTTTACATACATCAGCTCACCTGACAATAACCAAGTTACCTGTGACTGAAACTTACCTATTAGCATGTTTAAGCTCCACATGCACCAATAACAGCTGGCTTCTGGATGTAGGCCACATCAATGCTCAGACACTATTGCATCAAGGACTTGTGTAGTTGCTTCAGATTTAGGGGAGGCCTTCCCTGGCACAATTCCGATGAGGATTTCCTGTAGACTGGGATTTTATCCATACCTGGATGACCGTACGATTCCATACACCTGCAGATTCAACTACTTCCTTCACACTATGGTCTTCGGCCACGCCCAAATGCAGCCACTCCTTTAAGCCAATCATTAACATCTGCTCTGGAGCCATTTTCCACACATGGAACGAGGCATTCCTTGCATCTCTTCACCATCTATGGATCCCATCACTCACCCCCCGCAGGGATTTATGGCCCCATCATCCTCATGCAGCGCCATCTGCAGGAGCCTGAAATTACTACCACCTTAAACACGCAAGGTGACTCATTGTTTTCTGGTGAGCTTATATTTACTGTATATCTTAAACACTGCCTTTCAGAGCTTATAAGAAGTACGCATCTTTCCATACTCAGCTTCCTATATTAGTGCTAATCTGCCATATCATGCAAAGGATTAAGATATGCAAAAATCTAATCCTATGGTTTAGTTCGATGAAGTTTATTTATGCATAACCAATTCCAAAATTCCAATGATCCAATCAGGTGATATATTTTTCTGGGTAAAAATTCCGAAGGTTTAAAAGCTTTAGCTAAACTGAGCTTGACTAATTAATATACCACAGTTCCCATCTAGTCATTCCCGCATCCTAAGAAGCAAATGGCATTTGCCAATACCGGCAAATTTGCAGGATAGCACTAATTGATTCGTTCCTGGGGCCTGTTAGGTAGTTGGTGTATCTTTGACTGAGTGAATCCAAAACCCAAGTGCAACTAAGATAAGGTGTGCGTTGCTATCTGTTGCTCAGACATTCCAAAAGGCAGTTTGAGACCTGTTTCATCAAGCTTCACTCCTCCCAAACAGTCCTATGATGTTAGTGAATAATTAATAATGGATGATGAAAAGAATGCGCCCTATGTTAGCTCCTGCCGTCTTTTACCCCATAAAAAAGGGGAGCTGCTTTTCTCCTTTATTACTTATACGCACATAACTCCATAACACAACTGCTGGTGCTCAGTGAGTAATTTGCATGTAATGCCGCGAAAAAGACATGGGATCTCCATCTGAGACATTCGTGTTGCCAAATGGAATGTGGATAATAAATGCTTCCTGGATGTTGTCCAGATGTTGAAGAAAAGTGGGATACAAGCTAACGTGGACTAAAGTGTAACATGAGTATTTCAGGTAAACAAGTCAAGATGCTTTAGTCATCTTCTCGTATTCCCATTGGAACCTCATCTGGCAATTTGGAGAGCAATCTGACAGATATTGATTCCGGATTGACCACTGTTGAGAATGTGGATACATTTTTGAAGAAATGTGGATAAATATTTCCGGGGCATTGTCCAGATATTAGGAGAACGTGGGTGCAAACTAGAACATGCTTCTAATCACTTTCTCAAATTCCTATTGTTATCCGATCTTGGAATTTGGACAATAATCGGACAGATATTGATTCCCAATAGATAAGTGTTGGGAATATGGATAAATATCACATCAACTGTGCATAAATCTTTTCTGGACATTGTCCAGATATTAGGAGAACGTGGGTGCAAACTAGAACATGCTTCTAGTCACTTTCTCAAATTCCTATTGTTATCCGATCTTGGAATTTGGACAGTAATGGGACAGATATTGACTCCAGATCGACAACTTTTGGGAATATGGATAAATATCAGATTAAATGCGGAGACATTTTTCCAGAACATTGTCCAAATATTAAGGGAAGAGTAAAGCACAAACTAGAACATGCTTCTCGTCACTTTCTCAAATTCCTGTTGTCATCTGATCTTGCAATTTGGACAATAATCGGACAGATATTGATTCCTGATTGACAAGTGCTGGGAATATGGATAAATATCAGATCAAATGTAAATAAATCTTTCCTGGACATTGTCCAGATGTTAGGAGAACGTGGGTGCAAACTAGAACATGCTTCTAGTCACTTTCTCAAATTCCTATTGTTATCCGATCTTGGAATTTGGACAGTAATGGGACAGATATTGACTCCAGATATAAATATAAATTTAATATACATTTTTTGATTCCAGATTGACAACTGTTGGGTTCTTCTTAAACTTCATGTCACGCCTGCTGGTTCTCCTCTCACCTCCGATCCCCCTGACTCCATTTCCCATTACCCACCAGCTGATGACATCATTGTCACATGTCTAAAATCTTCCAATCCCATTCTGTTTTCCAGATCCTCATCCCTAATCACACACACCTGTTCCTCATTTAGTCTGTTGGTATAAATACTCCTCTCTCACATGGACCCATTGTGAAGTATGGCCATTCTGTGTGTACTGAGCGGCTCTTTCTGTGATTACTCTTGTCTGATACTCTGGTTTTGGCTTCATTTTCATTCTCCGGTTAATCTTTTCTCTTTGCTCCTTTGATATTTTCGCTGATCTGATTGTTTGCCTGGTTTTGACGCCCATCTGTTTCTTGCCGCTTTGCTCTTGCTGCTGATGTGCTTGACCACACGTCTGTTCAACAAACACCGCCTTGAGATTAGCCCAGCACTCGCCCAATCTGTGTGTCCATCAACACACTTCAAACAAAATGTGGATATATCTGTCCCGGACATTGTCCAGATATTAGGAGAAAGTGGGTGCAAACTAGAACAGTAATCAGACAGATAGTGATCCAGATTGACTGGACTCAACTTTTGGGAATATGGATTAACCTCACAGGAACTGTGGACCAGTCCTTCCTGGACAATGTCCAGATATTAAGGTAAAGGCAGCGCACTGAGTGTTTTTAGTGACCTTTTCAAATTCCCACTGTAATCTCATCTGGCAGTCTGATTCCAAAATAACTGTTGGGAATATGGATTAAGATCAGATAAACCTTTCCTGGACATTGTCCAGATATTAAGGGCAGAGTGGGGCACAAACCATACACTACTCACTTTCCCAAACCCACTACCGTAACCTTATCTGGCCATTTGGAGAGTATTCAGACATGTGTCCAGATTGACAGCTGTTTTGAATGTGGATAAATCCTAGAGGAAATGTGAACCAATCCATCCTGGACATTGTCCAGATATTAGGAAAAAGGCGGGGCACAAGCTAGAACACGCTTTCAGTCACCTTCTTAGATTCCTACTGTAACCTCATCTGGCCATTTGGATAGCAATCAGATAGATATAGATTCCAGATTGACAGTGGTTGAGAATACGGATGAATATTTCCTGAAGAATGTCCAAATATTGAGGTCAAATTAAACTAGACGCTAATTACCTTCCCAAACTCCTACTGTAACCTTATCTGGCCATTTGGAGAGTATTAGGACAGATATTGATCCAACTTGACAACCGTTGGGAATATAGATAAACCTTAGACTAGAACCAGAAAACGCTTCTAGTGACATTCTCGAATTCCCATCTGTGAATTTGTACAGCATTCAGTTAGATATTTCTCCAGAGTGACAGCTGTTCTATAATTACTCTCTGGGTGGCTGTAATATAGCACTATTTCAAAGAGGTGAATACCAGTGAGAGCTAGCCAGGCTAAAATATATAACCCCATAAAGGCAGTTATATTTTGGAAGGTTTTATGCACAGATTCATCAAAAAATAGACTGCAGATGTCATACGAATTAAGTATATTTCAACTCAAGCTGATACTCACTTCTAATGGTGAAAAATAAAGGTGCCAGTTCTGATATATAGATATAGATTTAGGTTGGAAAGCTCCTCCGGGTTGACCAACACTGAACTGCGTTTACTTAATGGGTTTACATCGACTATGGAATTTGTTTGTTAGTTATTAATAACGTGGGAGAAGACCCCACACAGACAGACCCCACACTGCTATTCATTTAACAATAAACATGTTGTATTAAAATGTACACTTATCATCAGAAGACTAGCTGGCCCCAGAAGGAGGTGTGGGATTGCGGTGCTGTTGGGAAGGAAGATAAAGGTGACCAGGATCAATAACTGATAAGTTTAGGCTGATATGATCAATATTTATTGAGCTACACCTACAGAAGTCTGTCTCCCAGTATGGCGTTGGACCGTCGTGTTTGCTAACCCAACATGCCAGACGTCTCGGTATGGAGCTGTAGAGGTTCCTAATGGAGTCCTGTGATAATCCATCCCATGCAGCTTAAATACTCCCACACAGTTCCTGCAGATGGTGTGGTAGGGGTGGAGTAACACCAGGCTTCTGGACGTGTGACAACAGACCATTCATCTTGGTGCTGACCACGGTGCCTCAACACACAGATTCGTTGGGCGTCTCTACCAAGACAAAAGCAGGACTCGCTGCCATTCTGAGTCATTCTGAGTCTGGCATGACACCATTGAAGTCTTTGGTGACGTTGATGTGGTATCGCCGTACCGGTCTAGTCCCATGTTAGTGGCGCTGGCACTAACAGGATGACTCATGGAGGGCATCACTGCTCGCTGAATGTCCATAATCTTGGCTGTTGGGTCAGTCAGGTACAGCGATAAGGCCCATCCTTGCGTCACATGCACAGCCAAGCATGAAACTTGGCTCATTCGCATGTCTCACCATGTCAAACCAACGCACCAAGTTTCATTCCCATTGGTTGATTCTTTCTGGGTACAGCTATTTGTTGAACTCCTGTTATGGCGCTGAGTGTACCTATGGTGTAGTCAGTGTGAGGCTGTGGCCAGCTGCAGAAAAGAACGTTCCCTCTCTTCCTCCAATGGTGCCGAGTGGATCGAGTTCACCAATGTTTGTTTGTTGCGTGCTGTTAAGAGCTCTTAACCATTTAGGCAATGGGAAGGCCCACCAAATGGCACCCAGGTGCTATGGCAATCAGAGTCTGCCTCGTTTATTCGCTCCGTTTTCATTGCGCCTTTAAAAATTCCACCGGAGGCCGAAATTCAGCACCGCAAAGCGAAATAAAGGCGTATTGTAATGACTCTAAACGAGTCAGTAAGGCCTTTAAATCGTTTGATAGACCAAATATAGCAGCATTAGCATCTCTGAACGATCCACGTTCACCAAATAACAGTGCTCCGAGTGTTCAAGTGGAGATCTTTCATTTGTTCTCTGCATGTGTCTTGGCACTGATCGTGCTTGACGCACGCCGTGAATGAAGCTAATGGCTGAATTAGACACCCCGTCTGTGACATTATTCATTCACAGTCTACAGCCAGCCAGCCAGCCAGCCAGCCAGCCAGCCAGCCAGCGGACCCCCCCTCCACTTCTCATTGTTTTGTGCTGAGCCACCCGGTACATTCGGTCCAATCTGCACATGGCTCGAGAGTCCTCCAGCGCTAGCCTGTTAGCGCTCTAGCATGCAAGTGCCCTCGGCTCTCTCCTGGCAGACGCGGCTCAACTCCGACACCATGGCAGATGTCAGTATGAGTCTTTATGAAGCTTCCAGACAGATCTCTCCCTCGTTCTCCCTCTCTCTCTCTCACCACCTACGTCTTCAAGCTGACGCGCGGAGGACGACGTGTCTCAGAACTAGCGAAAAACAGCGAGGACCAAGAGCTGGTGTCAGAATAGCTCCGACAGGAAGGCAGTATACATGGAAAGAGAAGGCTCAGAGGATTGAGATTGAGGCTGCTGCGGTTCGGCCACGGACAGGCCAGCAGTTCAGCAGATTTTGATAGCTCTAAGTGGCCGGAGCTGGCGCTGGGAACCCGTGAGGTAGGCTGGCCCAGGATAAAGGCCCCAGAGAAGCAGACAGGTGGACGGCGTGGTTTGACATCGCGTTCCTCTCTTTTTATCTCAGCGCCGCCAAAGCGCCAGCATCCCTTAAAAGCTCCAGGGAAGCGAGAGGCACAAAAACATTATCTCCCTCCTCCCTCGCTTCAGCTTTTCCCCGTTCTCTCTCTCTCTCTTTTTTATCTGGTGACAATGCTGACAGAAGCGAGCTAGTTTGAGAGCTCGCAGTAGAGAGCTGCACTCCGTTTGTACGTGCGGGTACCGAAATAAAATGCCTTGCGGAATCATATTTTAATCTCAATCTGGGAGATACAAGAGAGCGGCTTCGGGAGGCGACACACTGGCAGATTGTTTGCGGCCTGTGGAAGCAGCGCTGCGCGAGTTTAAACGTCTCGAGACGTTTCCTCTATCACGGCTTCTGGCACAGGGCCACGGCTCGCTGCGGAAAGTCCTACAGTCAGTCACAATCGTCACAATCACGCATTTCTAATCGGAGGTCAATTGTTGGGCCAATTCAAAGACCTCTTAGGAAGGAAAGAGGATAGCGAGCCGAACAGACTAGCGACATCAACAGCGTACTGGCAGAACAGCGGATACTGTAAATAACGCCTGGAGTCTGTGGCTGTGTTTGGAGTTGTGATGCCATATGGTGCAATTACGCTCCCTAACTAAGGGGACTGAAAATGGACCCTTGAGGGTACCACCCCACTAGGGTTGCCACCCATCCCATAACATACGGAATCGTCCTTTATTTGCCAATTAAATGTTGCGTCCCGTATTAAACCGATACAATGTGTTCCATATTTCCATTAATGTCCGTAAAATAGTTCCGTATTTTCGTAAATGTCCATAAATTTGTTCTGTATTTTTGTAAATGTCCGTAAATTTGTTTCCGTATTTCCGTAAATTTGTTCCGTATTTCCGTAAATGTGTTCCGTATTTTTGTGAATGTGTTCCATATTTCCGTAAATGTCCGTAAATGTGTTCCGTATTTTCGTGAATGTGTTCCATATTTCCGTAAATGTCCGTAAATGTGTTCCGTATTTTCGTGAATGTGTTCCATATTTCCGTAAATGTCCATAAATGTGTTCCGTATTTTCAGAAATGTCCGTAAATTTGTTCCGTATTTCTGTAAATGTCCGTAAATTTGTTCCGTATTTCTGTAAATGTCCGTAAATTTGTTCCGTATTTCCGTAAATGTCCAATTTACATATCTGTCACTCACGCATGAATGATCACAATCAATCCCCCGCCACCCCCGGACTCAGCTCAAATACGGGACAAGCTTTGTTCCATATTTCCATTAATGTCCGTAAAATGGTTCCGTATTTCTGTAAATGTCCGTAAGTTTGTTCCGTATTTCCGTAAAGGTCCAATATACACGTCTGTCACACACACACATGAATCAATCCCCCCCACACCCCAGACTCAGCTCAAATACGGGACACGCTTTGTTCCGTATTTCCGTAAATTTGTTCCGTATTTCTGTTAATATCCGTAAATTTGTTCCGTATTTTCGTAAATGTCCATAAGTTTGTTCTGTATTTTCGTAA
>JAMWET010001896.1:452500-552500 GCA_024036415.1 Prochilodus magdalenae | reverse complement strand
GTCACTTCAGCATGTAGGTACTGGATGGGGTTGTGGCATTTCCACACCGTGGCAGGTTTGGTATTAATGAGGGGTGCACAGAGAGTTCAGCAACCAAAATTATTAAGTGAACAGACAGAATGATTCAGACCAAACAGGGAGGATTTTAATGAAGCTGTTTTTATTTTTCTAGCTCCTGGATGTAGACGGTCATTCAGTTTCAAGCATTCGGGGCAAACAGAACACCAGACAGACCAAGTAACAGAACAGCGGCATGTACACACCACACATTCTCTCTCGCCCTTTTTCTCTTGCACACTTTTTCACTCT
Organism: Prochilodus magdalenae; assembly: GCA_024036415.1. Lineage (NCBI taxonomy): Eukaryota > Metazoa > Chordata > Actinopteri > Characiformes > Prochilodontidae > Prochilodus > Prochilodus magdalenae. The sequence goes on along the minus strand of JAMWET010001896.1, from coordinate 552,191 downwards.
TGGGGTGCGTGCACAACCTCCTGAAAGAAATACAAACCACAATTTTACAACAACACAATAAAATCACAGCCAGAGTGGAGGGTGGCACTGGAGAGAGATGTGTCGGCTGGGATGGTGTCGTTGTGTCTGCTGGGATGGTGTCATTGTGTCTGCTGGGATGGTGTAGGTGTGTCTGCTGAGATGGTGTTGGCGTGTCTGCTGGGATGGTGTTGGCGTGTCTGCTGGGATGGTGTTGGCGTGTCTGCTGGGATGGTGTTGGCGTGTCTGCTGGGATGGTGTTGGCGTGTCTGCTGGGATGGTGTTGGCGTGTCTGCTGAGATGGTGTAGGTGTGTCTGCTGGGATGGTGTCGGCGTGTCTGCTGGGATGGTGTTGGCGTGTCTGCTGGGATGGTGTAGGTGTGTCTGCTGGGATGGTGTTGGCGTGTCTGCTGGGATTGTGTCGGTATGTCGGCTGGGATGTTGTCGTTGGGTCTGCTGGGATGTTGTCGGTGTGTCTGCTGGGATGTTGTCGGTGTGTCTGCTGGGATGTTGTCGGTGTGTCTGGGATGTTGTCGGTTTGTCGGCTGGGATGGTGTCGGTGTGTCTGCTGGGATGGTGTCGGTGTGTCTGCTGGGATGTTGTCGGTGTGTCTGCTGGGATGGTGTCGGCGTGTCTGCTGGGATGTTGTCGGTATGTCGGCTGGGATGGTGTCGGTGTGTCTGCTGGGATGTTGTCGTTGGGTCTGCTGGGATGGTGTCGGTATGTCGGCTGGGATGTTGTCGTTGGGTCTGCTGGGATGTTGTCGGTGTGTCTGCTGGGATGGTGTAGGTGTGTCTGCTGGGATGGTGTCGTTGTGTCTGCTGGGAGGTTGTCGGCGTGTCTGCTGGGATGGTGTCGGCGTGTCTGCTGGGATGGTGTCGTTATGTCGGCTGGGATGTTGGTGGCGTGTCTGCTGGGATGGTGTCGGTATGTCGGCTGGGATGTTGGTGGTGTGCCGGCTGGGATGGTGTCAGTGTGTCTGCTGGGATGTTGCCGGTGTGTCTGCTGGGAGGTTGTCGGCGTGTCTGCTGGGATGGTGTCGGCATGTCTGCTGGGATGGTGTCGGTGTGTCTGCTGGGATGGTGTAGGTGTGTCTGCTGGGATGTTGTTGGTGTGTCTGCTGGGATGGTGTCGGTATGTCGGCTGGGATGTTGGTGGTGTGTCTGCTGGGATGGTGTCGTTGTGTCTGCTGGGAGGTTGTCGGCGTGTCTGCTGGGATGGTGTTGGCGTGTCTGCTGGGATGTTGTCGTTGTGTCTGCTGGGATGTTGTCGTTGTGTCTGCTGGGATGTTGTCGTTGTGTCTGCTGGGATGTTGTCGTTGTGTCTGCTGGGATGTTGTCGTTGTGTCTGCTGGGATGGTGTTGGCGTGTCTGCTGGGATGTTGTCGTTGTGTCTGCTGGGATGTTGTCGTTGTGTCTGCTGGGATGTTATCGTTGTGTCTGCTGGGAGGTTGTTGGCATGTCTGCTGGGATGTTGTCATTGGGTCTGCTGGGATGTTGTCAGAGTGTGTCTATTGGGATATTAAGATGCTCAGTGTTCAGTAAGTATGCTTAATCTGCAGGTTAGTAATTGTATTTTTTTTAAACCGAGACAAATAAACATCACATACTGCGAAATTGTTCCGGCCCAAATCTGGCCCACATTCCCATTTTCATCTGGCCAAATGTGTGGTGTTACTGTTATTAGCATTATTAATACTGCACTTTCTAGCAGTTATGTGACTTGTAGTTCGAGCCTCTTCTAAGTTTACTTTATGCAAACACTTTTGGGTTACAAGCCCAACTTGAAAAAAATGAGTCCCCCTGTGACTGACACATACCCAGTAGTATGTAATACCTCCATGAGCACCAATAACAGCTGTGATTGACTTTTGCATGTACTGGACAAGTTTCTGGCTGTAGGCCACATCAATGTTCACACTCTCTTACATCAAAGAATTGCACACTTGGTCCAGATTTGGTGGGTCCAAAAACATGGGTCCCGTCCAGATGTGTGAATGCTCCTGAATGTTCATCATACCAGTCAACCACATTTGCAGCCCTGTGATTGCAAGAATCTTGGAATACTGGGATAGGAATGGTATGGTCCTGGTTAAGATGATAAGCAAAAGGCCCAGTTGTCCGGTGGTTCTAATATACTGTCACTTCAACCAAAGAACCCAATTAAAACACCCCTAGAACATCACAGGGCTCACTACATTTTCAGCAGTATCTTTCTTTTCCAGAGAAGATCAGCACGGGGGGATGTGCCGTTCCTCTCAACCCTCACACCTGCCACTCCTACCCAAACACCTACCACCTCCACACCTCCCCCCTACCCCCATGCACACCCCAGCCTTCAGCTCTGCATCCATCACGGCTCAGCTAGCTTCAGCTCCCTTGACAGATTTGTCAATGGACATTACTGCGGACTGTCTGGAGTCTCTCCTTGCGCCGCAGCTTTACCTGCCTACCATGCCGTTAGTGGGCAGGAGGTCAAAAATAACTACCCCAGAGGAGGGTGGAGGTGGGGTGAAGGGGCTGGACGGGGCTGGACGGGGGGAGGAAGTAATCTCTCAGTGTACAAGCGCTCGCTTGAGGTTTACTGGCAGACTGAAAGAAATGAAGAATGAAAACCGTGGAGACTCCACGCTAAGTTTAGAGGGAGAAGTGCGGCATCAGTCAAACGTCACTCAAACAAGCTCAAACAGCTGCATCATAGAAGCGTCTGAGTGATATGATCATGAGCTAACCTCGTTTCGTTTTTTTTTTTCTCTCTCTCCTCCCGTCTTGGCAAAACTGGCAGTGTCATGCCCCGATAAGCATAATGATGTTGGGAATTTGCTCCCGTTGTTTGTGATTGAATAATCAAACGTTTGTCTTTTGTCTCAATTCTATTTTTTGCTCCAATCCCTCTTAACACCAGTGTCAGTTTTAATGGTGTTTTGCTGTGGGAGGATATGGCCTATTTCTAGGCCTCAAATGAGAACCCTGGGGATTTTATTTACCAAATTGCAAAGGACTAAAGAAGCAATCCCTGTAATTAGCTATGCAAGACATACATCACAGAGCTGAATATGCCTCATTATAACAAAAAAAGGCAGTTTGATATTATGTAGATATAAAAGCACCCCCCCCTTTTCAATGTTGTTGTTCGTTAACAATATAATCTCGCATGCTGCTATCCAGCATGCAAATACAATGAACCACGGCATGCTCCCACATGTACGCAAGACATCAAAGAGAGAACAGTTGCATTGAGTCCCGTCGCCGTGGCCATAGCTCTTAGATGTTGTGGTTATCGCAGTAATGGTATGATCCAATGTATTCATTCAGTGTTTCCCACTCGGAACTCATTGAAGTGGAGAAAGCCTGCTGAGACTCCAAACTTACCGTCTTTATGTATCACATTTGTGTTTATAAGCGGGGTTATATATAAATTATGGAATGAAGTTGGTAGCTGTGTAAACCCTGGATAGGCCAAAAGGTGACCAGGATCAATAACTGATGATGCATTAAGACTGATATGATCAATATTCATTGAGCTACACATACAGAAGTACTCTCAGTATGGTGTCGGGCCGCCATGTTTGCTAACCCAACATGGCAGACGTCTCGGTATGGAGCTGTAGAGGTTCCTAATGGTGTCCTGTGATAATCCATCCCATGCAGCTTGAATATCCTCACACAGTTCCTGCAGATGGTGTGGTAGGGGTGGAGGTGGAGTGACACCAGGCCTTCTGGACGCGTGACAACAAACCGTTCATCTTGGTGCTGATCACGGTGCCTCCACACACGGATTTGTTGGCCGTGCCCACCAAGACTAAAGCGAGACTCGTCACTGAAGATGACCCGCTGCCATTCTGAGTCACTCCATGACAGTCTGGCGCGACACCACTGCAGTTTTTGGGGAGGTTGACGTGGTGTTAAGGGCAGTTGTTGTAGTAGTCATAGTTGTCGTAGTCCTGCATCAAGCAGCTAACAGGGTGGCTCATGGAGGCCATCGCTGCTCGTTGAATGTCAGCAGTGTGGGTGCAGCTATTTGTGCAACTGTTATTTTGATGTTGGGTATTTGTTAAAGTTTTGGCACCTCTAATGAAATGCAATGTGTTGTTGAGTTTCTAAGTGCACAGTAAGTAAACCCGTCCTATATGGAGAATATGACACCCTGTTAAATGCACAACTCAAAGGGAATAGTGCGTCAATAGTGTTCCGGGTGGTTACTAATGTTCTGCTAGATAATTGCTGGGTTACCCACAGTAAAAGATATATTATAGTATTGGAAAGTATTGGAATCATATTCCAGGTGGTTACTAATGTCCTGCTAGGTGATTGCTGGGTTACCTACAGTAAAAGATATAGTATTGGAATCATATTCCAGGTGGTTTCTAATGTCCTGCAAGGCCATTGTAATGTTCTCAGGTAGTTTCTAACTACCTGCTAGGCCTTTGTAATGTTGTCTCAGGTGGTTTCTAACATCTGGTCAGGCCATTGGAATGTTCTCAGGTGGTTTCTAATGTGTAGCTAGGTCACTGGTATGATCTCCTAGCTGATATTTAATCTCTTACTAGGCTACTATTGTGGTATCCCAGGTGGTTGCTAAGGTATGGCTAGGCCATCAGAATGTTATCTCATCTGGTTTCCAATTTGTAGGCCATTGATATGATATTCAAGAGGATTGCTAAGGCATTGTTGGGCAATTGCAGTTTTATTCTAGGTGGTTGTTAAGGTGTTGCTAGGCCTTTGCTATGATACCTAGGGTGGTTATAACCTAGGGTTATATTCAGCTGTTGAGGTTCTTCTGGTCTAGGGTGGTCTCTGGCTTTTGCACAGTTACTTATACAGTAAATATCCCAATATTTCTCCATATTAATTTTCCCCTAGTCATCCGTACAGGTGCAACACATGTTCCTATGGTGATGACGAAGCTGAGGTGGCTCAGTTTACCCTCCCCTTGGGCCTGCAGTATCAGCAGACAACTGGCAAAAACAATGATATTCATTAGGCAACACAAAGGGAATCCCCATTCAAGCTGATGAGAGGCTTGCTGCTCGTAGTGTCCCTCACCGCCTCTAGCAAGGAGCTTGCAGGGGTTTTACCAGCAGCTGTTTCCGAGACGGTCTCATTACTAGCAGGGGGGTTGGCTGTGGGAAGCTTTTCCAAAGTACCTTTTGCCAAGCACTGTAACTTAGGGGGAAACTATTATTGGCCCACCCGTCAAACAGCTTGAGCTAGCGCTGGCCTTCTGCCATCAATAGGGGAGGGCGGAGCAGAGGAACCAATTATTTAGCAAAACAGCCGTAAAGAGGCTTCACTTCTAATGATGTGGCACTAGAAAAGCACAAAGGCTTCTGGGAAAAGGGGGTAGCTGTTTTGGAGGAAGCCTGTGACAGAGTAACAGCAAAGCGTTAGCACACAAAGAGAACTTTTAGCGGGTGGGTTTACACCAATGGCCGTGTCTTTGTCTGCTTTCACAACGTCATATGACTTATGCTTAGATATACTTTCATATGTCTCAGAAAACATGAGCCATTATTATTTTTACAATGTAAAGCATTTGTAAGAGGTTATTGGAGAAAATCACCCATAGCAGTTTCAGGCCAGCTTCAAGCTCAGCTTCAGCCTGTTGTCACCGAGCAGGTACTACATGGGTTGTTGATCATTCTCAGCACTGCTGGTGTGTTAGTGTGTGTGGTGCTGGTGTGAGTGGATCAGACACGGAAGTGCTGCTGGACTCCTCAGTGTCACTGCTGGACTGAGAATTATCCACTAACCCAAATTATCCAGCCGAAAGCGTCCTGTGGGCAGTGTCCTGTGGGCAGTGTCCTGTGGGGAGCGTCCTGTGGGCAGTGTCCTGTGGGGAGCGTCCTGTGGGCAGTGTCCTGTGGGCAGTGTCCTGTGGGGAGCGTCCTGTGGGCAGCATCCTGTGGGCAGTGTCCTGTGGACAGCGTCCTGTGGGCAGCGTCCTCTGGGCAGTGTCCTGTGGGCAGCGTCCTGTGACCACTGGTGAAGGACTAAAGGCTGACCAACACTGCACTGTGCAGCAGGAGATGAGCTATTGTCTCTGACTCTCCATCTACAAGGTGGAGCAGCAAGGTAGGAGTGCCTAATAGAGTGGACAGTGAGTGTACACTCACAGCACTGCTGTGTCTGATCCACTCACACCAGCACTACGCACATTAACACACCAACAAGGTCAGGAACACTTTCTCTGGTTGGTCAACACGTCAGAAACACAGCCTTTGATTGGTCAACAAGTCAGGAACACATCCTCTGATTGGTCAACATGTCAGGATTGGTTGAAAAGTCAGGAACACTGTCTCTGATTGGTTGAAAAGTTGGGAACACTGTCTCCGATTGGTTGAAAAGTTGGGAACACTGTCTCTGGTTGGTTAAAGAGTTCGGAACACTGTCTCTGATTGGTTGCCAAGTCAGAAAAACAGGTTCTAATTTTCTACAAGTCAGGAACACTGTCTCTGATTGGTTGAAAAGTCAGGAACACTCTCTCCGATTGGTTGAAAAGTTGGGAACACTGTCTCCGATTGGTTGAAAAGGCAGGAACACTGTCTCTGATTGGTTGAAAAGTTGGGAACACTGTCTCCGATTGATCTACAAGACAGAATTGCAGCCTCTGGTAGATCAACAGTCAGGGACATTTGAACACTGTCTGCCAGATCCATCTAGGATCCAGCCTTTGATTGGTTTGCAAGTCAGAAACATGGTCTCTGATTGGTTGACACGTCAAGAGCAACTCCTCTGACTGGACACACTTAACCCAAGATGTGATTGGACGGCTAAAAATCATGCCCCATGATTCCACAACCACAAGTATCTAAAAAGACAGTGTAATTCTATGTTGGAATTTGACAGGGATACGATCATGAAGCGCTTGTTGAAACAACAAAATAAAAAACAATAAGGATCAGGTATGCAGCGTTCCTGAGATTCATTCCTTTATGTGTTGCATCCTTTTGAAGTTGTAGAAGGCACAGCAGACCTAAGAGGGCTAAAAACACATCGGGGACATTTTAACACTTTGGCCCAGATCCATTAACATACCACCAGATGTTACAGGCGAAGAGCTTCACAGACACATAATTGCTCTTTCATAAGTGAAGATCCCCCACACATTTCGCCACACGTTTCACACAAGTGTGATATCTGGAACTGCTGCTATTTGACCCTATTTGGAGGCTCCTTTAGTGATTTACAAAACCATCCCCCGAAAAGCACCCCATAATCAGTCTGACGGACAAATGCCTTGGTAAGAAGTTGGTTTGAACTAGAACGTTTTCAAGCCAAATCATGCATGAACATCCATCCTGTTGAGTAACCAGTATATCGTCGCTGTATTAAGAAAAACATGTATCTCCATTTTTGCTGATTTTTATTTTTAAGCATCATTTAAACACAGCAGCTGCCGTTTACAGTATGTGAAAATTTCATGACGAATAGACCAACAGAAATTCCCAAAACTGCATGAAAAACCATCTGGTTCCATTAAAATGAAAGGAGGTTTTTGAATTTTCTCTGGGCAGCGACGATATTTAAGGGCTATAGTTTGATCTGTTTGGATTGAATGTTGTGGTCTTCATGTCTCGCTCTTATGAAGCCAGTCAATCATTCAGATTATTATATTATCAAAACTGTTTTTCTTTTACTCGTTCTTCAAAGTTTCTTCAGAAATGACACTTGGTGGGTAGTTTTGACATGCGAATGATTCAAGTTTCATGCTTGGCCATGCATTTGATACAAACCGGATTCCAAAAAAGTTGGGACACTAAACAAATTGTGAATAAAAACTGAATGCAATGATGTGGAGGTGCCAACATCTAATATTTTATTCAGAATAGAACACAAATCACAGATCAAAAGTTTAAACTGAGAGAATGTATCATTCTAAGGGAAAAATATGTTGTCTCAAAATTTCATGGCTTCAACAAATCCCAAAAAAGTTGGGACAAGCAGCAATAAGTGGATGGAAAAAGGAAATTAAGCATATAACGAACAGCTGGAAGACCAATTAACACTAATTAGGTCAATTGACAACATAGAGTTGTCATCATCCACATCAGAGTGTCAGTGTCTCTCTGAAGCCAAGATGGTAAGAGGATCACCAATTCCACCATTGTTGCACAGAAAGATAGTGCAGCAATACCAGAATGGTGTTACCCAGCGTAAAATAGCAAAGACTTTTAAATTATCATCATCAACCGTGCATAACATCATCAAAAGATTCAGAGAATCTGGAACAATCGCTGTGCATAAGGGTCAAGGCCGTAAAACTCTACTGGATGCTCGTGATCTCCGGGCCCTTAAACGTCACTGCACCTCAAACAGGAATGCTGGAAAGCCTGCATCACTGATGGTATGGGGTTGCATGAGTGCTTGTGGCATGGGCAGCTTGCATGTCTGGAAAGGCACCATTAATGCAGAGGACTATGTTCAGGTTCTAGAACAACATCATAAAGAGGAAGGTGCGACAAAGAAGGCCCAAGACGATTGAACAGTTAGAGGCCTGTATTAGACATGAATGGGAGAGCATTCCTATTTCTAAACTTGAGAAACTGGTCTCCTCTGTCCCCAGACGTCTGTTGAGTGTTGTAAGAAGAAGGGGGGATGCCACACAGTGGTAAAAATGGGCTTGTCCCAACTTTTTTGGGATTTGTTGACGCCATGAAATTTTGAAACAACATATTTTTCCCTTAGAATGATACATTCTCTCAGTTTAAACTTTTGATCTGTGATTTGTGTTCTATTCTGAATAAAATATTAGATGTTGGCACCTCCACATCATTGCATTCAGTTTTTATTCACAAATTGTTTAGTGTCCCAACTTTTTTGGAATCCGGTTTGTAGAAGCAAGGATGGACCTGCGGACATTCAGTGATCAGTGATGTCCTCCATGAGTCATCCTGTTAGTACCAGGACCATTGTCAGATGGCTGCGTTAAACAGGACTCCATGAACGAAGACCATTATGACAACTGCCCTTAACACCACGTCGACGTCACCTTACATAGGAATGGTTTCATGCGAGACGGACTCAGAATGGCAGAGGGTCATCTTCAGTGACGAGTCCAGCTTTTGTCTTGGTGGAGACAAGCAAAGACTTTGGTGTGGAGGCACCGTGGTCAGCACCAAGATGAACAGTCCTGAGATCTGCAACTGTGAGGAGATATTCAAGCTGCATGGGATGGATTATCACAGGACACCATTAGGAACCTCTACAGCTCCATACCGAGACGTCTGGCATGTTGGGTTAGCAAGCATTCGACCAGCCCCTACCTCACCATTACCCACCATTAGTATTTCACATTCACCCCAACTTCATATGTTGAATAAAGGGAGTGTAGTACCTGCCACCTGAACAAAGAGACTCAGTACCTTCACCTGAACAAAGAGAACTTCTAATGTTCAAGGATCGTTTGGCTTTTTATGAGCTGAAATCTAAAATTATCCCTTTTGGACATGCAGTTCCATCTGTATTCACAGAGCTTATGACTCATCCTTGAAAATACAGTCACCTAACACTTAACCAGACCTGATGGATCTTTGTGATTATTGTTATTATTACTAGCGTTGGTACAGAAAATTGCTGTGAGGTATTAAATGCTTATGAATTGCAGCTGTACAGTCGTTCGGGCTATCCTTTTTTCCCATTTAACTTTGTACAGATCAACTAAAATCTAAAACACCTCATTTTACCATATGTATTACATGTATTTTATATATATATATATATATATATATATATATATATATATATATATATATATATACATTTATAAAGATAGTTCTTATTTTTTATGGTTTATGGTGTCTCTTTGCTGACACAGGTGTTTAAATGCGTCTCTTTAGAAAAACACTGACCAATAAAAAACACTCCCCCAGCATGGAGCTGTGTTGAGGAGTGGAACTGCATTCTCTGGAGTGATGAGTGATGGCTCCATCCATGTGCCTGTTCTATTTAATAACTGACATAAGCAGCCGCTTTGAGCCCCCTGGCTGCCAGTAAAGGGGAAAATTGGCAACTGGTTATTTCTGTCTTAAAAAAAAGAACATTATCTGGAGCTAAAAATGGAAAGAATGAGAGAAGAGGAGGTGAAAAAGTTTGATGACAAAGGGATGCTTTGTTTTATGGGGTGTTAATGATGTGCAGGTTTGGCTCGGCCTGTTTCAAATCCTTTAGCTGCACCTCTAGAGGGACTCCATTTTGGGTTTTGAGGTGTGTTTAGGATCATTATCCTGGTGTAAAGTCCATCCTTTGTCCATCTTTAGCTTGTTTCAACCTTTGGGATGAGCTGGAGTGGTGCTGGAGTGTGATCTAATCTTCCAACATGCGATGCTTGCTTCCGGGATTTGCTTGCATTTGATTGAATCCATTCTTCCTTCTACTAGTGAAATGTTTTCTGGGTCCACAGCATATGCATCTCCATGCCTAGCAGTTTTGCTTACTTTGACCAATCATCAGTCAACAGGACTTGCTTGTTGAGTTGCTCAGTAGTGTACTGAAGGCCTTTGGCCTTTTGGGGTGGCATTAACCACTGTTTTTGCTAACTGTAACATTACGCGTTGAGGCAATGTCTGCCTAAAAATCTTCTCCAGCTACATGGGTTATTCCGATGTTCAGAGTCCTGGGCATCTACAAAGAGGAGCCCATGCCTTTTGGGACAAGGTTTGAGGGCTCTTTATAAAGTCTTGCAATTCACGTCACCTAGTTTAACTAACGGTGAATGGGAACAAGCCTTAGAAGCCAATTAAGATCCAAGACCTCATTGTAGCTCCGTTCTACTGACATGGCGCTGTTGCCAGAATCTCGAGCCATTCTGCCCAAACTGGTTAGCGGCTGGCAAGATCAGGGCCATTCCGGCCCCATGGACTCATGAGCCTGGAACCATGTGACGCAAGCGGTAATAGGGTAGGCACGGGAATGGTGGAAAGTTGTAGATGCTGCCATTTTCCAGGAACAGGATCGGCCAAATGACCCCTCAGTGGTTTGGTAAGCAAAGAACACATTCTGCCATGGACCACACACATCCAGATACATAACTGCTCCGCTCTCAAACCAGTGGAGATGGGGACCTGTTCATACCAGGTTCGACAGATCCTGGGAACCAGCACCAGCTTTGGCATGAGCACTGGAGCACTTTCTAGGTGGAAAAGAGGAACTGGAGTGCCCAAAAGTTTCACCACTGACACCAGGCTCAGATCGAATTACGCTAATGCCTATTCTAGCTGAATAGGCCAGAAGTACTGCGTAGCGAGCCCTGGATCGAGAATGCTGAGAAGGTTTCCTGTAATTGAAGCTACATTACACTAATCAGCCCGGTTATAAACGTATACCATTTAGACAGCTCCTGGTAGTCAGTGTTAGTAGCCTCTAATTTTACACTCATCTCAGACAGCCCTCTTGCTTGGGGCCTGCAAAAGGCCAGAGCGTGCCCTCCGTCCAGTACCTTTGGGATGAGCTGGAGTGGTCCTGGAGTGTGATCTAATCTTCCGACATGCTCTTTGGACAGCGATTAAATCCTTACATCAGTGCCTCCCACAGCCAGTGCAGTGGACGTCATTTGATTGGGACGTTATGACAAGGCTGATGTTACATCTGTCTGCCTGTCCCTGTCCATGTGCTCTTTGTTGTCGTGCCCCATGTGCGTCTGTTTGTTTTGGTCATGTGCCCCTCCTGTCTCCGCCCTCTAGGTCCCGTGTTTGTAGCCCCGCCCCTTCCAAGGTGTTGCTTGTTAGTCGGTGTTCATTTATACTCCCTGTTCGCTGGTTTGGCTTGGTGTTTTGTGTTCATAGAGTATGTTTGGTTTCTTGTTTGATATTAGTTTGGCTTCATGCTGGATGTTCATTTGGTTTCTGGTTATATGTTTCAATCCTTGTTTTTTGATTTGTCATCCTGTTTCCTGTTTCTTTGGTTTGCTTCTGTCTTTGGTTCTGTTTAGTTATTGTGTTTCATTAAACCACTTGCGTTTACGTCCGGCTTCCTCGACTACCTACGCTTGTGTGACAGCTGACATTGTGATAGGAAGAATATCATACTTATTGCCAGACACAAAAAATATAATGCCGCTGTCCAAAAAACAAAAAACAAGCGAAAATACAAAGTTTACAGGAGAGGGCAAAAACCGACTTTAATTCTAATGCAAGTCAATGGAACCAGACGTCTTACCAAGCAGCTTTAGGCCATTTCTCTTGGTCCATTCATTATGAAATTCTTACACAGTGTTAACAGCAGCTGCTGTGTTAAAATGAGGCATAAAAGTAAAAATTGATAAAAATGAACAGACATGTTTGTTAATGGTCAATGACGATGTGCTGCACTCACCATTAAAAACTAGCTGCACCCAAAAGGAATGAACTGACAGGAATGAAACATGGTGTGCAGGTTTGACATTGGGAGACATGCAAATGACCCATGCTCGGCCGTGCATGTGACCTAAGCAATGACGGGTCTTATCGCCGTATCCAAGTGACTATCTAAGGTCGTCCTATTGCACGTGCTTTCCATTCTGACTTCAGCAGCGGGATGCTGGGCAGTCTTATCAATGTATAGCGGCATGCTATTATCATAACACACTGTCGGCAACAGAAGGCATGCACCAGCATGACCTACTCAAACCATAACGAGAGACAACCGACCAATTGTCGTGCACCGAGTGACCCAATGTCCAGAATTGTGGACATTCAGAGAGAAGCAATGGTTCTAGAGTCATCCAGATGACTGCATAGTGCAGGTCTAATGGGAGGGGGTGGGTTGTTGTTACCCTACCAATGTTGAGACCAAGTCTACCCCCTTGGGTCCAAGTAACTAGCTCATTAACCAGCCCTCCACTGTTTAGGTGAAGCACAAGAACATGCAGGACAAGGGGTATTCCAGAACCAGGGTGGGGAGCCTGTACCTGGGGCACGGGGTCAAACAAACTCCCCCTATTGGCTCCCTTGATTTCAGAAACAGAAAAACTCTGGACACACTCACATGAGATATACACCCAAATACTTGCATACATCTCAGGGAACCTGTGCTCTCGGGTTTGACCCAGTATGACTCCAGATCAAAGGCTGAGCAGGAATCATAGCAGTCCGCGAGGCAATAATGCCATAAATATATTATTATGTTGGTGTACAGCATCAAAATGCTTTCTGATCGCTCCGGGAAGTGTGGGGTGGAGGGCGCCCAAGCTCCGCGTGGGTGAGAGCCAGACCGGACTGGAAAGATTTTCAGCCTCTGATCTCGAAGGTGCCACCACCTGTCACCTGTCCAGCAACATGGCAAGCAATCAGCCAATTTCAGCTAGCGCTATCAGGGAAAGGTCAGCAGCAGAGTGCTTTCTGCTCTTCTCGGGTGGAAAGGAACGGGAGAGCTGCTCTCCGTGCTCGCATATGCGGGTTATCAGTCATGGTAAACAATCTCCAAGATGTGCAGATGGCCAATGACTCCGCTCATTTCAAATTAAAATGACAAATCTTTGAGTTTCATAAGACGCGCCTTAGCAAGCTTAGCAAGCGTCAATAAATGGAGAGAAAAGAAGGTGCTATATGTCAGTCACTGCCCCATATATTAGCCTTAGCTGACATCCAACTCAGCCTGAGAGAGAGAGGGGGAATAAGAGAGAGAGAGAGAGAGAGAGAGAGCTAGAGATTATTTTGTCTCCTTCAGTGATCTGAGATATGTTTCCCAGGGCGCACGTCACTTAGCTCTTTTTTCATTCCTGATTCAACCACTGTACAGAAAGTCAAAGCAGGCCAGCTAGCAGTCCGGTGCTAGCAGCTTCATATTCATTTCATCATTTTAGACCCTTTCATTTTAGAAAGAGAGATAGAGAGAGAGAGAAGAGAGATGTCTGGCAGATAAGCACTTCAAAAGCTTGCGCCGCATGCAACAAAATTCGGAACGGCCGAATAATCAACACGCATCGATCACGCGGGGAGCCGGCCGCTGGCCCTGTGGCTCCAGAGATGCGCCAGTGGTCAGGTGGCTTATGAAATATTGAGAGAGGCGAGGCAGGCGGGGGTGATGGGAGTTTGGGTTGGGTTGTTTGTGTTGACTTTGATCCCGCTCTGCCTACCTGTCCGGCCGCCGTCAGCTCACATCAAAGCTGCCCGGCGCTGGAGCTTTGGCTTCATTCATATCCGCGCACCCTGTGCCTTGTTTATGCTAACGTGGTCTTAGCATTCGGCGTGCGCTTTATTCATTTATTTAGCAGCCCTGCCTTGCTGAGACCTGCGAACGCAGCCTAAACTTTTGCCTGCCGAGCGCTAATCGACTTCCAATGATAGAAAGAGGGAGAATTACACTTATCTGCTCAAAGGCCTAGCCGCCCTGCCTTGCATGACCCCTTGGGTGAGTCCTTGAGTGAGGAACGATTCCATCTCCTTAACAGAGGAAGAGCGGAAGCTAATGAGTGATTCTAGGTGCTGTACTGCATACCTGTACACACCCCGGGCTTCAAGGGATCAAGTGGAGTACCCAGCTGGTATGGCAGTGTGGTTCAACAAGTGCTATTCCGTCACATTAGTCACCTGGGGGAAAGGTATGAATCACAGCGGGGGTATTAAACAAGCAATCGGCACCATTCTCCACAGTAAACCGTTTTGCCGTCCAGCTTGTAACAAACACCTGCGAATGGCGCAGTCCTAGATGGATTGTGTTAAGTTCCCAGGCTTTAGCCTCTACGCGGTTGGGATGTCAGTGTGGTTCTTGCGAGCTCTGTTTGATAGCATTAGTTCCCAGGGGGGTAAAGTACGAATCGCAGCAGGAGGGAAAAAAGAGGCAATCAGGATTTTTCACAGTTAGCCGATACATTAAGACAGACCGCTTGGAGCACAAATTCATATTCAGACCACAAATACACCAGAGGACACAGCGCTTTCTTAGCAGTGAAGTATCATATCCACCCCATACTCTTCATTTATCGTCATGTATCATAGACAATCAGAATTCATGGACACATGACCATTTTGCCATCTCTCTTTTTATTGATGTTGCTTGATAGGCACCATAGAATGCCTTCATTCAGGATTGCCTACTATGCCTTCTCTGATATCTAGATAGATCATATGTGATATAGGTCAGGGTGAAAAATAGCCCAGATGTGGTTTTAGGTGCCCAACTACAGTATCTTTACTAGCTACTCGCTAGGGTAAAATACGGAATCGTCCTGTATTTGGCAAATAAATATTGCGTCCCGCATTAAACCAATATGGGATGCGATTTGTTCCGTATTTCCATAAATGTCTGTAAATTTGTTCCGTATTTCTGTAAATGTCTGTACATTTTTTCGGTAATTCTGTAAATGTCTGTAATTTTGTTCCGTGTTTCTGTAAATGTCTGTAAAATTTTTTGGTATTTCTGTAAATGTCTGTAAATTTCTTCCACATTTTTCTGTAAATGTCTGTAATTTTGTTCCGTATTTCTGTAGATGTCTGTAATTTTTTTCTGTATTTCTGTAAATGTCTGTAAATTTGTTCCGTATTTCTGTAAATGGCTGTAAATTTGTTCCATATTTCTGTAAATGTCTGTAAAATTGTTCCATATTTCCGTAAATGTCTGTAAATTTGTTCCGTATTTCTGTAAATGTCTGTAATTTTTCTCTGTATTTCTGTAAATGTCTGTAATTTTGTTCCGTATTTCTGTAAATGTCTGTAATTTTGTTTCATATTTCTGTTAATGTCTGTAATTGTGTTCCGTATTTCTGTAAATGTCTGTAATTTTTTTCTTTATTTTTGTAAATGTCTGTAATTTTTTCGGTAATTCTGTAAATGTCTGTAATTTTGTTCCGTATTTTTGTAAATGTCTGTAAATTTGTTCCGTATTTCTGTAAATGTCTGTAAATTTGTTCCATATTTTTCTGTAAATGTCTGTAAATTTGTTCCGTATTTCTGTAAATGTCTGTAATTTTTTCCGTATTTCTGTAAATGTCTGTAAATTTGTTCCGTATTTCTGTAAATGTCTAAATTTTTTCAGTATTTCTGTAAATGTCTGTAAATTTGTTCCGTATTTCTGTAAATGTCTGTAAATTTGTTCCATATTTCCATAAATGTCTGTAAAATTGTTCCGTATTTCTGTAAATGTCTGTAAATCTGTTCCATATTTCTGTAAATGTCTGTAAATCTGTTCCATATTTCCGTAAATGTCTGTAAATTTGTTCCGTATTTCTGTAAATGTTCGTAAATTTATTCCGTATTTCTGTAAATGTCCATAAATTTATTCCGTATTTCCGTACACACACACATGAAGGATCACAATCTCCCACCAGCTCAACAGCCCACTTTGGCACTTTGTCCCGTATTACCATAAATGTCCGGCAAACACGTGTGTCACACATGATTGATCACACGCTCCCCCAAACGACCCCCTCGCACTCCAGCCCCCCGTCCCCCACCCTCGGACTAAGATCTTAAATTTGCCTAGGATCTTGGTAAAGGAAG
Organism: Prochilodus magdalenae; assembly: GCA_024036415.1. NCBI lineage: Eukaryota > Metazoa > Chordata > Actinopteri > Characiformes > Prochilodontidae > Prochilodus > Prochilodus magdalenae. Next base: position 535,759 of record JAMWET010001896.1, on the reverse strand, counting down.
TGGGAACTAAAGTTGGCTATCTAGGTGCCAACTTGTTTTTGTGAACTCCCCATTCCACCTTAAATGGTGCCGCAGTTACAAGCTGATACAAGCAAACACAATGATGTATACTTATAATACATAACAACAAACAATGATATTAAATAAAGAAATAAATAAAAACATAAAGTCATTTTTGCCATGATGACCCATGATGGCAGACAGGGGTCTTGCACAACTCCCATAGTTTAGGTATACGAAGAACCAGCACTACCTCCAATATGTTGACTTGACTGCAGTAAGCTGTGGTGTAGTAATAGGCGATGGTGCAAGGTGATGAGAGGTGGAGGCTGAAAGTGCCCTTGAACTGAGAACATGCAATTCGTGCTATATCAACAAGATCAGCAATGCACACTGTTTCTCAGTCCATCTGGCCAGCTCCAGGTGAAAGACGAGAATGACAAGCTTGAGGTAAAAGGGAGTGCTGCTTATGGCACATTTAAAATGACAGTCCTGCCAAAATAAAATTAAGTCTATAAAGTTTTCCCTTTCCCTCCACATATACCAATCAGACAAGACGTACAGTATTTGTGTCCTCAGTTTTGCACTGTATACAGTATATTTCTAATGTACTGTGTTTTATTCTATTTTCAATTTTCAAAAATTTTATTCTAATTCAATAACGATAGATCAAGGGACCCAATCAAACAGATAACACACAACAGTAAATGTTTTCCCTGCCCTAACATTCTCCTGTACAGCGTTTCCAGGCTACTAAAGTATCCAGTTCATAACTCCAGTAAATGATGGTAAGCTGTCCTAGACCAATACCAGCAAAGCATGATACTGCCACCTCCATGTTTCACAGCTGGGATGGGAAGTTCTGATGCGAGAATGCAGTGGTCAGTATTGCCAGATATAACATCTGTCATGTAACCCATGAAGAACCAGTAGTCTTCTGGCCCATCCAGGTGGTCATCAGGAAACTGCCTAGTCCTTAGGCCAAACTGTTCTTTCTGGGTGTGTGTGGTACAGACCAGACTGGTGGTGAAGGTTTTCAGCCATGCTAACAAGTGATTGGCATCCAGTTGATTGAATTATATTGCTTATTATATTGCTATACCTAAGACCACCACCATTGGCAGACGGGCACGAAGACCGTTAGGACAACTGTTCATAACAAGACTTCAACATCGCCAAAGACTGCAATGGTGTCATGCCAGATTGTCACAGAGTGACTCGGAATGGCAGCGGGTCATCTTCAGGGATGAGTCACGCTTTTGTCCTGGTAGAGATGATCAACCAATCTGTGTGTGGAGGCACCGTGGTCAGCAGCAAGATGAGCAGTTTGTTGTGACATGTTACATGTCCAGAAGGGCTTGGTATCACTCCGCCTTCACCCCTACCGCACCATCTGCAGGAACTGTGTGAGGATATTCAAGCTGCATGGGATGGATTATCACGGGACACCATTAGGAACCTCTACAGCTCCATACCGAGACGTCTGGTACGTTGGGTTAGCAAACATGGCCGCCTGATGCTATACTAATAGACAGACTTCTGTATGTGTAGCTCAATGAATATTGATCATATCAGTCTAAATGCATCATCAGTTATTGATCCTGGTCACCTTTATCCTCCTTCCCAACAGCATCGCAATCCCACACCTCCTTCTGGGTTTTCTTTTGATGAAGAGTGCAACGGTATGCAGTATTTCATTTGAGCTACAGAACCACTAAAGAACCCCTTGCCATCAGGCCTGAAGGTGTCCCCATCACAGACATTGCTCCTACTAAGCTAGGCAACACATGCTTCCACTGAGACACATGGCACCAACCCCACCACCTCTTTTCAAGCTGTTGCTAACGCAAGCTCATTGTTCAGCTCCACCTGCTTGGAGAAGAATGCTACCTGCCAAAGCTGTCATAGCATCACTCTGAGTGATCAGAGCAGTTGATCTTCCAGCTGTGGCATTCAACTCAATGACCTTCTGGTGATGATCTGTCTATATTTACATTAGCATTGCAACTCTTATGAAAAACTTCAGATGCCAAAGATCTTTAATTGCATTTAAAGACAAGGATAAATTATGTAATAAAAAAAATTCCTGAGGCTTTAAAATGAATACAGCGGGAACAAACTCTGGGGGGAAAATGTTCTGACGGTTAGCCACCGCTGCTGTGAACATCTGTTAACAAAAAACAGCTCAAATATGAATTTATCTCCTCTCACGCTGAATAACAAGCGGAGATACAGATCACAAGAGTAATTTCCATGACGCCTGGAAAGTGTCTCGACTGCCCACCGATTGAGATCGCTGTTGGGTAGACGAGGCAGTTATGTGACAGAGATTTCTTTGACTTCTTTTTATTCTTTTGGCCCCAAAATAATGACTTACCGGGGCCATTATTCTAACAGATAACTGCCAGAAGTGACAGTAATAGCGAGGCCTCTCCGACTCGATGCTAAGGACTGATCTCACCTGACTGAGGGTGCTATTGTAAAGTTTGCACTGTACATCAGTAGCATCTGACACGAGCGCCGTAGTGTGAATGTCACCCTGATGAAAAGTTAACCCTCATTATTTCTTCGACGGGCCAGGCAAACAGCGTGGCGAAGAGGTACGCATATCGAGCAGCTTCCTCACAAATCAAAGGCGAAGCTTTTCAAGTCCTCGCTTCTTTGGAAACCACGTCTATTACTAGGTGTTAATAACTTCACCCGAGAATCTTCACCCGCCCCAAGTTCATCTAATCGGATGAGCGCCATCCCGGATCACTCAGGCTAATATCATGGCGGCGGAAATCTGCCGAGCATGAAAATGAATTTTGTCGCATGTGCAAAGTGTAACTGGTAGCGCCTTTTTTGCCAGCCTACTGGATTCGAGCTAATCTGCTTTTTTGCAGGATCTAAATGTTAAAAGTCTTGCTTTCTTGGCCCTGAAGCGATCCGTTATTAAAGCACGCTGAAGCTTTGGAGTTCCTTCAACAGTCAAATTCAAAAACATATGCAGCAGCGACTTCCTTCAGTACTTGCGGCCCTTTCGTCCCATAGGACGAGGGACGTCCTGCGATTGAAGTGTCTTTTATACGCTTTGTAGTCGCTGTATTAGAAGTGCCTACCTTGTACTTCCAAGTCCTGGCCACTTTATCTGAAACACCTACCTCCTGGATCAACCGTACAGGGGTTACAGACTGTAGGCCGTCTGCTGCTGTACAGTTTATCAACCACCCTTGAGCCCAGTCTGGTTTTGGCCAGAGGACCGTTGATGACCAGGTACTATTGGAATGGTGGACTATAGCCCAGGCCATCAGCAGTGCCATGGTAGTAGCATGTTAGCATCTGTACTTGAAAGAGTGGCATTGGCGTTTTACATCTACTACCATGTGCTACAATCACCAGCAGATAGTGGCTCTGTGGTCGGAACGAAGGACTATTGATGAAGAGATCGGCCAATTCAAATTGTGCAGCAACAGATGGGCTACAGATGGGTCTCCAACTGTACACCAGTGCGCTTGTTTGTGCCTCAGAAAGCGAAATACTTCTAGCATGACATCAAACTAAGGGTTGACTCTTTGTGTGAAGAAAGCCTGGAGATAAATTCCAATTCAAGGACCAGACTGTATGACAGAGGTGTAAATGTCAAAGTCTACGGCTGGTTTTCTTACAATGGCATCGGGCTCATTGGAAAGATCATGAACTCTTGGAAGTCTGCTTTTCCGAAAAGAAGTACCGTCTCCAAATATCCTGTATAATGAAATAAACGCTCTGGTTTCCCAACACAGTGAACTTGGTATGGCACAAATACCCAAGTACCCTAAGTGGCCCACTGTACATGTACAAATCCCTGGAACAACAAGGAAATCTGGAACACCCCGACCTCTGGAAGAGGACTCGGTCTGAATAATGTCCTCCAGAATTCCCCAAGTCGGTGCAAACACAAGCCAACTGACTGTTGCCTGTGCGAGGCAACAATGCTTGACCACAGATAGTTGTGGTTGGTGGTTATTAAATGGAAACCGCAGAAACAGGTGTTGAACACTGGTTGCTAATGAGCAGGGCGCCTCTGCTCCAAGGTCGGGAGGCCAGCTGATTTCAGCAAACCTTCAGCAGATCTTCATGCTTCTGTAGACTGGTGAGCAGTGACCTGGAATCTTCCAGCACCCTCCCATCATTCTCGAACTCAGGTGATGATGTGATATGGGGCCAATAATGAGCAAAATGGTCAGATGATGGTTCTTGTCAACTCGAGTGGACAGGGGTTCAGTGGGGATCCACAGAGTGGATAATGGACATAAGGGATATACAGAGTGGAAAGAGTGGGGTTACCCCCAGAGTGGATGGGGTGGGATGTGTCCACAGAGCGGAAAGGGTTGGGGGGGGTTGGTTGGTATGCACAGAGTAGACTGGGGAGGCAGGGAGGATCTACAGAGTGGATGGCATTGTGAAAAGGATAACCACAGAGTGGATGGGGGTTCAGTGGGGATCCACAGAGTGGATGGGGTGGGGGATATCCACAAAGTGGACAGAGGTTGGGGGGGGTTAGTATCCACAGAGTGGACGGGGTTGGGGGGGGTTAGTATCCACAGAGTGGACGGGGTTGTGGGGTGGTTGGTTGTATGCACAGAGTAGACTGGGTCGGCAGGGAGGATCCACAGAGTGGACGGGGTTTCAGTAGGGATCCACAGAGTGGATGGGGTGGTGGGTATCCACAGAGCGGACGGGGTTGGGGGAGTTGGTATCCACACAGTGGACGGGGTTGAGAAAGGGATAACCACAGAGTGGACGGGGGTTCAGTGGGGATCCACAGAGTTTATAATGGACGGAGGGGATTCACAGAGTGCAAAAAATTGGGGGTATCCACAGAGTGCATGGGTGTGCGGGGGGAGTGGACGGGGTGGGGGTTATCAACAAGGTTGGGTGATCCATAGTGTGGACAAGGATGGGGGACCACAGAGTTCACGGGGATTCAGAGAGGATTCACAGAGTGGATAATGAATGAAAGGGTATGAGTGGGGGTGGGATCCACAGAGCGGAAGTGGGGTTGGGGTTCTCCACAGAGTGGACGGGGGTGAAGGGTCCAGCCGGAGAGCCAAACCAATAACGTCCTTTCAAGTGTGCTCTTCTTTGTGGTGCTTTTCAGAAATCCGCAGGTTTTATGAGAACCATCTGAACACACCATCAAGTGGCTGACGGTGACAGATAACAAGGAAATGAGTCTCCAGGAGACTCTGACTCAGGCGTGAATTAATGGTCCCTGTTCCCCACATGAGGCTGGAGGGGGCGGGAGGAGGCCTTGAATTGCCCCGTTTTGCCTCGACAGCGGGAGTGTTCTCCAGAGGTCAAGTGACAAACACGCCGGCGTTCCTCGCTCGCCCACGTGTCATCAGTAACCCCCATAATCTGCCCATTGTCTTAATGACGCTGTCAATGTGCACCTAATGGCTCCGCGCCGGCGTCGCCTGGCTGCTCCATATTAATTTGAGCAGGGCCCATACAGCGAAGGTTATTTTTTATTGTGTCTGTCAGGGGCTGATAAACCTGCTCTCCACCACCCATCCATCAGCGCTCCAACGCTGCCTTCTATTTTCCACCAGCCTCGTTCTCTCTCTCTGTGTCCCACCCTCCTCTCGCTTTCTGTAACCCTCCTACTCTCCATCATCCACGTGTTACCCTCTCTCACTTTCACTCCCACCCATCACCATATACCCTCCACACTCAGGACGTTTTTTTAAGAACACACTGAAGCTTAATATTATCTCATGAGACTCCCGCACTCTTCTCATGCTCTGATGAATGACCTCAGCTAGCGTATCGATTTTCAAACTGAAACAATTTGGAGACAAAACAAGTAGCAGTTTATCATATCGATCCCCCCCCTCCACCCACCCCTCCCTCCCTCCATCACCACCACCGTCACCTTTAAGGTAGGCCGTGTGACGCGAATGAATAAATAAATGAACGTGTGAATAAATAGACGCAGGTGCTGAGTGCTATCGATGCCTCTGTCGTTTCGGAGCACGTGTCACCGTCACACCTCTTTGGCGCCCTTCCTGTTCCTTGTGCTTACAAAAGGAAGACAGTAAAAGGGCTCTATTTATTGTTTCGCTGATTCCCGTATAGAATCCCGATGCTCGGGTTTGATGAATAATGTGACAGACTGTTTTGTCAGCGTATTGAAATTTCCAGTAATAAATTGGCTTTAAAAAAATTGCTGTCTCTTTCCGAAAGGCTCTATTAGTTATTTCTGTTTGAAGTTGCTGAGTGATCGATGTTCTCCAAGTTCCAGAGTGATCAATGTTCTCCAGGTTCCAGAGTGAACAATCTTCTCCAAGTTACAGAGTGATCACTGCTTTCCAAGTTCCAGAGTGAACAATCTTCTCCAAGTTACAGAGTGATCAATGTTTTCCAAGTTCCAGAGTGATCACTGTTCTCCAAGTTGCAGAGTGATCAATGTTCTCCAGGTTCCAGAGTGATCAATGTTCTCCCAGTTCCAGAGTGATCACTGTTCTCCAAGTTCCAGAGTGATCACTGTTCTCCAAGTTCCAGAGTGATCAATGTTCTCCAAGTTCCAGAGTGATCAATGTTCTCCAGGTTCCAGAGTGAACAATCTTCTCCAAATTCCAGAGTGATCACTGTTTTCCAAGTTCACGTGTGATCACTGTTTTCAAAGTTCCAGAGTGATCACTGTTTTCAAAGTTCCAGAGTGATCACTGTTTTCAAAGTTCCAGAGTGATCACTATTCTCCAAGTTCCAGAGTGATCACTGTTCTCCAAGTTTCCGAGTGATCACTGTTCTCCAAGTTCCAGTGATCAATGTTCTCCAGGTTCCAGAGTGAACAATCTTCTCCAAGTTCCAGAGTGATCACTATTCTCCAAGTTCCAGAGTGATCACTATTCTCCAAGTTCCAGAGTGATCACTGTTTTCAAAGTTCCAGAGTGATCACTATTCTCCAAGTTCCAGAGTGATCACTATTCTCCAAGTTCCAGAGTGATCACTATTCTCCAAGTTCCAGAGTGATCACTGTTCTCCAAGTTTCAGAGTGGTCAATGTTCTCCAAGTTCCAGTGATCACTGTTCTCCAAGTTCCAGAGTGATCACTGTTCTCCAAGTTCCAGAGTGATCACTGCTCTCCAAGTTCCGAGTTATCACTGTTCTCCAAGTTCCAGAGTGATCACTGTTCTCCAAGTTCCAGAGTGATCACTGTTCTCCAAGTTCCAGAGTGATCACTGTTCTCCAGGTTCCAGAGTGATTACTGTTTTCCAAGTTCCAGAGTGATCACTGCTTTCCAAGTTCCAGAGTGATCACTGTTCTCCAGGTTCCAGAGTGAACAATCTTCTCCAAGTTCCAGAGTGATCACTGTTCTCCAGGTTCCAGAGTGATTACTGTTTTCCAAGTTCCAGAGTGATCACTGCTTTCCAAGTTCCAGAGTGATCACTGTTCTCCAAGTTCCAGAGTGATCACTGTTCTCCAAGTTCCAGAGTGATCACTGTTCTCCAAGTTCCAGAGTGATCACTGTTCTCCAAGTTCCAGAGTGATCACTGTTCTCCAAGTTCCAGAGTGATCACTGTTCTCCAGGTTCCAGAGTGATCAATGTTTTTCAAGTTCCAGAGTGATCACTGTTCTCCAAGTTCCAGTGATCACTGTTCTCCAAGTTTCAGAGTGATCACTGTTCTCCAAGTTTCAGAGTGGTCAATGTTCTCCAAGTTCCAGTGATCACTGTTCTCCAAGTTCCAGAGTGATCACTGTTCTCCAAGTTCCGGAGTGATCACTGTTCTCCAAGTTCCAGAGTGATCACTGTTCTCCAAGTTCCAGAGTGATCACTGTTCTCCAAGTTCCAGAGTGATCACTGCTCTCCAGGTTCCAGAGTGATCACTGTTCTCCAAGTTCCAGAGTGATCACTGTTCTCCAAGTTCCAGAGTGATCACTGTTCTCCAAGTTCGAGAGTGATCACTGTTCTCCAAGCTCCAGAGTGATCACTGTTCTCCAAGTTCCAGAGTGATTACTGTTCTCCAGGTTCAGAGTGATCACTGCTCTCCAAGTTCCAGAGTGATCACTGCTCTCCAAGTTCCAGAGTGATCACTGTTCTCCAGGTTCCAGAGTGATTACTGTTTTCCAAGTTCCAGAGTGATCACTGCTTTCCAAGTTCCAGAGTGATCACTGTTCTCCAAGTTCTAGAGTGATCACTGTTCTCCAAGTTCCAGAGTGATCATTGTTCTCCAAGTTCCAGAGTGATCACTGTTCTCCAAGTTTCAGAGTGATCAATGTTCTCCAAGTTCTGGAGTGATCACTGTTCTCCAAGTTCCAGAGTGATCACTGTTTTCCAAGTTCCAGAGTGATCACTGTTCTCCAAGTTCCAGAGTGATTACTGTTTTCCAAGTTCCAGAGTGATCACTGCTTTCCAAGTTCACGAGTGATCACTGTTTTCCAAGTTCCAGAGTGATCAATGTTCTCCAGGTTCCAGAGTGATCACTGTTCTCCAAGTTCCAGAGTGATCAATGTTCTCCAAGTTCCAGAGTGATCAATGTTCTCCAGGTTACAGAGTGATCAATGTTCTCCAAGTTCCAGAGTGATCAATGTTCTCCACATTCCAGAGTAACCAATGTTCTCCAAGTTCCAGAGTGATCACTGTTCTCCAAGTTCCAGAGTGATCACTGTTCTCCAAGTTCCAGAGTGATCAATATTCTCCAAGATCCAGACTGATCAATGTTCTCCAAGTTTCAGAGTGATCACTGTTCTCCAAGTTCCAGAGTGATCACTGTTCTCCAAGTTCCAGAGTGATCACTGTTCTCCAAGTTCCAGAGTGATCACTGTTCTCCAAGTTCCAGAGTGATCACTGTTCTCCAAGTTCCAGAGTGATCACTGTTCTCCAAGTTCCAGAGTGATCACTGTTCTCCAAGTTCCAGAGTGATCACTGCTCTCCAAGTTCCAGAGTGATCACTGTTCTCCAAGTTCCAGAGTGATCACTGTTCTCCAAGTTCCAGAGTGTTGTTCCCAAGTTCCAGAGTGATCAATGTTCTCCAAGTTCCAGAGTGATCAATGTTCTCCAGGTTACAGAGTGATCAATGTTCTCCAAGTTCCAGAGTGATCAATGTTCTCCACATTCCAGAGTAACCAATGTTCTCCAAGTTCCAGAGTGATCACTGTTCTCCAAGTTCCAGAGTGATCACTGCTTTCCAAGTTCCAGAGTGATCACTGTTCTCCAAGTTACAGAGTGATCACTGCTTTCCAAGTTCCAGAGTGATCACTGTTCTCCAAGTTCCAGAGTGAACAATCTTCTCCAAGTTACAGAGTGATCAATGTTTTCCAAGTTCCAGAGTGATCACTGTTCTCCAAGTTCCAGAGTGATCACTGTTCTCCAAGTTTCCGAGTGATCACTGTTCTCCAAGTTTCAGAGTGGTCAATGTTCTCCAAGTTCCAGTGATCACTGTTCTCCAAGTTCCAGAGTGATCACTGTTCTCCAAGTTCCAGTGATCACTGTTCTCCAAGTTCCAGAGTGATCACTGTTCTCCAAGTTCCAGAGTGATCACTGTTCTCCAAGTTCCAGAGTGATCACTGTTCTCCAAGTTCCAGAGTGATCACTGTTCTCCAAGTTCCAGAGTGATCACTGTTCTCCAAGTTCCAGAGTGATCACTGTTCTCCAAGTTCCAGAGTGATCACTGTTCTCCAAGTTCCAGAGTGATCACTGTTCTCCAAGTTCCAGAGTGATCACTGTTCTCCAAGTTCCAGAGTGATCACTGTTCTCCAAGTTCCAGAGTGATCAATGTTCAGAAGGTCCAAGCTCTTTCAAGGTTTCTGGAACTCCAAAGCTCAAAGAAACGTCCATATACGGGAAAACCATATACCTGCTGCACTTCTATGCATGTTGCTGTGTCATCAATCGCTCTGAGTAACTTTATACCTCAAGGCCTGTGGTGAAAAGGAAGAAGCAGGGCACGTATGTGCAACGCCTCTTGTTTTCTTTTCCTGGATGTTAGGCGCATCTTCCAGGTGGAGTCGTTTTCACTACCTAACCACCCGGCATGTACAGCCATGTGGGATAGCTTCTAAACAGGGAAGGAAAAGTGCTTTCTCAGGCATGCGCCTCCACATGGGCGATCTTCACAGAGCCTTTTCAAACCTAATGGAGAAGCGAAGGAGTAATTTTACCTCCCCGGTCATGAACTCGGAGAAAACAGTTTGATCTGGAGCGAGCGCTGAAGACGCGCTATTAAATCCCGCTGGGATTTCTGCTGCCACCGGAGCCAACCTTGCCCTTTTTCCCCAATTGCATTACACCAACTTTTTGTTTTCCCTTTGATGGAGTCAAGTGTCAAGAGCATCTTTTAATAACAGATTGGATTTGATTATAAAGTGCTGACGGGGCATGCTCTCCCAGCACCTGAAAGGCATGGAGCTTCGCCCTGAATGCATTACTGCTGACAGCAGGGGCCCTGCTATGGCCAGCTCTGCCCTTGGCTGCCCATCCTGAGCAACTGCGGTAAACAGTGACCATGTTGCAAGAAAAAAAAGGCGCATAAATACCATAAAAACTGCATGTTTTTTTTATTTTTTTAAGAGAATGCTTTATTAAAAAATGAGTGAAGAGCAACAGCGGCAGGGAAACAGCTAGGTGTTCCATATCACGAGCGAATTACTCAGTTAACCTTCTGTCCTTTACTTCCCCGTACATTCATAAAGCCTCCCACGGCTAAATGAGGCGGACGCCCCGCCATGCCCTCGATTGAAAGTCCCCTGATGGGAAGCAGGATTGGGAAAGCGGTCCCGACCGGATGGAACCTGGTGAGATCCGTAGATGGCCTAAATCGCTAGAACACGCCTGAGTGCTCAGGATGGAGCATGCTCGCTTTAGAGCCTGAACAATGGGACGACAGGAAGCAGATACACTATTTGGCCCTGTGGGGGAACAAATACCATGCGGAGGAGTTAACCTATGCATGCTAATGCTAGCCTGAATGCCAAAAAGTGAGCCGTTTGTGCAATCAGACTGCTGCATCTAAATATGTCAATGCAATAGACCCGCAGACCCACAGTGCGAAGCCTCAAGCTGGCAGGATGGAAACTGTTACTTCACTATGAAAGGCTTGTAGTTGGGTTGGGGGTTGGCGTCGGCTACTTCCCCGATCACATTAGCTAATGAGCTAGCCGACACCCACTGAAATGGTTTTAGCCTGTTATCTTTTATCGAATGCACATGTGACAAACCTTACCAACACTTTTGTTAGCTTGTCCGCTAGCTGGCTAATTAGAACTCAACCTGTGGCTTTACCCAGACTGCAGCTTAGTGGCTTTGCACTCCATGTGCACACCGCTCATCGGAACTTTGAGGATATAAACTCATAAAGCATATGAATTAATGAGAGTGCATTTCATAGACTCTGTACCTGTAATCTGCAAAATGACAAAGTGGAATCTAATCTAATCTAATCTAATCTAATCGTCACAATTGCGTTTTTTCTTGCTGCCTTCAATCTCCCAGACTCCATCTCTCAGAGTTTACTACCCGATGACATCACAGTCACATGTCCCAAATTCTCCAATCAAACCCCACTTCCTAGGTCCAGCTTTCCCAAATTCTAAATTAATCACACCAGCTGCTCATTCCCCTCAGTGCATTTAAACCGCTCGCAAAGACTCACTCAGTTTGCGTACCGAGCTCCTTCTCTCTGGTTTTGACTCCTCTTTATGTGACTCTCTCTCTCGTTTGGATTCTCCTCTTTGGATTTGTTTGCTGGTTTGTTTGTTCTCTCTGGTTTTGACTCCTCTTTGTCATGTGACTCTCTCTCTTGTTTGGATTCTCCTCTTTGGATTTGTTTGCTGGTTTGTTTGTTTCCTCTGGTTTTGACCTCCTTTTTGTTTATTGGTTTCCTGGTGTATTGGTTTACTCCTCTAGTTTTGTATGCTGGTTCATTCTGACTCCAGTTCTTGAACCTGCCACTCTCTCTGTTTATGCCTCATGATGAAGAAGAAGATGAAGAAGAATGAAGTTGACAGAGAAGAAGATAAAGAAGAAGAGGAAGAAAAAGAAGACGAAAAAGCTGAAGAAGAAGAGGATGGAGATAAAGGAGAAGAAGAAGTAGGTGGAGAAGAAGAGGATGAAGATGAAAGAGAAGAAGATAAAGGACAAGAAGAAATGAAAAAAACATGATGAAAAAGAATATGAAGGAGAAGATGGTGAAGAAGAAGAGGACAGAGAAGAAGAAGCTGGCCCTGTCTCAGTTGCGTACAACACACTAGCACTACACTGTATATACTCTGTACTAATCCTCATAGTACGAGGAGGCTAGGAGGCTAGTGCACCCAATATTAGCACACTGCATCATTTCCATTTAGATGGTTTCGGCAAATATGAATATTTCAGGTATTATTTTGATTATTTCATTAAAAACTACCAATAAAAATCACTTAATAATAAAAAAAATATTATATATTATATACATATATATATATATGCACATAAGATATATTCGTATATAGAATATATATATATATATATATATATATTATATATATATTATAATGCACTTTAATAAAATAAAACACTTTAAAAGAAGAAACTGCAAGAAAACTGGAATTTCCACAGGCAGTGTACACACACCCAGACTCCTTCTGAGACGACTCCCAGAGGAATACTCTCCGTCCTCCGCTTGAGGAGCTTCACACGCACAAACCAAGTCGGAGAAAAGTAAGTGGAAATCAACAGATGGCTCTAACACTCCTCCCGCTCCCTCCATGAGCTCGAAGCTTACAGCCTGACGAAGTCACAGATCACTCACTTTAACTTTCTACAACGCACAGCTGCTACAAGCCAGCTCACTGCTCACCACCAGATAAATACGGAGGACTCCCCGCTCCACTTCGGAATAACAATCAGGGGGTCGAGAGGATTTCACGGCCCTTTAATGCATTCAGTGGCAAACAGGAAGAAACGAGCCTCTGCAGCTAAGTACCTCCACACTTTTTAATCAGGATGCTTGGGCCCACCTCCTCGGCCCACCTCCCCAAGTCCTCGTATGGAAAGAGTCTTTCAAAAGCTCTTGTGCGGTAATTGCAGCTCTCTCCTCAGTTTCGGGAGAAAACCTGTCCCAGCTCTTTACCTCTAGGCGTGCTTTCCTGCCACACCTGACCCTTCATTAACAGGGGCTGTTTCCGCGACGCTGGGATGCTAAGACCGCTAAGCCTCGTGCTTCAGGAAGCGGGTGGTGCAGGAAGGAGAGGGAAAAGAGCATGCGAGGTGAAGGAGCTTCAGAGGAACACGGGCACGGGCCTGGCGAAGAGGCCATTACTGGAGAGCTCTACATGCGCAGGCAGGAGCCGTCGATTGAGTGCTTCTGTTGCAGGTTGAACGCCCATCTTCGTCAAGGGTGTTCAATGTTAGGAATGTTCAGTGACAAAGCGTTTGTGTTCGCTGGGTAGGAAGCCATTACGGGTGGAGCTGAAGAGGTTGGAGGAGTGGAAAGGACACAATCTCACAAATCTCAAACCACCTCTACACTGTTTCACACACTTTATCTCGGAGCAGACCTCCAGTATGAATTCCGTGTTGGTCTGAGCTGCACTCATCTGTTTGTCATTTTTACCCATCCCTCGTTCCTCCCATAGAATCCCCTTTATTCATGGCTCTACTCAAACCCTATCGTTTCCTTTAACCTGCAGCCACCAAACCGCATGTACTCACTCAGGGCAGATCTCTAATATATAGATATACAGGCCTGCACTCCTCTATATGTTGTTTATCCATCCCCCTTTTCTCCCATAGACTCTCATCCATTTTGACCTCCACATAAACTATTTCTTCTTTCTCCTGGCAGCCACTAAAGATCATGTACTCACAGACTGCCAGTTTACCCATCCCTCATTTATTCCTCTAGCTCTGAGCAACACCTAGCAAACACTTAGCAACCCCCAACAACCACTCAGTAAAACCCCTCACACTATAGCAGCGGCCTAGCAACACCTTAGCTACCACCTAAGACATCACAGCAAGTGCCTGCCAACACCACAGCAGCCACCAGGTATACCATAGCAACTACCTAGCAACACTATTGCAACCACCTCATAGCAACTGCCTAGCAACACTATAGCAACCACCTGGGATACCATAATAGCTGCCTAGCAACAACTTAGCAACCACAAAGCAACACCTTAGCAACTGCCTAGCAACAAGCCTAAGCTCTGCAGTTTCTTTAGGAAACCAAACATTTTTGGTTACAGAAACACATCACAATAAATTTAGACTGACATGAGGAAAGTTTATTGAGTCGGGGTGGAGGTGGAGTGCCTCAACGGGGCCTCCACTCATGGATTCGTTGGTCGTCTCCACCAAGACCAAAGCGGGACTTGTCACTGAAGATGACCCACTGTCATTCTGAGTCACTCCATGACAGTCTGGCAGTCTTTGATGACGTTGACGTGGGGTTAAGGAACGGTCAACGTCCCTCCGTCCCGCAACGGTCCTCCGTCCCGCAGCTGTCTGTAGTTCTCGGAATGTCCACAATCGTGGCTGTTGGGTCACTCTGCGCTTGTCTGGTGACCCCTTTGTTTAGATCTCCCAGATTCCCCACATCAATATCTGCACATCCGGGATGGTGCACAATATGTTGACAAGGCCACCCTGTTTCCCAGAGCCCTACTATGGGACCCGTCCTGAACTCTTCAAACTGCTCTAATAGCTTTAGAACTCTTCTCTAAGGCCTACTGCATTCGTAAAGGATGCTACCAACACAACTGCACGAGCCAGAACGGAACGCACATGCAACAGGACTACGTTATATAGCAATAAGGCCCGTCCTGGCTTATATCACATGCACGGCCGAGTGGAAACGTGAAACATGTCGTCGCTGTCCAATGAAAAACATGTATCTCCATTTTTGTTGATTTTTACTTCAATGCCTCATTTGATCACATGAGCTGTGGTTTTCACTGTTAGGAAATTTTGATGAAGAATGGACTGACAGAAATGGCCCAAAACTGCTTGGAAAAGCGTCCGGTTCCATTGACTTCCATTCAAATTAAATGAGGTTTTTGGCCATTTCTGTCAGTCCATTCTTCATGAAATTTCCTTCTGGGCTGAATTTTCTAGTTCCTGTAAAGGCTCTAGCTGCAGCATTCTGGACTGACCAAAGTCTTGTACTAAGGTACTAAGATAGATAAGACTGGGCAACCAATGTAGGGTGGATATGATTGGATGGCCAATGTAGGGTAGATATAACTGGGCAGCCAATGTGGGGTTGATATAACTGGGCAAATTTCATGAAGAATGGACTGACAGAAATGGCCCAAAACTGCTTGGAAAGACGTCTGGTTCCATTGACTTCCATTCAAATTAAATGAGGTTTTTGGCCTCTCCTGTAAAGTTGCCATTTTGGAGATACATGTTTTTCTTTGGACAGATTTGCATGTCTTATGATGTCAAACCTACCCACCAGGTTTCATACCTGTCGTTTTTTCCCCCCAATGATGAGTGTAGGTTAGCCAGTGATGGACGAAGATCGCCAGAACTGAAAATCAGATATCGGATGTTCCCAGGGAAAACCATTGACTACTGTTAGGATGGTACTGCAGTGAAACCATGGACATCGATAACTACTGTTACCAGCCTACAGAGTTCAGAGTAGTGTGAGGCGGAGGAAGACATGTCTGAATTACTTGAGAAGCAGGAGAAGAAACGTCTGTGATTAAATAAGCAGGATCTTTGGGAGGGCCAGTGGCATGCAGGCAAACCTTTCCACACTGCACAGGACAGCGGGAATCTCTACAGTGGGCAAACTAATCCTGAAATGCAGGAAAGCAGGCAGTACCCAGTGAAGGCAGATGAAGCAACAGGATCAGACCGCACGGGACGAACAGTTTTCCGCTTAGGAAAGAAACACAAAGACGAGGAGGGGCTCCCCGCTCAAGGCAGATGAAGCAACAGCATCAGTCCGCACAGGATGGGCAATTGTTCCGCTCAGCAAGAGAAAAACACAGACAGCTCTGTTAGGAGTGACTGAGAACAGAGTGCAGCAGTGACTCTGACTGGCCTGGCTTTTACAGCATATCTAACAAAGACATGAGGGCCCTCAACCTCTCTACCGCCTAAGGTGAGTGAATACCAAGAACCGCACCAACATTCAACATTTACCAGAATACCCTTTTTCAGTTTACCGTCTGCACCTTTTATCTAACGGGAAAGGAAAACAAATTAGCACAGGCTCAACTGAGCCGGTAAGCGTTTAGCCTAGTCCTGAACATTGACTGGAATGTTATTCCAAAGCTGGTGGGCTTTATATGAAAAGGCCCTGCCCCCTAATGTAACTTTATTAATTCTAGATATTATACATTAGCCAGCACCATGTGATCTAAATTGGGGTGTTGGTTCATAGTACAAGATAAGTTCTGTGAGGTACAAAGGTAGATAAGACTGGGCAACCAATGTAGGGTAGATATGACTGGGCAACCAATGTAGGGTAGATATGACTGGGCAACCAATGTAGGGTAGATATGACTGGGCAACCAATGTAGGGTAGATATGACTGGGCAACCAATGTAGGGTAGATATGACTGGGCAACCAATGTTGGGTAGATAAGGCTATGCAACCAATGTGGGGTAGATATGACTGGGCAATCAATGTAGGGTAGATATAACTGGGCAACCAATGTAGGGTAGATATAACTGGGCAACCAATGAAGGTTAGATATGACTGGGCAACAAATGTAGGGTAGATATGAATGGGCAACCGATCTAGGGTAGATAAGGCTGGGCAACCAATGTAGGGTAGATATGGCTGGGCAACCAATGTGTGGTAGATATGACTGGGCAACCGATGTAGGGCAGATATGACTGGGCAACAAATGTAGGGTAAATATGACTGGGCAACTGATCTAGGGTAGATAAGGCTGGGCAACCAATGTAGGGTAGATATGACTGGGCAACCAATGTAGGGTAGCTATGACTGGGCAACTGATCTAGGGTAGATAAGGCTGGGCTGAATTCTGGGCTAAAGTTTCTAGTTCCTGTAAAGGATGTAAAGCTGCAGCATTCTGGACTGACCAAAGTTTGTACTAAGGTACTAAGATAGATAAGACTGGGCAACCAATGTAGGGTGGATATGATTGGATGGCCAATGTAGGGTAGATATGACTGGGCAACCAATGTAGTGTAAATATAACTGGGCAGCCAATGTGGGGTTGCTATGACTGGGCAACCAATGAAGGTTAGATATGGCTGGGCAACCAATGTAGGGTAGATATGACTGGGCAACTGATCTAGGGTAGATAAGGCTGGGCTGAATTCTGGGCTAAATTTTCTAGTTCTTGTAAAGGCTCTAGCTGCAGCAGTCTGGACTGACCAAAGTTTGTACTAAGGTACTAAGATAGATAAGACTGGGCAACCAATGTAGGGCGGATATGATTGGATGGCCAATGTAGGGTAGATATGACCGGGCAACCAATGTAGGGTAGATATAACTGGGCAACCAGTGTAGGGTAGATATGACTGGGCAACTGATCTAGGATAGATCTGGGCTGAATTCTGGGCTGAATGTTCTAGTTCTCGTAAAGGCACTGGGTGCAGCATTCTGGACTGACCAAAGCTTGTTAAGGCTTTTGCTGGAACATCCAGAAAGGGGGCCAGTACAGTAATCCAGCCTCAGTATAATTAAGTTATGGACTAGCTTTTCTGCATCCTGTAGGGATAATAGATCTTGAACTATAAGTAATACTGTACGTTCATCAAAGGCCAGATCAGGCTCGATCAAGACACCAAGGCTGTTTAGAGATGTACTTTGTGGGGTAACCAAGAAGCTATTAAGATAAACCGGTTAGTTCCTAGCGGAAGAACTTCTGTTTTAACTGAGTTCAGTAGGAGGTCTTTTCTTATAATCAAGTTACAATTTATCATCTGGTTTGGTTGAAATATAGAATTGTGTGTCACCAGCATAGCAGTGGAAATTTAAGCCATGTTTTCTAATGATGGTAGAGAGTGGTAGCATATATACAAGGCAAATAATATAGGTCCTAGGACAGATCCCTGTGGAACACCATACGTCTGTATGAACAGATGATTCACAGTTTACATTTACCAACTGATAGCAATCACTCAGGTAAGAGCTCAGCTCGGAAAGAGCTCTTCCTGTTACTCCAACAAGGTTTTCTAGCCTGTCTATTGGGATAGAGTGGTCCATTCTGCCGAAGGCTGTACTAAGATCAAACCAGAAACATCAATGATATACGTTTCCTCGGTCGGAAATTAATAAACGACGGTTTTCACTAGTGCTGTTTCAGTACTATGATGAGGCCTTAACCCAGACTGAATGTTTTTCCCTCATGCCATTCCTTTGCATATGGAAACAAAGGGAGGATTTGAGATCCGTCAGTAATTTGATAGCTCACTGGGATCAAGATTAGGTTTTTCAATTAGAGGTTTAATTATTGCTAATTTGAACGATTCTGGAATATAGCTCAGCCGTTTATTATAGATAGAAGAGCCTGATAGCATCTGGAGATCACTAGCCGTTTGGGTTCCTGGTTAATTTAGAGATTGTGCTGCACAGTAATCTTGGATTATGCTTGTTTCAATCAGAGAGGAGAGATAAGGGTTAAGGATGCTATAGCTGGTGCTCCTTTATAGACTATACGACTCCTGACAGGCAGATTGAAATACAGTACTTCAAGTTTCTAGTCAAGTGTCCTTCAACGCTGCAAGTGCCTGACTCTAGTCTTCTGTTACAGAGCTGGTGTAGCATCTCTGTACCATGGGGCGAGCTTTTCTACCCTCATTTGTACTGCTTAGAGGAGCGATTATAAGGGGTTAGTTAGTGTGGTCCTGTAATTTGATTACCAGTTATTGATGATGAACATAATACATGTCCACATCACATGCTGTAAACATCTAATCCCAACAGTGAACCATGAATGCTCTACGTATACCTTTGTTGGTTCACGGACGCCTTGAGGAACCTCGAGAGGAACCAGGCTCAGGGCGGAACCCAACCTCCCCTTTAGAAGAACATCTATTAGATACAGTCACAACTCTGTCTTATTCAGTCCAGTCCAACTTAGTCCAAGTTTCTGTCACAGGGTTACACCATTTCACCAAACCCTTAATGTACAAGCCAATGTCCCCTTGTCTGGTTTAACCAGATGGTCAGCGTTCCTCCAAATAACCTACAACCTGTAGAACCCTGATGCGACATTCTCCCAGGGGCTCCGACCCCACCATAAATACATACAGTTCAGGTTCTGTTCTAGGAATGCAGTTGTTCCCACATGGTAAACTTATAAACACTTTATAAGATAAGATGCCTTTATTGTCAGTGCACAGCATAGAACGATATTGAGCCGCAGTCCAATGGCACTTTACACATAAAATAATTAAACATATGACTAAAATATCCAAAACTGAGAGAGAAAAAATAAATAAAATAAAAATAAAACAATAATATACATATATACACATTGCCTAAAATTAAAAAAAATATTTTAATATAATAAATGACTATAAAAATGTTATATTCTAGCAGGTAGCAGTTAGTTATTACACATTCTTTGGATAGCTTATAGAGATATATTTATTGCACATCAAGAGTTTTTTTTTTTGGCATAGGAGAAAATATACAGGGGTTGGACAATGAAACTGAAACACCTGGTTTTAGACCACAATCATTTATTAGTATGGTGTAGGGCCTCCTTTTGCGGCCAATACAGCGTCAGTTGGTCTTGGGAATGACATATACTGCGTCCTGCACAGTGGTCAGAGGGAGTTTAAGCCATTCTTGTTGCAGGATAGTGACCAGGTCACTACATGATGCTGGTGGAGGTTCGTCCTTCTTGGTGGTATGCTGACATTACCCTGGATACCGTGGCTCTTGATACATCACAAAGACTTGCTGTCTTGGTCACAGATGCGCCAGCAAGACGTGCACCAACAGTCTGTCCTCTTTTGAACTCTGGTATGTCACCCATAATGCTGTGTGCATTGCAGTATTTTGAGCAGAACTGTGCTCTTACCTGCTAACTGAACCTTCACACTCTGCTCTTACTGGTGCAATGTGGAATTAATAAAGATTGGCCACCAGGCTGGTCCAGTTTAGCCATGAGACCTCCCACACTAAAATGACAGGTGTTTCAGTTTCATTGTCCAACCCCTGTATATCACACTCGAGGGATGAATAGAACAGGGTTGATATGGAACACTGGAACAGTATACATTGCTCTGTTTATACATACACACTTATACAAAAACACTGATATCCAGCCCCTTTATTCCAGGCCATAATTAAAAAGAAAAAACACCCACTAATAATAATAATAACAATAATGCTGATTAAGTTCTAATGGTGTTAGATTGGATAGAGCCATTTGAAGCATGGTAATGCCATTCGGTATCATCGCTGTCCGAAGATGAGCTCTCCAGGATGCCAGACTTTTTTTTTTTTTTTTTTACTAAGTGATGCCCCCAGGGCAGAGCAAATTGGAACATACTATTGGCATCTGTTAGAATGCTTGTTTTGCCACAAAAGGCCCATTTCTGTACATTTTAAAATAACCTTATCTTCCTCGAAATCACAAAGCAAAGCCAAGCAGATGTTCGATCACAATAACACATCCCTTTACCCACAAACACAGACCCGCGGTACACGTCCACGTCCACACACTCTCACAGATTTAAAAGCTATCTTCCAGGTTACACAGCGGGCACATCTGGCCTGGAACAAAAGCATCAGATAAGCGAGTAAATGCAAAGTGAATGCTCTGGCTGCTATCTGGGTCATGGCAAGTAGTAGAGCCAGAAAGCCATACAGTATGCCCATCACTAACTGACAGAAATGGAGCCCCCCCCAAACAACCTCCACTCCCCTCCCACTCTTTGGACTGCATGGCTTTGAGTGGATCATCCAGCCAGCAGCCATCAACACTTCAGCATCCTTAGGCGAGGCCACGCTCCCGTTCAGAACGCCTCCGGTTGGTGGTGGCTTTAAACTCCAACAATAGATTATGGTCACCTCTGCAGAAGAGCGCCAGTGTTAGGGACAGCCCTCGGAAAAGGACAATGGGGTCCGACTTGATTTATGGCAAGTCTGGGAGCCATAATGTGGAGGTGTAACAGGGAATCAATGGGCTAGAAAAATGCTAACAGCAGACCTTTATGTCCCGGGCCGCTGTCTCCCTGCTATTTAATTAATTTTGCCTGGTTTTTCACCCTTCTCTCTCTCTCTCTCTCTCTCTCTCTCTCTCTCTCTCTCTCTCTCTCTCTCCCTCTCTTTCCTTTGTCCATGATGGGAGATTGAAAGGTTGATCTGTGCTGCTCATACACCTCCAGCTCGGCTGCGAGGGCACACTCAATGAGAGACACAAAGCAGAACAATAGTGACAGATATGATGAGTTTTCTCCTGTATGCGGCCACAGGAAAGAAAAGGTGTAGAAAGCTGAAATACTCCGTGGAGTTTGACCCAGGCTCATCCTTATAATCCACTAACTAATGTCTATGTAATATCTATATAATATATCGCCACTGTCCAATGAAAAACAGGTATCTCCAAAATGGCAACTTTACAGGAGAGGCCAAAAACCTAGTGTAGTTTGAATGCAAGTGAATGGAACCAGACTTTTATCCATGCAGTTTTGAGCAATTTCTGTTATTCCATTCCTCATAAAATTTTCACACAACATAACTGGCAAGGGCTGTGTTCAAACGATGCATAAAAGTCAAAATCAACAAAAATGGAGATACATGTTTTTCATTGGACAGTGACGATATAATACCTAGTGTCTTTAGTTATGGATCATCATTGCATTTACACTTGTTTATTTTATTGTACCATTTTACAATCAGGTCATGAAAAGCTGAGAATATGGGAAATATGTATTTGGGGTCCACATATGGACCTTAAAACCATTGTTGCAACTTTAATGGGACATTTACATTGTTTGTACCTTGATGACTGAAACATGCATCTGTAAAGGACTCTTCCGTTTAAGGAGTTAGTGAGTGTGGGCCCTGTAATTTGATTATCGGTTATTGATAACATCATTATAGCTGGTTACTGATTGAAAACAGAACATGTGCACATGCAGTAAACATCTAATCACAACAGGGAACCATGACTCCTTCACCTGCATCCTCATTCAAGACCATAACTGACAAGGAAGTACAGCAACAGCATTGACGATATCGCTAGCACCCCTGTGGGGTTTCTATTAGTATGTTAATCTCGTTCTAATGGCGTCCTAACATGTTTTAGTCCATTCAACATTGGACACAAACATTGGAGGTAAGTAAGTCAGTAACTTTTATTTATAAAGCACCTTTTAACAACCTACGTTGACCAAAGTGCTGTACATAAAACTAGCTAATGATTACACATAAATACATATAACTTACAGTTCAAAGAAATCAGATAAATAACATGTATTAAAATAACTATAAAAACACCTCATGTTACCACGGTTTCACCCTATTCAAAAGCAAGTTTGTAAAGGTGAGTTTTAAACCTGATTTAAAAGCTGAGATAGAGGAAGAATGGCGAATACTGGCTGGTAGACTATTCCAAAGTCTTAGGGTGTACACCGAGAATGCCCAGTCGCCTTTAAGTTTCAGACGTGCCCTAGGGACGGCCAACAAATTCTGTGATGAAGATCCCAAAGACCGCTGTGTGATTGGTGATGTGAAATTCTGTTTTAACTGAGTTCAGTAGGAGGTCTTTTAAGTTGTTTGTATAGTACTTACTATCTTATCATCAAGTTACAATTTATCATCTGGTTTGGTTGAAATATAGAATTGTGTGTCACCAGCATAGCAGTGGAAATTTAAGCCATGTTTTCTAATGATGGTAGAGAGTGGTAGCATATATACAAGGCAAATAATATAGGTCCTAGGACAGATCCCTGTGGAACACCATACGTCTGTATGAACAGATGATTCACAGTTTACATTTACCAACTGATAGCAATCACTCAGGTAAGAGCTCAGCTCGGAAAGAGCTCTTCCTGTTACTCCAACAAGGTTTTCTAGCCTGTCTATTGGGATGGAGTGGTCCATTCTGTCGAAGGCTGTACTACGATCAAACCAGAAACATCAATGATATACGTTTCCTCGGTCGGAAATTAATAAAAGACGGTTGTCAGTAGTGCTGTTTCAGTACTATGATGAGACCTTAACCCAGACTGAATTTTTTTTTCCGCATGCCATTCCTTTGCATATGGAAACAAAGGGAGGATTTGAGATCCGCCAGTAATTATAAAGCACTTTTAACAACCTACATTGACCAAAGTGCTGTACATAAAACTAGCTAATGATTACACATAAATACATACAACTAAAACACAGATCAAAGAAATCTGCGTACACCGAGAATGCCCGGTCGCCTTTGAGTTTCAGACGTACCCTAGGGACGGCC
This sequence comes from Prochilodus magdalenae, assembly GCA_024036415.1. Taxonomy (NCBI): domain Eukaryota; kingdom Metazoa; phylum Chordata; class Actinopteri; order Characiformes; family Prochilodontidae; genus Prochilodus; species Prochilodus magdalenae. The sequence continues at coordinate 512,402 of JAMWET010001896.1, read as the reverse complement.
AACAAATTCTGTGATGAAGATCTCAAAGAGCGCTGTGTGATTGGTGACGTGAGTAAATCTGCAATATAAGTTGGCGGCAAACCATTTAGTGCTTTGAAAACAACCACAAGCACTTTAAACTGTCCTTTGAACTGGTAGCGAGTGAAGTGAAGCGATGACTGGTGCTATATGTTTTCTTTTCTTGGTTCTAGTCAATAATCTGCATGCAGCATTCTGGACTAGCTGTAAACGTGGCAATAGAGGCTGGTTAATCCCAAAGTATAAAGAATTACAGTAGTCTAAACTTTTTCAAGGTCGGAAAAACTAAGAAAGGGCTTCAGTTTTGCAATGTTTCTGAGCTTTCCGAGTTTTTTTTTTTTTTATCAAATCTGAGGTCTGATTAAAAAACAACACCAAGATTTCTCACTGAAGACTTATCACATGCTTCAGACCTGTGAACTCATGAATGTGAATGAAAGTCAATGGAACCAAACTTTGCTCTGAGCAATTTTGGGTCATTTCGGATGCTCCATCCATCATGAACTTTTCACCGAGTGTCAACAGCAGCTGCTGTGTTCAGATGATGCAGAAAAGTCATAATCAACAAAAACGAAGATACAGATTTTGCTTAACACTACAGGGGTTGGACAATGAAACTGAAACACCTGTCACTTTAGTGTGGGAGGTCTCATGGCTAAATTGGACCAGCCTGGTGGCCAATCTTCATTAATTGCACATTGCACCAGTAAGAGCAGAGTGTGAAGGTTCAGTTAGCAGGTAAGAGCACAGTTCTGCTCAAAATACTGCAATGCACACAACATTATGGGACATACCAGAGTTCAAAAGAGGACAAACTGTTGGTGCACGTCTTGCTGGCGCATCTGTGACCAAGACAGCAAGTCTTTGTGATGTATCAAGAGCCACGGTATCCAGGGTAATGTCAGCATACCACCAAGAAGGACAAACCTCCACCAGCATCACGTAGTGACCTGGCCACTATCCTGCAAGAAGAATGGCTTAAACTCCCTCTGACCACTGTGCAGGACGCAGTATATGTCATTCCCAAGACCAACTGACGCTGTATTGGCCGCAAAAGGAGGCCCTACACCATACTAATAAATGATTGTGGTCTAAAACCAGGTGTTTCAGTTTCATTATCCAACCCCTGTATGTCAGGACCTTGTATGGGGTTTTTTTCAGTAAAGCTTCTTGGCCTGAAGCTGCCAACACCATTTGCGGAAGGCCTATGTGTTTTTACAAAACTGTTCCCACTCAGCATGCATCGGTGGTTGGCTAATTGATTCCACTTTCACTTTATAAATCTTATCTAACATATAAGGTCTCCTGTCCTCAACTAATGGGAGAGCTCACCTGGCTGTATCAGCTGAGAGTAAAGTGTGGATCCACACTGTACAACCGTTCATGAGTTCACAGGTCTGGGAAAATAAATTCGTATGCAAAGGAACAGCTGCAAGGGCAGCTGCACCCAGAAGGAATCAACCGACAGGAATGAAACTTGGTGGGTAGGTTTGACATCCTGAGACATGCCAATGATTAAAGTTTCACGTTGGGTTGGGCAAAGGCAAGGACGGGCCTTATCAGTTTGCTTGACTGACCCAACAGCCACCATTGCGGGCCTTCAGCAAACAGTGATGTCCTCCATGGGTCATCTTGTTAATGCACCGTTGGCAGACGCCTGCACCACGCAGGGCTACATACACAGAGAACGTTACCATGACTACCCTTAACACCTGCAACGTTGCCAAAGATTTTTCTGGAGTGACTCAGAATGGCAGCGGGTCATCTTCCTTGATGAGTCCCGCCTATGTCTTGGTGGAGACGACCAACAGATCTGTGTGTGGAGGCACCATGGTCAGCGCCAAGATGAACGGTTTGTTGTCACACGTCCAGAAGGCCTGGTGTCACTCCACCTCCACCCCTACTGCACCATCTGCAGGAACTGTGTGAGGATATTCAATCTGCATGGGATGGATTATCACAGAGAGTTAGTCACTGTAGGTCATTTCAAGTCATCTGTGTCAAGTCAAGGTCAAATCTCAAGTGATGAACACCAAGTCAATATCAAGTGGAGTCTTTTATCAGTGATAGTCATGCAAATTTGCGACTCACATGCGACTCGAATTGAGTCGTGAGATTCGAGTCCCCCAACCCTGATAAATCCAATGCAATATCTGGACTACCCTAGTCATAGTAGCATGATCAGAAGCTGCTTCCGACTTTATATCACCTCTGTGTGCGATGAAATATCTCTCTTGTTACAGACCCATCCCTCAGCTGAACGGCGAGGGTCAGAGTTCAGGGTCAGCCTCTCCACAGCGCTACCAGTTAAGTGTCTCGCTGAGGGACACAATGCGGGCAGGTGGATGGAGTTTGTTGACTCAGTTGAACTTGAAGCTCTGTGTATTCGCCTGCCGGCTCCGCTTAGATTTGAGTCTCTGAAGCGTCAGGTTGTTAGCCTGGAGCCTAGCACTCTAACCGCCGTGCCACCACCCCTCCCTTTGGAGTACGGTTACAGAACACAAGCGTTTCAGGGAGCGAGGGCATTTTTTCGCCTTGGGGCGACAATTACAGACAAGAAAGATGGAGGCTGCGAGTGCAGAGGTGCCATTTCAGAGTTTTTCCCCCTATCGCCTACACACGTTTCACCGAGCTACACTCTGTATTTGAAGTTGAACCCAAAATCCCCACACTACCCAAGTTATTTATATATTTAGGATTTTCCACACTCTCAAAACAGATAGCATGATGCAGAGACCAGACAACGGAAAACATCTACTGATGTTAATCCACCTACCAACCACTTTATTAGGTACACCTCCATGTATCTACACCCACTGTCCATTTTATCAGCTCCACTGACCATATTGGAGGACTGTGTAGTTCTACAGGTCCAGACTGTAGTCCATCTGTTTCTCTGTATACTGTATTACCCTGTTCTTCAATGGTCAGGACCCCCACAGGACCACCACAGAGCAGGTATGGTGGTGGTGGATCATTCTCAGCAATGCAGTGACACTGGTGGTGTGTTAGTGTGTGTTGTGCTGGTGTGAGTGGATCAGACACAGCAGTGCTGTTGGACACCTCAGTGTCACCGCTGGACTGAGAATCGTCCACCAAAGAAAATGTCCTATGGGCAACGTCCTGTGGCCAGCGTCCTGTGGCCAGCGTCCTGTGGCCAGCGTCCTGTGACCACTGATGAAGGACTAGAGGATGACCAACACTGCACTGTGCAGCAGCAGATGAGCTATCGTCTCTGACTGTCCATCTACAAGGTGGACCAGCAAGGTAGGAGCGTCCAATAGAGTGGACAGTGAGTGGACACAGTGTCTAAACACTCCAGCAGCACTGCTGTGTCTGATCCACTCACACCAGCACCACACACACTAACACACCACCATCCACCATGTCAGTGTCACTGCAGTGCTGAGAATGATCCACCACCCACATCATACCTGCCCTGTGGTGGTCCTGTGGGGGTACTAACCATTGCAGAACAGGGGGAGAAGGAAAGTCAATAGACTTTGTAACTGTAGATGGACAATGGAAAATGAGTGTAGGTACCAGGAGGTGTACCTAACGAAGTGACCACTTGGTGTATAACCATGATAGTTTGATTGAATGCCATTCAGGTTTATGACCCAACAATGGACGTAAATGATGAAGAAATCCAGTTTTATGGTCTAGCTCACACCGAAATTGACAAGACCTGGAAAGAAGATGTATCGCCAGTGATTGGAGACTATGGAATGCAATAGACAAACATGAGAGGGAGGGAAATGCTGTTGGATAAGATAGCCTTGGTATCAGGAAGGATCCTTCATTAATGTCCTAGTATGTGTATGTGAGCGGCGATACAGGACAATGTCTTTAACCGATGATCCCAGAGGTAACAAATCTCAAAAATGTTGATTCAACTGCATGAAAGAAGGCAATGGTAAGCCTCTTTTGCACTTCACCAAGAAAACCACATGGATAGACACAATAGAATGATTGACAAGTGCCAGCCCTCCCAGGAAGGCACTCATCTTGTTGCTGAGGTTTCCTCCGAGTACAGCTTGCGTGTATAATGCAGCGAGATCAAAGGCTTCAGGACATCTAGTTGCCGAAGCTGGCAAGCGAGAAAAGAGAATTCAGAGCTGCAAAAACACAAATCGCAGTGGAATGTACAGAGGATGGAGCTGGAAGTAGGGTGGAATGGAAATGTGTGGTCTAGGCCTCAACATCCTGGAGCTCAGCAAGCTAAAACGGACGGATTAGGACACTTTCAATCAGGGGAACATGCTATCTACTACCTGTCACAAACAACAAAGAAGTATTAGAGCGGCTTTCGTTGTCAACAAGGATGTCAACAGGACGATTATTGGATCTAATGCCGGTAATGTCCAACTGATGTCAATATGAATTCATGCACAACCATTTATCAGTTCTGCCATTCAGGTTGGACACGGTGGAGGAAGAAATCGTCCAGATTTATAATAAAGCCCAGGCCGAATTTGACAAGTGAACGGAGACTGGGATGCTATAGACATGAGAAAGAGGGAAATGCTGTTGGACAAGAAGGCCTTGCTTGAGCAAGAGAACAAGTAATCAATTTCTGCAAGTACGATGAATATTTCATAACTAACACATCCCAATGACAAGTGTACATCTGGACATCACCGGATAGAGTTCACCGAAACCAAACAAGACTTCAGTCTTTGCATTAAGGGATAGAAGAGCTTCACTGAGGAACAGATCGCAAACCTCTAACATGCAAGCTTCATATGTAGTTCAGAAACAACAATCAGACCACCAGACTCCAATAATATCAGCTGGAAAACATACGACTGATCTTCTAAGAAAACATCAGCTATGGATTTCAGTGGCTGGACATAACTGGTAAAGAAACAGCAGAGCTCTGGACGGAACTCAAAGAGGACTTTAAAGAGGAATCCAAGAAAGTTAGAGGGAAGGTGGAGATTTCAACAAACCAGAATTTTATGGTCTAGCTCACGCCAAAATTGATAAGACCCATTCACCGGTGATTGGAGACTGGAATGCTATGGACAAACAAGAGAAGGAGGGAAATGCTGTTGGGTAGGACGGCCTTGGTATCAGTAACGAAGCAGGAGAACGAATCCTTCATTAATGTCCCGGTATGTGTACCTTAATTGGGGAGCAGCGACATCAGGATGTCTAGCATTCTCAAAAATCTTGAAAACAGAATCCAAATTCAAGAAGGACAAAAGACCTGTTAGAAGAACTAACCTGCAAGTTCCAAAGAGGTTTTAAAAGAGACGGGAGATGAAATTGGTACTCCAAAAGATGACAACGGACAAATCATAAAAAGATGTAGAGAATATATACGGTTACAAAACAACATTCCCAAGACCCCTTCGTTGATCCGTCGGCTCTTAGACTTTTAGTGCTATTTGATGAAGTCAGTGAAGCCCTGAGAGTAAAGCCACACCTCCACCGCCATACCTCAAGATTCTAAGAAGCTATGGTTAAATTACTTACCAAATTAGGAGGCCTGGAGGAGGTCAGTCTATATCCAAATACCAAAGAAAGGCAGTGCGCAAATCACACGTTTTCCTTAATAGTGAAATCTTCCCTACTGATCTTAAAGCTCTAGATCCTTCACCATGACCTGGAGCCTTGCACTGAAAGAGAGCAGTCACATGTGCAGGCAGGATTCAGGAACAAGAGATGGAATTATAGATAGACTCTGGATCCCTGAAAAAGCCAATGAGTATAAGAAGCAATTCAATATCCCGGTCATTGACTACAGCCATTGACTGTGTTGCCCACATACAATTAAGGAAAATCGCAATACCAGAGCATCTCACTGTTCTAATGAGCAATCTCTACACTGATCAACCAAAGGCCTTAAAACAAAAAGTGCCGCCTGGATGCAGGACACAAGGTCACCAAGCCCCCTGTCACTGAACTGTACTTAATATGTGTAACACCTCCACAAGCACCAACAACAGCTGTGACTGGATTTAGATTAGACTCGACATGTTTCTGGATGTAGGTTACATCAGTGTTCAAAGACTTGCACAGTTGGGCCAGATTTGGTGGATGTCTTCCCGTTTAAGCCACTGCTGGTAGACCCATATGTCCATACGCTTCCATACGCCTGCAGGTTCAGCTACTTCCTTCACACTATGGTCTTCGGCCACGCCTAAATGCTCAGTCACACCTTTTAGCCATTCATTAACATCTGCTTTGGAGACATCTTCCACACATGGACCGAGGTGGTTGGTGTAGCTAAGTGGATAACACCACTACCCACCAAGTAGCCACCACCACATGTGGGAGACTGGGGTTCGAATCCCAGGCTGAGTGACTATGCTGTGCTACACCAATAAGAGTCCATGGGCAAGACTCCTAACACTACACTGGCCTCCCTGTAATATGATTATCCTTCATTAGCATCAGCTAAATACCGTAAATGTAAATGAGACATTCCCTGCACTGCCCCACCTTTTCTCAATCTATGGATCCTGTCACTCACACCCCACAAGTATTTATAGACCCAACTTCTTCATCTTCATCTGCAGTAGACAACATTACTTTGCATGTTACTACCATCCTAAACACCCAAGGTGACTTATGGTGAGATGTTTTGTTTGGTAAGCCTATAATGTCAGGGATTATGTCAGATTGGATTCAGGATTGGTGGGAGGAACATCAATAACCTTTAATGGATGAAACAACACTCGTAGAGCCAAATAAGGAAGACTGAAGAACTGAGTGAAAAGTTGGGACTTTAGTTCAGTATGAAGACAATCAAGGTTATGACAGTAGGAGAAGATTTGCAAATGGTGGACAACGTTTTCCTACTCAGCTCAGTTATTAATGACACCCAGCATTCAAGAAAACAAGGGTGAAAGAGCTTCTTGTCTCTACAAACGAAGATCAGGCTCGTCCTGGCTATGGTCTTCTCCATGGTTCTATGGATGTGAAAGCAGGACATTAAGTAGGCAAGACAAGAAAAAAATAGACACGTCTAAACTTTGGTGTTGGAAAAGACTTCTGGGAGAAACTTGGACAGCAAAGAAAACAAAGATCTCACTTTCACTGGAAGCCCAGACAACGAAAACTGAAGATATCTTATTTCAGCATATCCTGAGAAGAAACAGGTCATGGGAAAAGACCACGATGCCTGGAAGAGTTGAAGGACAAAACAGAAGAAGAGGACGACCAGCAGCAAGATGGATGAATACAGTCAGAGCAATCAATGAAGGAACCATGGAGAAGGTGGACGAGCCAAACAGAGGACAGTATATTCTAGATAAGCCTCATTCATATAGTTGCCAATAGCTGGAAATGTTCCGACAGCACATAACGATAATAGTAACGTACACCATACAGGATTCCATTCATCAGCAACTGGTTGTCAAAACAAAGGTGCAACAAACAGTGAAAAAGATCAAATTACTAAAGGAATTTAATTCCACTGGAGACGGCAACGGTAAATCTTAAACGGGTAGGACAAATCTGCAATAAGAGGCGCATGACAGAAGTGCATAAATAAGCACTGTGGCTGAAATTTAGCATTGTGCTAGTTAGTCATTCAGACAACCTATTTGGCAAATTAATTGTAGGGTTATACAGCTATTAACAACCCAGGATCGGCCAAAATTACACTCATCGTCAAAAGAATAGCTGCACCCAGAGGAGGTGTGGGATTGCGGTGCTGTTGGGAAGGAAGATAAAGGTGACCAGGATCAATAACTGATAAGTTTAGACTGATATGATCAATATTTATTGAGCTACACATACAGAAGTCTGTCTCTCAGTATGGCGTTGGGCCGCCATGTTTGCTAACCCAACATGCCAGACGTCTCGGTATGGAGCTGTAGAGGTTCCTGATGGTGTCCTGTGATAATCCATCCCATGCAGCTTGAATATTCTCACACAGGTCCTGCAGATGGTGCGGTAGGGGTGGAGGTGGAGTGACACCAGGCCTTCTGGACGCGTGACACGTGACAACAAATCGTTGTCCTTGGCGCTGACCACGGTGCCTCCACCAAGACAAAAGAGGGACACATCACTGAAGATGACTTACTGCCATTCTGAGTCAGGTGCAGCTGTCTGCCAATGGTGTTAGCACTAACAGGTACAGTAATAAGGCCATCCTTACTCACGTCGCATGCACAGCCAGGTGTGAATTTTGAATCAGTGGCATGTCTCATATTATCAAACCTACCCACCAAGTTTCATTCCTGTGAGTTGATTCCTTCTGATTGTTTTGATGTTGAGTGGCGTTATTATGGCTTTCATGGCCTCTAATATGTGGACAGTCTTTCTATCTACTGCTCTTTAATATGATGGTAGTGTTTGATCATATACCTCTTCCATCATATGACAAAGTCAAATTACAACATGCAATTTTTAAAAAACAGATGCATGTAAATCAAGTGGCACGCAAGTTGTTCTTGTTACGAATTAACCTTTTGAGAATTTCCTTTTATGACATTTAGCTGATGCTCTTATCCAGAGCGACTTACAAGGTTAATCATATTACAGGTAGGCCAGTGTAGTGTTAGGAGTCTTGCCCATGGACTCTTATTGGTGTAGCACAGCATAGTCACCCAGACCAGGAATCGAACCCCAATCTCCCACATGGTGTAGAAGCTCGGTGACAAGTGATGTTATCCGTTGCGCCATCCATGATTATGGAATATGAATATGAGAATGTGGGAAACTTTCTCAAAGCTTGTTCAGGGCTTTAACATTTAATCAGTGATGGCTCTACTTTAACTCTCTTCCATATTTTCATATTTCCTGTAGAATATAAAGCACATTTTGAAGAATTAGTGAGTTATTAAATTCTTATTAGGTTTAAGCTAATAAATAGGATATACATTTAGATATTTTATGAATGCACTGCTACGGTTGGAACCATTAATAAGATTTTATTAGTGTATAATTGTATAAATGCTTAAGATATGAAAATTTTAATTTAGGAGATAATTCAAGCTCATTCATTTGCATTTCTTAACAGATCTTAATAAGAGTTTATATGTACTATTGCGACTAATAATGCAATTATTATAATTTTATACTGATATTAATTATAATGCTTGATATAGACTATATACAGCTTTGATTTGAACTTCACTTTAGATTTCTGCTGGAGCCATAACTTCCTGACGTGCAGGACTACATGCACACAGGCTGTTATGTCGACTGTCCCTAACACCACGTCACCGTCACCAAAGACTGCAATGGTGCGTACCAGATCGTCATGGAGTGACTCAGAATGGCAGTAGGTCATCTTCAGTGACGTGTCCCTCTTTTGTCTTGGTGGAGGCACCGTGGTCAGCGCCAAGGTCAACGGTTTGTTGTCACGTGTCACACGTCCAGAAGGCCTTGTTTCACTCCACCTCCGGCCCTACAGCACCATCTGCAGGAACTGTGTGAGGATATTCAAGCTGCATGGGATGGATTATCACAGGACACCATTAGGAACCGCTACAGCTCCATACCGAGACGTCTGGCATGTTGGGTTAGCAAACATGGCGGCCCGACGCCATACTGACAGAGAGACAGACTTCTGTATGTGTAGCTCAATAAATATTGATCATATCAGTCTAAATTTATCATCAGTTATTGATCCTGGTCACCTTTATCTTCCTTCCCAACAGCACCACACTCCCACACCTCCTTCTGGGTGCAGCTGTCCTTTTGACGATGAGTTAACTAAGAAGGACTGTCATCAGCAGAGGCTCCATACGTTGTAACCCTTTGGAGCCAGAAGGGGCAGAATTTCCAGCTCCAGCCCGGATGGTGAGCTTTAGAGGCAGGTAAAGCACGAAGCACAATGGAGCAGACACTCGTACACACACTGGCGGTGTTCCACTTGCTTGTTTATTTAGCGATGAGGCATATACACGTCTCTTAGAGCCCCTAGCTTGCTCATACATGGACGGGTAAAGCCCACAGAGTAGCGTTACTTACAGAAAACCACGAATGACCAAACAAACAGCTAGGTCCAGTAGTCTCTACCGTTCAGCACATCCCACACTCAGTTCTTCCTGCGCACTACCTCCACACCAAAGAGACAGTATACTCCTGCACCTACTGAACGCTACAACTTCATTGAGCAAACAATGAGGCCTTATTAAACTCCCTCTAAAATAAAACGTCACCTAATATTCGCAGCAGTAATATTCATATATGACATCATCCCATTGATACTGATTGAATTCATTCAGTATGAAAGTCTGCACATGATAAACCGAACATCCTTTAGATCGATCCAGCTTCTCGTTTCTCATTTAAGCTCAGTGACGATGATCAGTTTCCTTCTCCGCACACCCACGCTGGAAAATCAAACGTGCGAACGCGAATCGCTAATAGAGTGCAAAGCCGAAGCGGCGCTTTTGTTTTGGCTGAAACTTCTAAGGGGTTTCAGATGTTTAGCTTCAGGTTCCGAAGCTCCGCACCACTTCGATGATGGAAACGGCAAAGTGTTGGTGATTATCGCGGAAAACCATCTTTTCTCACATGTGCAGATGTGAGAAGACTCATTGAGTCTGTCCTACTCAGTGGGAAGTCTCAGCGTGCCAAAGCCTTACATCAGGAATAATAAAAGCCCAGCAGTGGAAATAGGGGTAATTAGCTGCATGTACTGCTGTCGCCCTATTACCCAGGACAGACTAATCCTGTAATTACACTATTAGTCTGTCCATTCTTCCATTTTCTTCAAGATGTAAACAAGTACGACCCTGCGGTAATTACGCTTTGCATTAAGAGGAATTATTTCACTGGCTCCGCATTTAGCATTCGAATACACCGCATTACAAAGAGCTACGAAAGTTTCAAACTCACTACTCAATATGAGGCTGCCCCGGCTTCCCAGTAATCCTCTTAGGTCTTCAGGAAGTTGATTATTACATTATGCATCTTTGTTTCATTTCGCAGATGACGGGAACAACCTAGAAAGTCTAGACTAGAACTTCTGTTCTCAGTGCATTTGCTCTTCAGTGTTCTGTTGTGTTGGCCCAGAGTAAGAATCAGAATCAGAATCTCTTTATTTCACCAAGTATGCTACACTTACTAGGAATTTGTCTTGGTGAGAGCAACACGTATGACAAGTAACAAAAACAAGTAACAAAAATACAGAACACAGATTATTTACAGTATTAAACTAAAGGAATATTACACTAAACAGTAAATAGGGTAGGGGATCAATTAAAAAAGTAAAAAGTACTAAAGGGAATAAAGAGCTGAAGAAGCTGAGAGATGTGAAACAGATTTAGTTGAAAAATATTATATATAGAAAGTTACAGATGACCTGAATATTTACAGAAAGAGAACATCTGTACAGGTGTGCAAATAGTCATAGTAAAAATAGGCAGAGTGCAGATAGCTGTTCAGTCCGGTTTGGTACAGTTCAGTTGTATGTTTGAGGTTTACAGTGGGAGGTGTCCACTGTGGTTGAGGAGCGCTACAGCTCTGGGGAAAAAGCTGTTAGCATGACGTGTTGTGCTGGTTTTGATGGACCGCAGTCTTCTACCAGAGGGGAGTGTCTGGAAGAGGAGGCGTCCAGGATGTGAGGGGTCAGATGTAATTTTGCCAGCACGCTTCCTCACCCTGCTGGTGTAGATCTGCTGAAGTGATGGCAGGTTACATCCAGTGATCCTCTCTGCTGTCCTGGTGATGCACTGGAGTTTGGTTCTTTCTTGTGAGGTGGAGAAACCAAGCCAGATAGTTATGGAGGCTGTGAGAATGGACTCGATGATCGCTGTGTAGAACTGGATCATCAGGGTCTGTGGCAGGTTGAATTTCTTGAGCTGTCTCAGGAAGAAGAAGAAGACACAGGTATGTCTTTCGGGGGGCTCTATTGCTCAAACAGCAGCTGGGATGATGGCCGCTCAAGCACTGATGAGCTGACCTGGCCAGGAAGCAAGCGGGCCACCTACAGCTTTGCTTTAGACACTAACGTAGCCTATTAAGAACAGTGCAGGATGACCCAACCAGTCCTCCTGTGCCTGGACTCTTGGCCATGCACGACTCCAGACCTCCTTGCTGGGGCACCAAAGCAGGGAAACTGAGCACTACGCCTTCCCCTCTATTTGTGGTGGACCTCCTTAAGGTGCATCGAAGGTTCCTCCACCACCCACCACACCGTAGATATCACAAGAGAGCTGAACATGTGTGCTAGTGTCTGGACTCTTTCTACACTAAACTCCCGGTTCCAATCTGCTCCTGGTGCTAAATCGCTTACACATTCCGAGGATACAGGAAACGGGAATAACAAAGACGTCCTACTTTATTCAATTACCTGTCGGGCACATATCACACTGTATGCAATCATTTCTTTCAGCTTTTAATATGTATTAATAACTTTATATCAGGGTTCCTCAGGGGAGGATGCCCCAGGACACTTCATGCACTGGCCACCAGAGGTCTACATCACCAGAAGTGTAGTCAAAGCTCTGGTACATTCCTGCTCCTCTCACATGCATCCAGTTTCCCCTGCCATTACCTTCTCTTTTTTAAAAAGCTCTTCCTTTCCCTTGTGGAGCGTTAACTAATGTCCCCTCATGTTTTTTGGAACACCATGGTGAGGTTCGTGTGTCCTTTAAAGACCTTTTTGACGTTTTCATGGTTGCTTATCCTTTCCAAAGTTTTCCCATATCTCCTGAGTCCTTTTTGGCCTTCTTGCTTGTGTTTTGGATTCTGTTGTGGACTCTAATTTTGACAACCAGACACAGAACCAGACTCAGGCATCACCTTCATAAACCACTGACCAGGTCTACTGGTATGTGCCTTCCTTTATCCACTGCCACCAACCACATGCTATGATCCGCCTGGCCGATATGGATCACAATACATCCATAAGAACGTCCCGCTTCCCAGAGCCCTACAATGTGTCCCCTATCCGACTCGGAGACATACTTTGTTTGCAGTAGATGCTACCAACACAACAGCACGAGTCACTTTGGGGATTAGGGGTCTTGCTTGAGCGCACCACAGTCGTTACTGTCAGCTCGGGGAATTGAACTGGTGACCCTTCAGTCACCCATCGGTTATATACTGTGTCCAGTACAACGACAAGGCCCGTCCCTGCTTCTGTAACATTCACAACCAAGCATGAAACTTGAATCATGCCCATGTCTCATGCTGTCAAACCTACCCACCAAGTTTCATTCCAGTTGGTTGATTCCTTCTGGGGGCAGCTATTATTTTATTTGATTAATGTATGACATTGCATGATATGTATCTCAATGCGTTTATGCCAATGATACACAGCAAGGTAGGCATTAAAAATTACAGAATGCATCAAATGTGGACTAATGTTGACATGGACTTTAATTAATTAATGAATTAATAATTTTTAATACATAAATACAAAATACGAAATTTAAAACAAAACTTTTACCACCTTTTAATAAACCTCAGGGTGAATGCCCATGACATCTTCTGTTTCTGCTGTTATCCTGGATACTACACTTCACTGAGCACAGCGTCATGCACAGTAAGAGTGCTGGATGCGGACAAACAACCGTCAGTTCATCTTTACGAAATTAAAATTGGACAAATCTTCCAAAACTCCAAAAACAAATGGATTCATGCGGAAGATTTTGAGGTGTGTTCCAAAACTTTGCCCACCGGGTCGGTTCCCCATGAAAAATCAGTCTTGGTGAATCATTATAAGCCTAGGATAGCGGTCCTTTGTCGTCTAGATCCGTTTTGCTGTGCTACGAACGGCAGACGTGTCCCGCTGTATTATTTTAAACACTAATGAAGCAGCGAGCGTGTCAAACCCCGCTGTCAGAAGGGATTTGTTTGAGGCTTCGTGATTTACAGCCAAAAACCTATAATCAAGTGCTTTTCACACCCCTATTGTTTCTGCCAGGTGTGTGTGCCCGTGCGAGTGTGGGTAGGTGCGTGCCAGGAGGAGTGCTGGCCCAGAATAAATCTCCTGACCGTCCCTCTGCAGGTTACCCTCTTACCTTCAGTTTTCATTAATTATGGATATGAGTTCTTGAGGAAAACTCTTCCTGACGGGCCCTGTTAGTACCACTCGTGCACAACCAACATGTGTCCGGTTTTCAGCAGGCTCTGGCTCGCTTGTAAACAAACATGCTAGGTCAAGGGATTTGCATAATGCTACACACAACATGGTAACCATTTTACTGTATATGAATCATATTTTGGGACATGTTTTGGGCGTCTTCAATATTCCGATTCCAATATTTTCGATAGCCGGTGCAGGCAAAGCATGTGCAAAGAATTAAAAGCAGCACAATGGCTGCTACATGATGGCTATACATAGTTTGTGGACCAGTTTCCAGTTTTTCCATTGCTGCTTGTCCAGTATGGTTGGCATAGAACAGTTCACTCTTCGTAATATTCCAGCTGCAAGGGATGGATTGTCACAGGATACCATTAGGAACCTCTAAAACTCCATACCGAGACGTCTGGCGTGTTGAATTAGCCAACATGGCGGCCCATCGCCACATTGAGAGACTTCTGTATGTGCAGCTCAATAAATATTGATCATATCAGTCTAAATTTATCATCAGGTATTGATCCTGGTCACCTTTATCCTCCTACCCAACAGCACTGCAATCCCACACCTCCTTCTGGGTGCAGCAGTCATGTTTAAGATATGCCATTATTCCCGGTGTAGTGTTGTGATATAGTAATTACAGTAGCATTTTCTGAGCTACAACACACCTGGGATCAGCAGGTGTTGTAGGCTGTATTCAACACAGTGGTGTCACATGCCATTTTGCTTTACACTAAAGAAAATAGAAGAAGTTAAAAAAGAGAAAATAATGCTTATACTCCTTTATATACACAATATACAATATACATATCACGCCTGCTGGTTCCCCTCTCACCTCCGATCTCCTGGACTCCCATAATCCACCGCCTGATGTCCCGTGTTCATCCTCACCCAATCACACCCCGTTGCCTCGCTCTCGGCCTCCAGAATACTGATTGGTCACCTGATGTAAATTAGTCTATTTGTTTAAGTGCTTCTCTCTCATACTGGCTCATTGCGATGTACTGCCACTTGTTGCGTACCAAGCGTGCCCTCTCTGGCGTTGACTCTTTTTTGATTCTCTGGTTCACTCCTCTTGTCTATCCCCTTTGATTCCTCTACCTGGTCTGATTGTCTGCTTGGTTTGACCCTTGCCTGTTTTTTATTGACTCCGATTCAGTTTAGCCCTTGATTGGATCTCCTTGTTCTTGGTGTTGCTGTGTTTCAGTAAGACCTCTTTAATAAACGGTGCCTTGCTTTTAGTTCAGTGCACGTCACGCTCTGTTTTGTCCAACGTCACAATACTCCATTCAAAAATATACATCAGTTCAACTGGAATAAAACATAGTACATCTGCACATTTCGGGATCTGAGCAAACATTGGTAAACAACGACCACAGTGTGTTCATGTAATATACTGGATTCGTTTGGAAACGATCCATTGAATTGTTAAAATGTGTCAGGCCGTCCCATTAGGGACACTCCTGGGACACTTCCCATGCCGGCCACCAGAGGTCCAACTCACCGGAGTTCTGAGGTTTTCGCGCCGGCTCGCTCTCACCTAGCCCCTCGCGCACCTGTCCCCTCACCTGCTGCTCATCCGTAATAATTTCCCTCCCCTTTAAGTTGGCCTTCCGATGCCTAGGTGTTTGTGGAGCATTAACCACCATACCAGCTTCTGTGAGAGATCCAGTGTTCCTGGAAATCCCCTGGTTAGCTTCTGTTTGTTGTTGTTTCAGACTACTCCCTCAGTTTCTGGTCCTTGACTTCTCTGGCTCTTAGTTCAGTGTTTTGGAGATCTTCTGAGCGTTTTTCTATTTTGAGACTTTTTGCTTTGGACAACTTCTGGGCGTTACTGTCTTTGGACTCTTTCTGTTTGTGTCTTTGCTGCTGCAAATAATTGGTCAAATAAAGCCTACCATGGATCCGACACCTGTGTCTGGCCTGCCAACATTACAAAATGATTCGTTTGGAAATGAAACTTCTGTAGACGGTATGCATTATGAACACCAGCTGGCCACAAAAGCAAAGCTCCGCCTTAAATGTAAAGATGGCAAAATGGTTGTTGGGAGCAGTACTATATATTTTATGGCAGTGTGGTACCTTCTTTGACAAGCCTTGCACTGAAAGGCTCTATGAAAGGAATTCCACCAACGTTCCTCCTGAGCTTCGATATGGAGTATAGTGTTGGCGTCTCCACAGCTGTTGATTTTTACTTGTCTGCATCATTTGAACACAGCAGCTGCTGTTTACACTGTATGGAAAATTCATGATGAACGGACCAACAGAAATGGCCCAAAACTGCTGGGTAAAAAAAGTCTGTTCCCACTGGCTTACATTAGAATGAAAGGAGGTTCTTGCCCTCTCCTGTAAAGCTGCCATTTAGGAGATACCTGGCTTGCTTTGGACAGTGACTATATATAACGTACAGCTCTGGAACAATGACTCCAGTTGTACAGGTTCTGGGTTTGTGTTGGACCAGAATTCCTCAGTTCTGTTTTATTCTCTACACTACTGGAACCATGTCTCCCAAACTCCAGATCAGATATTGTATTAGATCTGTTTATTTAGAAAATCACTAATGACTTCCAGAAGCCTGTTTTTAGAACCATGCTCACTGTGCGTCTCACCCCAGCCACCGCTCACCAGTCTCTCTGTAGGTCACCTGAGGTCATCTTACGGTGGGTAAGGGACATTGGAATGAGGTGGCGCTCATCACGGTCAGTAGAGAGTGGGTTTGGCCCTCTGCCAGTCTGTAGCTGTGTTGTCCTGTGTGTTGGCTGCTGGACCTTGTTCTTATGAACCAAATGCTCACTGTATCTGCCAGTAAAGCTAGAACCCAGCCTTCTGTTCCTCACTAAGAACCTGCTGTGGTGGTCTCTTATTTATTTCCATGGTTGTATATACGCCAGTGATTGTGAAAGATGAATCCTCAGGAACTATCTTGCCTTTAACGCATATACGTTTCCATCAAAAGTCCATTTCAGTCCAACGTCTTCTTCTTGGTATCTGGTGGCACTTGGTTTAAGGCAGCAATCTAGTGATGTAGCTTTTAGAGATCGATTAATCCCTTGGACGACTGGTTCCAATCACTACTACAGTCAACGATTCCGATTCAGTTTGACCACTTCCCTTCAAACCAGCCTGAAAACCGTTCTGTAAATCTGAAAATAATCCGGTTCTTCGATTACATTTCCCTGAAGACCTTCTTGGGGCTCTTTATTCCTAAAGTAAGACTTGGAAAAAGTTTAAGACAGCCTGGCAGCCTGACCTGGTCTGCACTCCACCCGAGAAAATCTTTCTCCATTCACACAAACCATGTGTCATGGTTTTTTTGCCACTCCATTGCATCATAAAATATGATTAATTGCCCTTTTTTGTCTCCCCGAGAACTTGAAATAGAAGGCAGTCTCTTTTTTTTTTTTTTTTCGCCCACTCCTCTGTTTAGAATTAATGGCAGTCTCCCTGCTAAAGGCTCCGGGTTGCGGGTGAGGTGGGGGTGTAGCGGTTGGATCCATACGGCCTGCAAAGCCGCTCACATTCCCTCGAACATGCAGGAGCGACTTTAATGATCAGGATTTCGGTCAATGCACATCCACTCTGTTTTGGAGAGGGGAATTTGACAGAGCTTTGGAAAGCATCCAGAGCACTCTCTCCCCGCATCAGCATTCCGCTCGCTCGATGGCCGTCGATGAAGGTAAGTGGGTGCTTAATCATTTTTAATTAGTGATAAGCAGACATCTTGTCCATTCTGGTAAAAGGGCCGCCATCTGGACTCGTTGGGTCAAGTTTTTCCGTTCCAACGAGTTAATTGTGATTCATTCTATCTGCTGAAATTTGTAAACGCCCGGTGATGGTCAATACCGCGCAGCTTGAACAAACACGCCGGTGACCCCTACCTCGGCACAGGTCACTAATCTCCACCGCGCAGGGCGTGCGGGGGTCCGTCCTGGCCCAAATGATGACCTCCAGAATAGCACAGGCTGCTATGTTCCTGTCCAGTGGTGACGCTTCCTCTCGAGGTCTTTTCTCCAGATAATGAGGTCTTGTTCTTCTAGACTGTCAAGACCCCCTGCCTGGTGCTCATGCATCGTTAATGTTCCCACATCACACGGGTGATAATTATGTGGGACGTGTGCGTCACATGTGTCATGCCAGCCCGATCTCACCTGACAGCTTTCGGGTCTCAGTAGCCCACACGAGCCAGGTTACTTGGGCAAGGCTGCAGCTATTCTACCTTCAGCTAACACTTTCACTTTTGAACATTCCATTAAATTCTCTCTCAAATCTTTTAATGATCTGTCAGGAAAGGTTTATTAAAGACATGTTAACTGCCCAGAAGTTGGGTCCGTATGTGAAACCTTAAAAACCAAACATTGGTGATTAGCTCATTCAGTTTGGCCTGTATTCAATTTTAAACTGTGCAAAATCATGAAATGAACTGTTTTCAGTGGGATTGTTGGGAAGTTGGAACAATAGCATGTTTACTGGTGTGGCACATCACCCTACATCATCATTTCGGGATCTGAAAACACCAGTTGGCCCATATTGGGAACTGTAACTTTTGCCTTTTGTCCAGTCTAGATGTCTTAAGTTGAGCAAATATGCTTTTTCAATAGACAGGCCAGCCTAGCATACATTCTCTCGGTTGTAGCACATGCAAAATGTTTATAGTGCCTTCATGGACAAGCAAGGGCACCCCGCATGATAGACCCGTACTGATGGACTTTGTGCCAGTAATAAACAATAGTTTGCGAATGCTTTAAGGATGGCTTGCATTATATATCCAACTTTCACAGTCTAGGATGAAGCCAAACTCTGGAGAGAGTGATGTGTCTTTTCCAATGAGCCCTCCAAATGATCATATTGCTAGCTTACAGGGAACCAAAGATACAGACCAAGGAATCTTGAAAATTTGTAGTAGACCCACTGGATGGCCTTGCTATAGCACTAGCCCACTACAGAGCCCCAGAGGAATAAGAGTGTGGTAAATATGTGGCAAAAAAATAAGAGTAACCGGCACTGGGCAGCTCCTTCAGTGCCCGGCTGCTGCACCCGCGGTGTGTGCAGGAGAGATACGGCAGATCCTTCCTTCCAGCCATCAGACTTTATAACAGCCGCTCCCCTCAGTAGACTATTTCTACACTAGTCTATTTCTACAGTAGTCTATTTCTACACCAGTCTATTTCTACACCAGTCTATTTCTACACTAGTCTATTTCTACACCAGTCTATTTCTACACTAGTCTATTTCTACACCAGTCTATTTCTACACCAGTCTATTTCTACACCAGTCTATTTCTACACCAGTCTATTTCTACACTAGTCTATTTCTACACTAGTCTATTTCTACACCAGTCTACTTCTACACTAATCTATTTCTACACTAGTCTATTCTACACTAGTCTATTTCTACACTAGTCTAATCCTACAGTAGTCTTTTTCTGTCACTACAGGATGCAGAAAAACTAGTTCACGCCTTTATTACCTCAAGGCTGGATTACTGTAATGCCCTGCTTTCTGGTTGTTCCTGCAAAAGCCTTAACAAACTTCAGCTAGTCCAAAACGCTGCAGCTAGAGTCCTTACAAGAACTAGGAAGTTTGATCATATCAGCCCAGTCTTATCCAACTTACACTGGTTACCAGTTAAATTCCGTATTGAGTATAAAATTCTTCTTCTGACGTATAAGGCTCTAAACGGCCTCGCTCCTACCTACCTTACTGAACTTATCTCGTACTACAAGCCTTCACGTGACCTTAGGTCTCAAAGTGCGGGCTCTCTGTTAGTGCCTAGAATTAACAAAGTTACATCGGGGAGCAGAGCCTTTTCATACAAGGCCCCCCAGCTTTGGAATAATTTACCTGTCAGTGTTCGGGACTCAGACACAGCCTCAATCTTTAAGTCCAGGCTTAAAACCTACCTCCTTAGTCAAGCTTTTGGTAATTAGTCTTTTCTTTCTGATAGATAAAAGGTGCAGGTCTAGGGGTCCACTGACAGAGAGTGTTTGGTAAACTGGGAATGTTGGTGCGGTGGTCCCGCTGCTCCTCGTGTTCACTCAGGTTTGTTGACGGTGGAGCAGAGGGGCGCTGACTTCTCAGGGAGCCCTCATGTCTGTGTGACCTTTTGGCTCTCCCTTTTAGTTATGCTGTAATAGCCAGGCCTGCCGGAGTCACTGCTGCACTCTGTTAACATCGTATAGTGTGTTCAGGTCTTCTGTCAGAGCTAACAGTCTGTCTGTTCTCTTTGTCTGAGCTGAACTGCTGCCCGTCCTGTGTGGCCTGATGCTGTTGCTTCATCTGTCCCGACTGGGAGCCACTGGGAACCTTTACTACCACGGAGCTCCTGGCTGTCCTGCACTGTGGAGGCTTGGCCTGCGCCTGCTGACCCATCTTATGAACCTCCAACATCATTACAGACTAATCAGACATTACACTCTGCTTTCTAGTGCTGTATGGTATCTGGTGTTGACCCGAGGAGGATGGGTTCCCCCTTTGAGTCTTGGTTCCTCTCGAGGTTTCTTCCTTCCTAACTAAGGGAGTTTTTCCTTGCCACTGTTGCCTTCGGCTTGCTCATTGGGGGCTCGAACACCAGATTCTTTGTAAAGATTCTTTGTAAAGCTGCTTTGTGACAACATCTGTTGTAAAAAGCGCTATAAAAATAAATGTTGATTGATTGATTGATTGATTTCTACACCAGTCTATTTCTACACTAGTCTATTTCTACACTAGTCTTTTTTTGCACTAGTCTATTCCTACACTAGTCTTTTTTTGCACTAGTCTATTTCTACACTAGTCTATTCCTACACTAGTCTATTTCTACACCAGTCTATTTCTACACCAGTCTATTTCTATAGTAGTCTATTTCTATAGTAGTCTATTTCTACACTAGTCTATTTCTACACTAGTCTATTCCTACACTAGTCTATTCCTACAGTAGTCTATTTCTATAGTAATCTATTTCTACAGTAGTCTATTTCTACAGTAGTCAATTTCTATTCTACTGTGTGCAATAAACTCAGTAGTCTATTTCTATTTCTACTATGAGCAATAAAACTGCACAGCATAATCCTGTCTTCTGTATTTAAATTTTTAGCATTTTGTTTATATTTTTCTGTACTGTTTGTATATAGATCTTATTTATTATTTGTACATTTTCATGACACTTCTGTTCTTTCCTCTGTGCTGCTGTAACACTGCAAATTCCTCCACTGTGGGATCAATAAAGGATTATCTTATCTTATCTTATCTTTAACCTTAACAGGCTAACATAAGAACATGTGCCCTCGCCAACAACATATAACACTTTATCATAGTCCATGCCCTTTCCAACAAGCCTTGGATCACATTGCTAAACTTTTGGAAATATAGAGAAACCTACTCTGGAATGACCAGGCTCCTTACTTGTTGTCTTTGCTGAGGTATCCACAAAGTTAAAGCATATGGCATGAGATCTGGACTTGCCCTTGTCCATCTGTAGGCGATCCTACCAGATATTGCAGCCACTGCTCAGTCTGTGATACTGAAAGTGACACTGAGCATTGTAACCATCATTGTATGAGTGAGTGAAGGTTGACTTGTCTAGATTGTTTGGGAATCTTTGAGGTCTTGAGCCGGATTGAGGGGAATGTTATGTCTCACTCTGTTTTGTTTTGTCTTCAAGCACTCATGTTTTTTGGTTTAGTCTGGCGAGTTACTTTTGATTCTATTTTCCATCTTTGTACCTTTGTTAAGCCTTTCTCTGTGAGGTTATGTTTTTTGTGTGAACATGTCGACCTGTTCAGTTTATTTTTCTCTATTTTTATTCCGTCTCCTAATTATGTTTCTTTATGTTCCTGTAGTTCTGAAAAACACAAAACAAGTTTTTTTTTGTATCTTCCTACACGGTGAGGCTGCACAAGTTAGCAGAGCTCAAAATTGCTCCTATTGAAGTCCGAAAAGTTTTATATATATATATAACTGAACTGCATGATTGATTGCCTACTAGATGATACATGTCTTCAGCAAACATACAGCCCCTTACTCAATCTACTGAATGCTGACCATACACTAAACAATTTTCAAGCGATTTTACTGTCGCAGAAAAATTTTCAAAGTCGGAACAAAATCAAGTCGGAACAAAAAGTGGAGTCCAGCGAGGGCACAGAAACCGCGGTTCTCCTGGACTGTTTAAAAGGAGGAGAAGCTGGTGGAGCTGTGTGAGAGTGCACATCCAAGAGTTCATTATTGCGCTGAGATGCGCAGTAAACAGTCCGGTTCTAAATGCACGTTTCAAAGCTATTTTCACCTTATCCTATCTTGTAATGAAGGGTAGTTATGCTATGCTAAAGCTAACTTGCTAGCTAGCTAAAACACTGCTGAACGGGGCTACAGTGTTTACATTAGCCTAGCAGCTAGCATGATGGGAAACAATAGCAAAATCTTTTGCTGTCTTGTAAATAATGACTCTACAAGATTCCCAGTCTTGGCAAAATTATGTGACTTGTCTTTAGATGTGAGGGAGTGTCAGACTTTAGTCTATTAAATGTCTTTTCAGAGTCTTTTCAGAGTCTTCTAGTGTATGGTTAGCATAAGCTGAAATGACTTCTGTGTTTTGCCCCAGACACTTGATGAACATTGGTATCAGAGCAAAGGACTTTTTTTTTTTCAGTGGGGTTTTCCATAAATGATCTAGCAGGGCATGACATGATCTCGCAATGAGAATGTCTGGTGACTAAATGTTAGGCTAAGTGTTGGGAATATAGACATATTCGGGTGGGAATAAACTGAATTTACTAATTCATTTACAGAAATTTCTAAACCGAATAAAGGCCTTACAAAGACGTAGCTCAGAGTAGGGGTTCATGGAGTTGTAGAAGTTCCTGCAGATTGCGCGGTAGGGGTGGAGGTGGAGTGACACCAGGCCTGCTGGACATGCAATTACAGCAAACCGTTCATCTTGACGCTGACCACTGTGCCTCCACACATGGACTCCACCAAGACAAATGCGGGACTCATCACTGAAGATGACCTGCTGCCATTATGAGTCACTCCATGACAGTCTGGTCCACGACACCATTGGTGTGGTGTTGAGGGCAGTTGCTGAATGTCTGTAATCATGGCTGTTGGGTCAGTAAGGTACAGCGATAAGACCTGTCCTTGCTTATGTCATGTGTGGCCTAGTATGCAACTTGAGTCATTGGCATGTCTCACGATGTCGAACCTACCCACTAAGTTTCATTTCTGTGTGTTGATTCAAGTTTTTTTTGATGATATGTATTCTGATGAGTGTACATACAGCCCCTTGGGGTGCGGAGGGTTAATGGAGTGGGTTGTTGTGACCCCTGCCAAAGTTGAGACCAAACCTCCATTGTGACAATGTATCAAATATTCATTGGCGCTCTCAACTCGAGTTTACCTAACCTTCTTCCATTTTTCTACATCTGCCACAATCTCCCTCCTGACCTCCCTTCCCAGTGTCATTATCAGAGACGTCTTTGCTAAGCAATATGAAAGTCAAGTGGAGACGCACGAAACAGCAGCTGTTTGATCAGCCGATGAAAGTCAACTCGGAGCTAAAGGATACACGGCTGCAAATTATTTGCACAAAGTGCTTGAGACATTTGGTTTGTTCTCAGTTCCTTTCGGCATAACCAGTTCACCTCATCAAACACTGCCCTGGAGGAATAGCGTGGTGTCTGAAGCTTGCTATTTTTAAGTCTACTCTGCAGTTATCAGACGTTGTATTAAATAGCCTATTGCAAGGTGTCCAATCATATCTGCAAAGGGCCTGCGTGGCTGCGGGTCTTCTTTCCAAATTAGCCTCCGTCGTCAGCCACTGCCCGTGTGTGTGGTAATGAAAGCCTCCAAACACATGATGCTTGGTTAGTAAGATCGGACACATCTGGCCTATAGTCAGCTAAACTATATAGAATGCACGTTCCATAGTATATGCATTAGCTGCATTTCTCTTTGAGATTATTGAACTCCTACTTTGTACTTTATGGAGAGCGTGTGATGATTTTTAATATGCATTATGGACAAATATATTGGTTATTTTGCAAAAACATGAAGGAAAATTAAAGAAATAAGCAACTTAATGGTTAGTTAGCCTGGTTTAGACTTGCAGCCCAAAACCAGCCCTAAATTAGGCATGTCCTGGTTGTACCCTTATGGAATGTTGACAGTGTGGACAGCAAAAAGAAAAAAAAAAAAAATTACATGAAATCTGATTTTTGCTAATTGGATCCAAACGTCATTTGGAGGAGGTTTGAAATGCAATTCCAATCGAATTGTAACAGAATGCATCTCGGGCTGGATGCTCTGGCTGCTCAAATTGGATTTAAAACTTTTGCATCACTCACAACGCTGGCAATGTCAAATGCAGAGTAATGGCGGCGCCTTGGCATCCACCCTGGAATACCACAGAAAACAATCTAGCAATGCCTTATAAACATCTGGAAAGCTGGCATAGCAATGAACTAGCAACACCTTAGCATCCTCCCTGGCACACCATACCATAGCAACAAATTGGCAACAATCACTGTATACTACAGCAATGGCCTGGTAACACTTTAGCAACCGCCATGGGATACCATAACAATGGCCTGGCAACACTTTAGCAACCACCCTAGCCTAGCAAGACCATAGCAGCCACCTGGGAGTTCCTAGCAACAGTCTAGCAGCAATTTAGTAACCACCTTGGATACCATAGCAATGGCCTAGTCCCATCTTAGCAGCCTCCATGGGATACCATAGCAATGACCCTGCAGCATCTTTGCACCCACCCAGAGAATCTATAGCAACGGCGCAGCAAAACATCAGCATCTATCCTGTGATACCATAGCAATGGTACAGCAGCACCATAGCAACCCCCTGGGAGTCCATAGCAACGGTCTAGCAACAATTTGGTAACCACCTTGGATACCATAGCAGTGGCACAGCAGCACCTTAGCATTCACCCTGGGGCGTCTACTCTGCAGAGCATCTACTCTGTGATGCCATAGCCATAGCACAGCAGCACCTCAGCATCCACCCTGGGTACCACAGCAGTGGGCCAGCAGCACCTCAGCATCCACCCAGGCATACCATAGAAATAGTACAGCAGCACCTTAGCATCCACCCTGGGTACCACAGCAGTGGGCCAGCAGCACCTCAGCATCCACCCTGGAATACCATAGCAATAGCACAGCAGCACCTTAGCATCCACCCTGGGTACCACAGCAGTGGGCCAGCAGCACCTCAGCATCCACCCAGGCATACCATAGCAATAGCACAGCAGCACCTTAGCATCCACCCTGGGTACCACAGCAGTGGGCCAGCAGCACCTCAGCATCCACCCTGTGATATCACAGCAGTGGCCCATCAAAAAAGCTGGAATCCCACAACAATCTTAAAGCAAAATCATAAAGAAAGACATGAATTATTAAATAAACACAGCAGAGTTCAAAAACCATCAACTGTTTATCCCAGCTGTTTGTACCATCCCCAAATGTTCCCGTTTGAGTTCATACAAGACACTTGAGCGGAACATCTACCCATGTTATGTTTCTGCACTCGTTTTTAATCCTTTCATTTGTTTCCCGTCCCTGCATAATGATGTGGCTAGCACTGGGGCAAAGTTAGACTTTCAGAAGCATGCTAACGCCGTGACTTCTGCAGAATGAAAACAAGACCAACCACAAAATCCTATGGAGCTGTTCAAACGCTAATTAGGCAGCACCGTCGCAGCTGGTGTGACCCAAATAAAAGTCAGCTAACCAGGAAACCACAGAATGGCAACTACCGCAGTCACTGTGGTGGCTCTTCCTGACACACTTTTGTAGCCCTACCTGGGCTTGTCATGTTCTGCTCTCCTAACAAGCTTACGATGAAGGCCTTTGATTGCATCCAACTGGTGTCACCTGACAGCTCTCCTTAAAGCGCCAGATGAGCTTCTGATTTGAACTAGCTCCTGCGCTGCCTGCATGCCAGAGAGACAGCACCCTCAGACTGCTGTGTTAATAATGTTCATCCAAAACAGCCAGAACTATTTATTTATTGAAATATGGCTAATCAAAGGTTGCACACTCTATTTCCTCTGGGGGAAAAATGCAAACCCATGACATCTGTGGACCCCTGGAAACCGATACACGGTACGCCAAATCTGACATAATTGGCACAAATTCTTCACTGCATACATTAACAAAGCGTTCACACACAGGGATGGTGCTTGCAATAGGAAGCCAGCTAGGCCTATGCCTAGGCCTAGGGCCCATGCAAATTAGATATACTGTACATGCTGGTGTTCAATAATCTATTCTGAAACACACATACACAGCCATTGGGAAGGAAGATAAGGGTTACCAGGAACAATAAATGATATATGAACAAATGAATTCATGAAAAAGAGTCAATAAATGAAATTTAGATGGATATGATCAGTATTTATTGAGCTACACATACAAAAGTCTCTCAGTATGGCGTCAGGGTGCCGTGTTTGCTAACCCAACATGCCAGACGTCTCGGTATGGAGCTGTAGAGGTTCCTAATGGTGTCCGGTGATAATCCATCCCATGCATCTTGACCATTCTCACACGGTTCCTACAGATTGTGCGGTAGTGGTGGAGGTGGAGTACCATATAGCATAGCATAAGAGCATATTAGCATATCATGCTAGCATTGGAAGTTAGCACAGCCTGTTAGCATAGCACCCTGACAGGCTAGCACAGTATATGAGCAATTTAGCATATTAGCATATTATAATATGAGCATATTAGCGCGTTAGCATATGGTTATATGAGCATTGGGGGTGAACATAGAATGCTGGCGTATTAGCATAACAGGCTAAGACTGCAGTCGAACACAGCTAGATGACTAAGCATATGAGTACACTAGCAAACAGTGGAGGTTAGCATAGCATGATAGCTTTGCATAGTTTAGCATCAATTTAATCCATATGAAACCAAAACTAACATTTACATAGCTAGGCTTTAACCTTTTTAGCATGACAGGCTAGCTTAGCATTTGAGCACAGCTAGATATCATGCTAGCATGGTGCCAGAAGTGGTTCCCAACAGTATGGAGCGGAATAGCACCAGCGCAGACTCAAAGATGGATGGTGAAGAAGACTGAAAAAGCAGCATGGTGAAGCCAGGCACTGAAGAGAGCAGACGAGGCAGCGTGAGGTAGCAGCCTGGTGGTGTTGGCTGTGGCCCTCCAGCGAACTGGCAGTGGAGCCGAGTGATGGTTCGGCAGACATGTCCAACATTTGAGTGAGCCGCGTGGGAGGAGCTGGCTGCTGGAGGAGCTCCAGGGACTCATGGATTCCCTATGTGTAAATACATTGCAGTTGTGGATGTTTTTAAAGTGTGGGCTGTGTTGGGTGTGCTGAACTGGTCCATGGGGGCTGGGCTTGTGTCCACCCTTCCCATGTGTTATGTCTTCTCGTTGGTATCCCTAGCCTGTGTTTTGACTGGGGGCTGGGTCGTTTCTCCCTTGCTGCCATGATCATAGCTTATATGTTGTGGCACAGTGGGTGGAGCAAGTAGGCCCCGGGGTCCTTTCCTGTATCTGTATGGGTTTCTTTCCACACTTCGGAAACACGCATGGACTGGAGAGGTTAAATTGTCCCCTAGGTGTCAATGTGCGTCTACCCTGTGATGGACTGGTGGACTGTCCACGGTGTTTCCTGCCTTCTGCCCAATAAGCACTAGGGGCACCCTGCCTGTGTCTGAATCTGCCTTATTCATCTGGAATGGTGGGTTTTAGAGAGCTAGGGAGGTGGGATGGTGGTGGTGGTGGGGGAGTGTTATATTTACTCTGAGTGTGAAGTGATAGAAGCCGCCAGCACCAAATTAACCTTCGCATCCCAGAACGCTTCATCCCTGCGGTGCAGCTCTCTAGATGGGGGGCTCCTATTGATCGGAGGGCTTCGGAGAGCCCAGAGTGTGTGTGTGCATGTGTGTAGAGTGTGTGTGGAGATGTGGGGCGGCAGGTGGTGCTGGCTACCGGTAAGCCCCTCTGGCTGTGCTGTTTGAGGTTTGCCAGCAGTGGGTCCACAGCCCCTGCAGTCTGTCTGACGGAGCGGCGTGTGTGTAGGTGTGTGTGTGTAGGTGCGTGTGTAGGTGTGTTTGTGGGTCCACAGCCACTGCAGTCTGTCAAATGGAGCAACATGTGTAGGTGTGTGTGTGGTTGTGTTTGTGGGTCCACAGCCCCAGCAGCGCACGTGTGTGTAAGTGTGTGTGTGGGTGCGTGTGTGTGTGTAGGAGTGGGTGTGTAGGTGTGTTTGTGGGTCCCAGCCCCTGCAGTCTGTCTGACGGAGCGGTGTGTGTGTAGGTGTGTGTGTAGGAGTAGGTGTGTAGGTGTGTTTGTGGGTCCACAGCCCCCACAGTCTGTCTGACCGGGCGGTGTGTGTGTAGGTGTGTGTGTGTGTGTGTGTGTGTGTGTGTAGGAGTGTGTGTGTGTTTAGGTGTGTGTGTGTGTGTAGGTGTGTGTGTGTAGGTGCGTGTGTGTAGGTGCGTGTGTGTGTGTAGGAGTAGGTGTGTAGGTGTGTTTGTGTGTCCACAGCCCCCACAGTCTGTCTGACCGAGTGGTGTGTGTGTAGGTGTGTGTGTGTGTGTTTAGGTGTGTGTAGGTGTGTGTGTGTGTGTGTAGGTGTGTGTGTGTAGGAGTGGGTGTGTAGGTGTGTTTGTGGCTCCACAGCCCCCACAGTCTGTCTGACCGAGTGGTGTGTGTGTGTGTTTAGGTGTGTGTAGGTGTGCGTGTGTGTAGGTGTGGGTGTGTAGGTGTGTTTGTGGGTCCACAGCCCCCACAGTCTGTCTGACAGAGCGCCGTGTGTGTGTAGGTGTGGATGTTTAGGAGTGGGTGTGTAGGTGTGTTTGTGGGCCCACAGCCCCCACAGTCTGTCTGACCGAGCGGTGTGTGTGTAGGTGTGTGTTTAGGTGTGTGTAGGTGTGTGTGTGTGTAGGAGTGGGTGTGTAGGTGTGTTTGTGGGCCCACAGCCCCCACAGTCTGTCTGACCGAGCGGTGTGTGTGTGTGTGTGTGTGTAGGTGTGGGTGTGTTTGTGTGTGTGTGTAGGTGTAGGAGTGGGTGTGTAGGTGTGTTTGTGTGTGTGTAGGAGTGGGTGTGTAGGTGTGTTTGTGGGTCCACAGCCCCTGCAGTCTGTCTGACCAGGCGGTTTGTGTGTGTGTTTATGTGTGTGTAGGTGTGTTTGTGTGTGTGTGTAGGTGTAGGAGTGGGTGTGTAGGTGTGTTTGTGGGCCCACAGCCCCCACAGTCTGTCTGACGAGGCTTGTTAGGAGCTGCTTAAAATAGAGGAGAACATCTCT
This sequence comes from Prochilodus magdalenae, assembly GCA_024036415.1. NCBI lineage: Eukaryota > Metazoa > Chordata > Actinopteri > Characiformes > Prochilodontidae > Prochilodus > Prochilodus magdalenae. Next base: position 483,126 of record JAMWET010001896.1, on the reverse strand, counting down.
ACCTGCCACACGGCTCATGGCAGAAGGTTACCCTGTGACCAAGGTGCAGCAGAGAGAGAAAAAGAGAGAGAGAGGGAGGGAGAGAGAGAGTGAGAGAGAGACATGCATCAGCAGCGAGAGGTGTAACAGCATGCAAAAGTCAGACAACGAAAGAGACGGAGAAAGAAAAACATGCATCAGTAGAAAACAGAGAAAGAGCGGGAGAGTACAAGAGCAAGTAAGAAAAGAGAGAGAGAGGGAGTCAGGCAGTAAAAGGGGATGAGAGGATAAGGCTGTGAGATAAAGAAGGAGCAAGAAGGAGAAAAAGAGTATGGTGAAGAGTTAGAGAATGTAGATATGAGATGGAAAAAGAAATCAGGAGAGTCAAACGATGAGAAAGATGGAAAGAGACATCAAGTCAGATAGTGAGAGAGAAACAGAGGATGAAAGAGAGGAAAAGACAGGAGGAAGAGACACAGAGGTAATGACAAAGAATGTCAGAAAGTGAGAAAAAGAGCAAGAGAGAGAAGAGGGGAATGAGAGAGAGAGAGAGAGAGAGAGAGAGAGAGAGAGAGAGAGAGAGAGAGAGAGAGAGAGAGAAGGTCCAACAGTGAAAAAGAGCAAGGAATGTCAGACAAAAGAGAGAAAAAAAGTGTGAGAGAGAGAGAGAGAGAGAGAGAATGTCAGGGAGTGAAAGTGAGAGGAAAAAAAAGGGTAGGCAAAAAACTGAGAGATGTAAGAAATTGTGTGAGTAACAAAGTCAAGAGAGAGTGAAAAGGGACAGAGAGAAGAGAGAGATGACAAAGATAGAAAGAAAGAAAGAAAGAAAGAAAAAAAGGCAAAGTGATAGAAAGAGGGGAGGAGTCAGAGAGAGAGAGTGAGACAGGGAAAGGGTGAGGCAAAAAATTGAGACATGAGAAATGTATGAGTACAAACGTCAGAGAGAGTCAGTGAAAAAGGGACAGAGAGAGAGAGAGAGAGAGAGAGAGAGAGAGAGAGAGAGAGAGAGAGAGAGATGGAGAGAGAGAGAGGGTAAGACAGACAGAATCAAGCAAATGGAGACAGAAGAGACTGAGAAAGTGAAGGTAATGTGAGAAAGTAAACAAGGGAGAGAAAGAGAGACAGAGAAAGAAAGGGAGAGAGAAAGAGAGGCAGAGAAAGAAAGGGAGAGAGAAGGGAAGGGAGGAGAGAAAGAAATGGAGAGAGAAGGGAAGGGAGGAGAGAAAGAAAGATAGAGAGAAACAGACTGGGTTCTGTGAACAACCATAAACAGACGTATATCCAGCAGCTCGTATCCACTGCAGGTTCGCTGAGCCCGTGTGTATGGGGACTGATTTGCGGTATTAGCTAGCATGCAGCATCAATTAGCACGCAATCTCACGGCGAGTTAGCAAAGCTGACGGTCCGACCCCCACACCGACCCCTCCGCTGTGCCTCCCTTTCTTCCACAAAGTCCATAGAAGGAATCCTCCCTCCATCAGACCTAACTGGAATGTGGAGCAGATATGATGCGAACACAGCATCTTATATATTTATGTATTTATAAACTTTATTATATACCTGGAGCCGCCTCCAGCATTTTCAGCCTCCTCTCTGTCTGCTACATCTCCACCATATGGTTTATTACCACAGACCACTTTTCAACGATTTCTATGTTTTGCTGTTCACGTCATCTCAGCTTACGCACTCTCAGGACACTTCTCATGCCCGCCACCAGAGGTCAGCCTTACCAGAGTTCTAATGACTGTGCACCTGTTCCCTCTCACCTGAACCCCTCCCATACCTGCTCACTCTCACCTGAGCCCCTCCCATACCTGTTCTCTCTCACCTGAGCCCCTCCTGTACCTGCTCCCTCTTACCTAAGTCCTTCCCGTACCTGCTCACACTCACCTGAGCCCCACACTCACCTGACAGGAATGAAACTGGGTAGGTGGGTAGGTTTGACATAGTTCAAGTTTAATGCATGACCAGGCCTTGTCTCTGTACCTGACTGACTATATTAGGTCATCCTGCTGCGCATCCTTTCCAGTGTGACTCCCGCTGTTGTGTTAGTTGATTCTTTGCACAGAAAGTACAGCACGCTTTTGGCGGCTGTGGACAGAAGAAGGCACCAGCGACATGGAGAGAGGGCAAGTTTGTAAGGGCATGGTGCCCCGCCTTCTGATCACGCATACCTGTGCATGATCAGTGGGGAGCATGTGCCCACTTTCAGCGGGAATAGTGGCGACGCCACCTCACCCCTGCCACTATATATATACAGTATACAGCCTCCTGTACTGACCCTCTATCTCTCAGGCTGTGGCCCTTGTCTGCCAGCCAGAGCAGTGTTTCAGCCCTCTCATAATAGAGTTCACTGACCTCAGGGGTCTCAGTAATTTTTGATAGTAAAGGAGCAAGTACATCTCCATCTCTACCTCCCCTGACTCGCAGTGACTACACAGCCTCCCTTCTGGGGTTTTCCTGGGTCTGCCCCGCTATATGTCCAGACTGTGGTCACTCACCGTGTATTTGGTCTGGATGTGCCTCTGCTGAGTGTCTCTGATAGAGAGCTGATACAGGGCAGTGTGTAGTTCTCTCTCAAGCTTCTATAGCAGATTCGTCGGGTTGGTAGTTATGTTGTCCCAGTGTTGTTCCAGATACAGACGTTGTGTTTGATTGATCGTTTGCTGAATGTGAGTTTGTTTAGCAGAGGTAATCTGAGTTCTGAAGACGGTAGCTGTTGTGTGAAGACCCGCTGGCATGGGGAGCTCTCAGGGTTCAGCTTCTGGGCTTGTAGTGCCTCAAAATCGCATGTATCAGGAGACTTTCCGTCTGATGGATCCAAAGTTTTAGCATTCTTTATGAATTTGTAGTGCCAACCCCCAAGGGATTAAGCGTCTAGGGCCTCTGCTGGATGCCTGTCCAAAGTGGTGTTTTTGAGTCTGCTACGAACAAGCCAAATTTCACTTCTACAAAGGGTTACTGGTAGAATTAAAAGCTCACTGGACCAAAATACAAGAGTCCCCCGTGACGGAAACATACCTGAAGGACTGTAAGACTTCCACAAGCACGGCTGTGATTTGATCTGGCTTTCTGGAAGTTTCTGGATGTAGAAGTGTTCTGAGTCTTTCAAAAATTCCCTGTAGACTGGGATTTTAGCCACCACTGGTAGACCCGTATGAATGTACGCTTCCATACGCCTGCAGATTCAGCTACTTCCTTCACACTATGGTCTTTGGCCACGCCCACATGCAGTGGTGTTGAGTTCAATGTAGGTGTAATTTGATGTATAGGCAATGATGTCTCTTTGGAAGGGTATCCAGGGTATCCTGTACTCTGGGTATCTTCTATAGACTGATAGCCATGACCCAGGTCTGGCAAGGAATTGGGTGAAGACAGACGTCCAAAACTTTACCACTTACACCACTTTGGAGAATTCGATAATAGAACCATTTATGCCAGATACAATCAAATACTTTTTAAAACCATTGAAACATGAAAATATTTGTGTGATGAATAGTTCATTTGCCAGTTTAGGTTTGTAAGACTGAAGACACTGTGTTCAGTAAGGAAGGGCTTAATTTGGGTGTTCATTAACATCCCAGATTACTGCTTACCCAGATGCCTCGGGAGTCATTAGGGTCTGCTTTATCAGGACTTTTGTAAATCCGGGGAAAATCAGACACATATTCTAGAGTTTAGAGAAACAACCTGTGTTCAGATTTACCTCAGCGAGGAAAGTGATGATCATGCCTGTTAACTCTACACTGAAAGAATAAAGTTTATTGTACTGGAATGGTAAGTAATATCATTAGCAGTTAGCTGCTATCACTTAATCCAGCCAAGACGTTTGTATTGTCTGGTTGGAAGTTAAAGTGTACTTACTTTAGTGAGTACAGCAAACTCAAAAAGACAAGCAATAAGAGAACACAGGGTGTATTACCCAGAATTCCTAGCCAGTTAGTTTATTTCATTCACGTCTTACATCTTGCTTCAGTGCAACTTCCCATGTTTTGAGCATCCTAACCATTAATGAGTTTAGCATCTCTGCTAAGCAGTCCGTTTGGTTGTCAGGAGACCACCATTGCTGCCAACTTGTTGTTGTGTAGCTCTGAAGACTTTTTTTACAGAGTGTTTTCTTTTACTCACTTTTATCTCAGTGTGTGATCATTACTAATTTAAAAACAAAAATAAGAATTGAAATATTAAAAAATATATATTAAATATTAAAAAATAAAGAATTTTAATTATAAAAAAACTCTACGTTTTAAGCACCAGTACAGTTTGTGATGTATTCTCATATTTTGTTTGTTGAACTTATATGGTTGGAGTATGTTTATTTATAATGTGAATGCGACGCCCTTAAAAGTGTGGCCACATTTCTATGGAGGAAAATGGCCAATTTGTCTTGTCCTGTTTACTTTTTTTGTAAATATTGTATTTGTTTTGTTTACTTATAAAGAATATGTGGTGAAAGATATTTTTTTTGGGGGGTGGGGGAGAAAATGACCATGCTTTCATTATTTACACATTCCTGTCTGACCAGCAACTTGCTGTGTAGCATTTCTAGTTTGCAGAATTTGCTTGCTATGCCCGTGGGGTAACAGCAGGGGGCAGTGTGAGCTGGAAAGTTGGCTTACGTGAGTTGTAGGATTTTTCTCATAGCCGCAGAGAAGCCAGCGATCAGCCATGTTGCCGTGTTTTATCATGAGAAAGCAAAGCCTGGTCAGGGAGGTGGCTAGCTGGAGCTAGCTAATGGCGGCGCCACGTGTCCTTTGTTCCAGAGAGTTGTGTGAGCAGTGGTCGTGTTTCTTCCACCAAACTTGATGTTTCTTGATGTTTCTGTGGATTTCTATTAATATTGAGTCCAGATTGAGATTAAAACGCGTAATGTTGTGTTTATGTATAGTAGTTGCTGTTCGTATGGAGTAAACATTGTGTCACATCTGCGGTTGTGCACAGCCTGATGATGTCACACCCACATGCACACACTCCCCCAATCCCATCCGCTCATAGTCTCCAGGGTTTTGATTGATTTCAGCTGTGACACTGGTTTTTAATCCAGACGCAACCGCTCACTCTTTGCTAAGTTTTGCCAGCCCTCGTTGCAATTCTGAGCGTTCTGAGCGGCTTCAGTCTCCCCTCTGGTTTTGTGGCCCTGCCTCTCTGGATCTCCATCCTCGCCTGTCCCATTCTCTTATGACCAAGTTTTGTCCCACTGCATTGCTGAACCGCTCTGTGCTGTTGTGTAGCGCTCCCGGTATTCGTATCTTAGCTCTGTTAGCGTCGTGCCCAGTTCTTTGTTTCTGACTCGTTGCAGCTCGTCGTTAAATTACGCCTGATGCATACATAAGCTGTTGTAGCGCTAAAAGTGCAGTTCATCGCTATATTCATAGAACGGTCTCATCACTTAAAGCATGCATAAGAGAATAAGAAGTGGGATTTAAGGATTCAGGCATATTTTTGATGTTTGATTATATTTATATTTTTGTATTTACTTTAAAGATGGAAAATGGAATTTATTTAATAACAATAAAAAGACATCAAAGAGTGAATTCCAAGAAAAGTAAAAACACGTTCAGTAACGTTCAGCCATGTTTCATCATTCCTCTGTTTTCCAGAAGCTGAATTATGTTGGTACCGTCATTCGGTACCTGAAACGTGAACTTTAATAAACGAGTTTTAAACGTAATTGATTTGAGCATGACTTCTTACGACTTGACTAAACGACTTAATAGGGTTTCAGTGTAGAACAGAGCATTACAGAGAATTTATCAGCACTATTTGGAGCCCAGAAAGTGGGGTTTATTGCTTGATGGCATTTGCACTGATGTTATGGGGATCTATGTCTGTCAGAGCATTTACACTACAGCCCAGAGCTGAACAGTAAGTGAGTCTCCTCTCACCCTGCCGTTAGGAATATACCAAGGTTAGACAAACTCATCACCACACTTGTTCATCGTACTGTCTAGCTTGTGTCTTTTCCGCTCTGGTGGGGTGAACAGTATTGAGTTCTGTCCGAACACGTGTTTGTTGGCTTGTGTGTCTATGATCTTAGGCTCTCTGATAAGAAGCATGTTCCCCCAGGCCTGGAGATAAGTGATATCGGATAGATGTTTTTTAATGACTGCAGTTGATCAGGACAGCACCTGTTTATACCATATCAGTACTCCAGCAGAGCCCCTGCGTTTCGTTATCTCAGATCTTTATGGAGGAGAGCAACACTTCTTCATTATAGCCTGAGCAACCATGGGTCAGCACATCGTCGCTGCTCCGGGGTGCTAGCGATATTAAAATGTCAACATTCCTTGTAATTTTAAGAAATTCTGGATCTGAACTGGGTCTTGCTTCCAAAGCAGTAGAGTGCAGGCACTGGATGTTCCATGTACATATTTAAATGAGTGCATAGCTGTACAACACACTGGCACACTGGTTCAGGGGTCTGGGGTTCACCAGTGCTTTGGGTTTCTGTGGCCCAGGGTATGTTGGTGCCCTGAGATTTAGGGTACGCTGATGTCTTGGGTTTCTGAGGGCTGTTGTACATCTGTGCCCTATGACCTAGGGGCTGCGGTACGCTGTTGCTTTGCAATTCTGGGGCTGGGGTACGCTGTTGCCTTGCAATTCTGGGGGGCTGGGATGCACAGGTGCCCTCGGGTTCTGGGGGGCTAGGATACACCAGTGCCCTGGGATTCTTGGGGCTAGCATACACCAGTGCCCTGGGGTTGTGGCCCTGGGATACACCAGTGCCCTGCCTGAGGTCTGGGGGCTGGTATACACCAATTCCCTGAGGTTCTTGGCCATGGGATACACCAGTGCCCTGAGGTTCTGGGGGCTGGGATACACCAGTGCCCTGGGGTTCTGGGAGCTGGGATTGCACCAGTTCCCTGGGGTTCTGGGGGCTAGCGATACACATTCCAAATCCGGGCGTCTTGAGGTATTCCATTGGGGATTTTGAGGTGTGTTTAGGATCATTATCCTGGCGTAGAAGCCGTCTTTTTTCACCTTCAGCTTTCTTTTTTTTTTTACCAATGACCTGATACTTGCTTCCAGAATTCTGGTGTTCCAGAATCTAGGTATTTAACTGAATCCATGCTTCCCTCTACCAGTAAAATATTCCCTATGGTACTAGCTACAAACAAACCCAAAGCACTGATCCATCCCCATGCTTAAGAGTTGGGAAGGTGTTTTTCTCATATCATTCTTCACACATTTTTCTTCAAATATATCTTCTTATATACAGTATATACTGTATCCTATGGCAGCCATAAAGTTATGGTTTTACTGTATCCGTCCACAGGCTTGCTTAGATCACAGGATTCTTAGCAGACATATATGTATGTACTATAATACTCTGATACATGCTCTATAATTCTATTCATTGTTATTTATCGCTTTATAATTTTTTTAATCATGCCTATCATTTTATCTACAGGCCTTAGTCTGGGTGAATAACTTTTATTTATTTTAATTTGATCCATTTTTTTCAGAGCTGGGCATATTAAGGCCAGATGCAAATGAAGCCAAAGTTGCAGAAGCTCGACTCATGAATGAGCAGCAATGCTAATGTGATCTGGGCGTTTCTCTCGGCGCGAGAAACGCTGCTGAGCGAAAGTGTGAAACGAGCGAAGGCACGACGAGAGCCTGGTGAGTTACGCTGCCGAGGCTCAGCTGCAATAACCCACTCCATTAAACATAACGGCAACTGCTTCTTTCCCCACACCACTGGAATGATCTACAACACACGCACCGTACGTCTTCCTCACCCTTCCCTGTTTCTGCGCCATTATTGCCCATATACTTTCAAATTACTCGGCCTTGGAGCACGAAAAAAAAAGCCTTTTCAATTATGCAGCCTCAGGTCTATGTTTTATAACGACTTCATCATTTCTACTTACCTCAACCTTTAAAACAGGTGCGGAACGTTCACCTTTTAATAACATTAAGAGATAAATCAGTTGATGTTGTTGAATGGAAGTCAATGGCTATTATTGTTGTTCCAAACGGGTTGAAGTTTGTGAAGGTGAATTTCAGAAGTTGCGGAGACTTGTTTATGAAATCCAGCTAGGCTTCATACGTGCTTCTAAACACTACCTCAACACTTCACTGGCACAGAGTCCAATAGAGCACTGTGTACTGTTCCAGTGTTCCATTTTACCCCTGTTCAATTTATCCCTCACTGCACTATTTGTCCTCGAGTGTGCAATATATATTCTTCTATGCAAAAAAACTGATGATGTGCAATAATTATATCTCTATAAGCTATCCATGGAATGTATAACTAACTGCCACCTTACCTGTCTATTGTCTGTTTTAGAATTTTTTTGGCAATGTGTATATATGTATATTATTGTTTCATTTTTATTTTATTTTATTTTTTTTTTATTTCCTTCTGTCTCTCAATTTTGCATTTTATATATTTTTAGTCATACATATTTAAGAACACTATATATATATATATATATATATATATATATATATATATATATATATATATATATATATATATATATATATACAGGGTTTGGACAACGAAACTGAAACACCTGTCATTTTAGTGTGGGAGGTCTAATGGCTAAATTGGACCAGCCTGGTGGCCAATCTTCATTAATTGCACATTGCACCAGTAAGAGCAGAGTGTGAAGGTTCAGTTAGCAGGTAAGAGCACAGTTCTGCTCAAAATACTGCAATGCACACAACATTATGGGACATACCAGAGTTCAAAAGAGGACAAACTGTTGGTGCACGTCTTGCTGGCGCATCTGTGACCAAGACAGCAAGTCTTTGTGATGTATCAAGAGCCACGGTCTCCAGGGTAATGTCAGCATACCACCAAGAAGGACGAACCTCCACCAGCATCACGTAGTGACCTGGCCACTATCCTGCAAGAAGAATGGCTTAAACTCCCTCTGACCACTGTGCAGGACGCAGTATATGTCATTCCCAAGACGAACTGACGCTGTATTGGCCGCAAAAGGAGGCCCTACACCATACTAATAAATGACTGTGGTCTAAAAACAGGTGTTTCAGTTTCACTGTCCAACCCCTGTATATATATATATATATACATAATGAAAACTCTTGATGTGAAGTAATTATAGCTCCATAAGCTATCCAAAGAATGTGCAATAACTAACTACTGCCTCACCTGTCTATTGTCTGTTTAGAATATACAGTTTTTATAGTCATTTATTATTTTAATATTATTATTTTAAAAACAACAAAAAAATATTTTTTAGGCAATGTGGATATAGTTTTATTTTTATTTTATTTTTATTTTTCCCTCTGTCTCTCTTTCAATTTTGCACTTTATATATTTTAGCTGTATGTTTAATTATTTTGTGTGTAAAATGCCGTTGGATTGCTGCTCAGTTTCGTTGTACACTGTGCAATGACAATAAAGGCATCTTATCTTATCTTATCTTATGTAAAGTAAATGTTAGTACAGAGAACCGAAAATGTAGGAGGTACCATTCTGGTGCCACTCCAATATTCCTGTACCCTGTACAAAAAAGTGCAACCTTCAGTTTGATAAAAGCAACTGAACAAGTTTTACTCAACTCTAAAATAAATTTGACTCAAAGAATTATTCGTTCAGAATTATTATTTTTTAAGTTTAAATGAACCTGATTCATTGAAGTAACGTTTTTAAGTTGGACCAACCAAACCACATTGGACCACATTCCGGTCATTCCAAGAAATACAAAGCTACACCACCATTCAAAGGTTTGGACACACCCAACTAAATGGATGTGGTTGTCCGAGCCTGATGACAGAACCAACGCAGGTGGAGAGTACAATAATACTGGGCTTTATTAGAGCACAGGAGTCACAGGCATAACCATACAAGCATGGACTCTAGGAGAACACATGGTGGTGATGTCATCTGCTAGTGGATTCTGGGGGACATAGTTCCCAGGCTGACTGGACTCATCGTTGTTGGTGATCTTAAATACTCCACAGGCTCACACTTAACAGAATTTTGTGAATATCCATTTACTCCTTTTACGTCAAAATAAAAAGTACAGTTGTTCTTCTATAATATGGAACTCTTTAAGAATGGGGCTTGTTGGAAGGATTTCCAAATTAGTGAACATGCCCAATACACACACACACACACACACACACACACACATATATATATACAGCGTCGCTGTCCAAAGAAAAACAGGTATCTCCAAAATGGCAACTTTACAGGAGAGGCCAAAAACCTCATTTAACTTGAATGGAAGTTAATGGAACCAGATATCTTTCCAAGCAGCTTTGGGCCGTTTCTGTTGGTCCATTCTTCATGAAAAATCATGTGATCAAAAGAGGCATAAAAGTAAAAATCAACAAAAATGGAGATACACGTTTTTCATTGGACAGCGACGATATATATATATATAATATATATATAATACCCTTCTCTGCAAACTTTCCAATTTGGAGAACCTAATGACAGAAAACTGATAAATATAATAAATATAAAATAACTGTATAAAACAGTAATGTATAAATAATTAGTTTGAGATGATTTTTAAAGTAGACAATTTTTGCTAAGCAGTCTCAGCAGGTAATTTCAATCATCTTCATTAACGAATTCATTAATTGAGCAAGTAATTATGAATAACTCTGTATATGTATGATTAGTTGTGATTAGTCAATTATAAAATAGGAGCTAAAAGCTATCTTAAAATGATCAGAATCAGGTGTTATAGATATGAACCCTAGAAATAAACATAAAGTGAATTTTATGTTGTTTTTAATGTAAATATTTTTTATATGTCACTGCAATAACATATTGGCAAAGTGGAAAGACGGTGTTGCTGGTAAGGGGATGGGGGCTTGGATGGATGCTGCTTTGATGTGTTCATTATTTATTTACACGTCAACATTAATGATAACAACTGGCAGGTAGAGATTTGCCATCCCATCTGAATGAGATACAGAGACTTGAGTTTGGTTGTTCAGAAACAAATAACTTGATTTTTTTTTTTTTCAGAAACAAGCTGACCTATATCAGTCATAAACGCAATATTTCATGCATACCAGAAGACAGCATAAACTCCCACTCCTACTTTAATAACGGTGTAATTACATATTAACAACTACGGGTGATGTATTCACTGTAACAGAGTGGCTATGCTAGCACAGCTTATCTAAATACACGTGTGTCAAATTCTGTTTTAACTCATGTAATTACACATGCGTATCTTAATAGTTGTAACTCATTGGAGACTCATCATGAAATTGGTTAATTACAGAACCAGTGTCTGTGAAAGTAAACGTGTCCTACTTTATCAGTATCATAAGAACTCAACCATAAATTACAAGCCATTCATTTTTCAGAATATACCCTCACCGTGGAAAGAACAGTAGAACCCAGCAGAACCCAGAAGAAATCAACCCACAGGAGTGAAACTTGGTGGGTAGGTTTGACATCAAGAGACATACTACGGCTTTCAAACTTGACCGCGCATTTGACGTAAGCAAGGACCGGCCTTATCGCCGTACCTGACTGACTCAACAGCCACCACTGCAGGCATTCAGCGAGTACCAATGACCTCCATGAGTCATCCTGGTAGTGCCAGCACCATTGGAAAACGAAGGCACCACACAGGACTACATGCACATGGACCGTTACAACGACTGTCCTTAACACCACACCTACATCGTGACCCAGAATGGCAGCGGGTCATCTTCAATGACGAGTCCCGCTTTTGTCTTGGTGGACACGACCAACGAATCCATGTGTGGAGGCACCATGGTCAGCACCAAGATGAATGGTCTGTTGTCGCACGTCCAGAAGGCCTGGTGTCACTCCACCTCCACCCCTACCGCACCATCTGCAGGAACTGTGTGAGGATATTCAAGCAGCATGGGATGGATTATCACAGGACACCATCAGCAACCTCTACAACTCCATACCGAGACGTCTGGCGTGTTGGGTTAGCAAATATGGCGGCCCGACGCCATACTGAGAGACAGACTTCTGTATGTGTAGCTCAATAAATATTGATCATATCAGTCTATATATATCAATATTTATTGTTCCTTGTAACCTTCCCAATAGCATTCCAACCCCGCACTTCCTTCTGGGTGCAGCAATTCCTTTTGACTACATCTTTGAACTTGTCTTAGAAGCTAATTAAATAAACGGTGGTCTCTGACTTTTGCACAGTATATCATGCTTATGTTTACTCTGTTCATGGAACGCTGTTGGTCCAGTGTTCCCAACCTTGTTTCCCCAACCCTATCATCGGTGAAAGATGAACCCAAGTGTCCCATTCCTGTTCCTGTACAGTTGAATGGATTGACTCATGGCGCTAACCACCTTAAACACAGGCCTAGGATATAACGAACAGATAATGAATGTGTTCTGAACTGTACAATGCCCGTGACTTTACATGAACTACATCAGAATTGCTTCATTAACATTTAATGAATGTGTCTGAGCTATAAAATGTTAATGACTTTAAACTAACTACATCAGAAATGCTTCGTGACTGTTTAATGAATTTCACTGAAAAGAAGATCTGAGCGTATTTAGCACCGCCGACTGCGACGGCTTTAGATGAACTATGCGCAGTACATATTAAAATGACCTTAAAATCATTTTGGGCAAACACGTCAGTCGATTCCCGCTCATCACATCATCACCATAGCACTGTACATTCCTTTACAAAGCACACTGGAAGGAGTGTAGAGTCGTAGCTCTCCCTGGCTTGGGGAGCTGGAGCGAGATGGATGTCTGGTTTTACAGTATAGCAAAAGACCGAAGAACCTGCCCACCACCTGACCTTAAACCGCTTCAACCTATGTTCCTGTCCTGGTGCTTTTGAGGTGTCTGTTACATATCGCCCTCTCTGGTGCCAGAACCAGCCGTCTCTGAGACGGTTTTTCAACCGAGTCATCGGGCTACTGAACAGCCAGTAGTGCTGAGGCATCAGTAAATGGACCTGGTTCAGCACATCTCACCAACATCATCTAAATGCTGATCTCCATGGACGGTTATCATTCCGCACTTTACATTAGCATATTATACTTGCATATAGACTGACCTACTGTTATCTTCCATTCATATTGTATACCTGTAGTGCATGTATATATACAGGGGTTGGACAATGAAACTGAAACACCTGGTTTTAGACCACAGTCATTTATTAGTATGGTGTAGGGCCTCCTTTTGCGGCCAATACAGCGTCAGTTCGTCTTGGGAATGACATATACTGCGTCCTGCACAGTGGTCAGAGGGATTCTAAGCCATTCTTCTTGCAGGATAGTGGCCAGGTCACTACGTGATGCTGGTGGAGGTTCGTCCTTCTTGGTGGTATGCTGACATTACCCTGGATACCGTGGCTCTTGATAGATCACAAAGACTTGCTGGCTTGGTCACAGATGCGCCAGCAAGATGTGCACCAACAGTTTGTTCTCTTTTGAACTCTGGTATGTCACCCATAATGCTGTGTGCATTGCAGTATTCTGAGCAGAACTGTGCTCTTACCTGCTAACTGAACCTTCACACTCTGCTCTTACTGGTGCAATGTGCAGTTAATGAAGATTGGCCACCAGGCTGGTCCAATTTAGCCATGAAACCTCCCACACTAAAATGACAGGTGTTTCAGTTTCATTGTCCAGCCCCTGTATATATATCAATATTCTATGTCCTGTATTTACCCTGCATCTCTCACCTACCTCAGCCTTACCATAGTGCTATATGGGAATGTGTACATCTGCATATATCATAACTGTATACTAGTATAAACAGAGATTTTAGTGCTTAGTATTGTATATATTTATTGTATATTTTTTTGTATTGAAGTACTGTAAGGGACTCTGCACCTACGTTTTTCACCCACCTTCACACCTGTGAAAATATGATTGACAATAATGTGACAATAAAAGTGATTTGATTTGTCTTGACTCGTGTGTCTTGCATAGTTCATGTTGGTTTCCATGGTTTTGACCCTTGCTTTGGTTTCTGGAGTTTTGTCTATATGGGTATGTCTCTGATGATGCCTGCCTGTGTTCTGACTCCTGCCTGTTCTGGTACTGATCCCTGGACACCCTCTAATAAAACCACTTTGCACTTACAACCTGCCTCAACCTCCTGTTGCAGTGCCGATACCAGTTTGGACCCGGTTCTGTTGTCCAGGGACAATCTGGCAGGGTCTGTGAGGGTCAGAATGTTTCAAAGATTGCTAAGAACTTTTATCCATCCAATTCTACACTTCATCAATGATTAACATATCAGCTTTCATCACATCATGTTTGCCTGTTGAATCTCTGAGCTCCTCTGTTTGTGCATCCAGCTCCAGCATCTACAGCATCTTCATCTGATGGCCCATGTAGAAATTGCATCATTATGGGCAGCAACTTTTAATACCGCCTGGAAAAAAGAATCTTATGGATCCAAACTTGTTTCTCATGTGAGACTGATGTGTTTTCAAAAGGAACTCATGGCTGAATATGTTGACTTTCAAAGGTTATATCTGCTGAGCACCCTGAGACTAGCTTAAAAGCTGATACTTCCCTATAATGCCAAAGTATGACTCATAATTAGGACCTCACCTAAACTCCCCGAAGATGCCCCTGTTTCCTCAGCAGTCTGTTCTACTTCTCTAGCCTGCTGCCGTGTTTCCAGCAGTGCATACAAACTAATTCATTAATAGTGACATTTTCATAGGCCTTCTACCCTGAAATGAAACTCAGAATTTGATATATATACATCCCTGTATTATGTTTATTCCTGCTAGCAGTGGATTCACCTACCTAAGCTTGTCATGACAACTGACATAACCCTACATAAATGTTTATAAACACTCATTCCAGTGAAAATGGCTGCTTTAGCTGGGTTTGATCAATATTGGCAAATATTACCTTCACAGCCAATGACGTCATTTGGAACTAGGGTTGCCACTCGGCCTGTAAAATACGGATTTGTCCAATACGGTATATAATTTTCATATAATAATTAAACCAATATGGGACGCCATTTGTTCCGTATTTCCGCAAATATCCGTAAATTTGTTCCGTATTTCCGCAAATATCCGTAAATTTGTTCCGTATTTCCTCAAATATCTGTAAATTTGTTCAGTATTTCCGTAAAAGTCTGATATACACGTCTGCCACACACACATGAATGATCACAATCCAAGCCCCCACCACCGGACTCAGCTGTAATATGGGATGTGCTTTGTTGATTAATATTTAATATTTTAATCCCATATTCATTTAGTATTCATTCAGAAACCCACTAACACACTCACTAGTGAACACACACACTAGGGGGCAGTGAGCACACTTACCCGGAGCGGTGGGCAGCCCTATCCACGGTGCCCAGGGAGCAGTTGGGGGTTAGGTGCCTTGCACAAGGTCACCTCAGTCGTTACTGTCAGTTCAGGGAATCGAACCGGCGACCCTCCGGTCACAAGGCTGGTTCCCTAACCTCCTACCCCCACTTTCCCGGAATCAGATCGAATACTGGACGCGATTTTGAAGACATGTCTCTCACACATGACCACGCCCCCGTCCTTTATTTTAATTTCTGAAAGTTGGCATCCATTTTTGGAATCCAATTTTTGTAGGGTTAGCCTCGATAAGCTTATGCAGGTGTCATGTAGCCGTATAAATAGCACCCTACGGTCAAGTGTTAACGGTATGGTTACCTAACAGCAGTTGACATTGTTCTTTACACTGGGAAGACTGGTGATGTGAGGTAGCTAGCAGGCTAACATGGCTAATGGCTGTTTAGTTCCGGATGGTGAAAATCCAAGCTCTGGATGTCCTAGGTTTTGGTCTTTGTTGCAGCTGCTGAACATGTTGGCATGGGCAATGCCACACTGTGCACGCTGTGTGATACAGGCAATACAAGAAAGGCATCTGGAAGGCCAAACCTTCACCAACGTTTAAGGTAGGATGCTTCTGATGCTTAGACTTAGCAAAGTGTAGTGCAGGATATAAGGATATATGCAAGAGAGTGCACTGGAGCTCCCAGATATGGAGTTATCAAAAAAGAATCGGAGCAGGATTTATTTAGAGTTCAGCAGAGTTCATACCTTACCATTAGCACACTGATCAGCTCTCGCCTCCTCCATGTCTGGCAGCATGTACAATATTTGCATGTCGTGACATCAGTCAGCCATGGAATACGCCTTTACTCTCAAGATAATGAGAACAAGCCCAGTCAAATATTGGTTGGGCCAATTTGGTGCTCTCAAAACGTTGGTAGGGACGAGTCCATATGCAAACCTATGCCCATGTACCCAGTAGTTTTTCTGTAAGTTATGATGTAATGCGTTGTAAATATATATGTAAGACCAGCTTATATTTTTTTGCCTATTAAGAATGAATGGGGTGGATGCATGGGGAAGGATACGCCCATCTACTGTACTTCTGCTCGACTGACAAGCACATTTTGCATCTCAGGGCAGACCCCTAAGCACAATGTTGATCTGATCTGCACTCATCTGTTTGTCTTTCCCATCCTCGCCCCTCCCATAGAGTCCCATTCATTTTCAACCCTATTGAAACCCCATTGCCTCATCTACCCAACAGCCACCAAATTGCATGTGCTCACTCAGGCCTGGTCCCCAAGCTCTAATCCTTAGACATACAGACCTACACTCCTCTATGGGTTATTTATTCATCCCTCGCTCCTCCCAAGGAGTCCTATTCATCCTTTGCTAGTCCCTTAGAGTCCCATTCATTTTCACCCCAGTGAAACCCTATTGGCTTAGTTACCCAACAGCCACCAAACTGCACATGCTCACTCAGGCCAGGTCCCCAAGCTCTAATCCTCAGACATACTGTTCTACACTTCTCTCTGGGTCATCTATTCATCTCTCGCTCCTCCCATAGAGTCCTATTCATCCTTTGCTAGTCCCTTAGAGTCCCATTCATTTTCACCCCATTGAAACCCTATTGGCTCAGTTACCCAACAGCCACCAAACTGCATGTGCTCACTCAGGCCAGGTCCCCAAGCTCTAATCCTCAGACATACTGACCCACACTCCTCTATGGGTCATTTATTCATACCTCGCTCTACCCATAGAGTCCCATTCATTTTCACCCCATTGAAACCCTATTGGCTCATCTACCCAACAGCCACAAAACTACACATGCTCACTCAGGCCAGGTCCCCAAGCTCTAATCCTCAGACATACTCACCCTTACTTCTCTATAGGTCGATTATTCATCCCTCACTTCTCGCATAGAGTCCCATTCATTTTCACCTCCACTGAAACCCTATTGGTTCATCTACCCAACAGACACCAAACTGCACATGTTCACTCAGGCTAGGTCCCCAAGCTCTAATCCTCAGACATACTGTTCTACACTTCTCTCTGGGTCATCTATTCATCCCTCGCTCCTCCCATAGAGTCCTATTCATCCTTTGCTAGTCCCTTAGAGTCCCATTCATTTTCACCCCATTGAAACCCTATTGGCTCAGTTACCCAACAGCCACCAAACTGCATGTGCTCACTCAGGCCAGGTCCCCAAGCTCTAATCCTCAGACATACTGACCCACACTCCTCTATGCGTCATTTATTCATACCTCGCTCTACCCATAGAGTCCCATTCATTTTCACCCCATTGAAACCCTATTGGCTCATCTACCCAACAGCCACAAAACTACACATGCTCACTCAGGCCAGGTCCCCAAGCTCTAATCCTCAGACATACTCACCCTTACTTCTCTATAGGTCGATTATTCATCCCTCACTTCTCGCATAGAGTCCCATTCATTTTCACCTCCACTGAAACCCTATTGGTTCATCTACCCAACAGACACCAAACTGCACATGTTCACTCAGGCTAGGTCCCCAAATTTCTATACTGACCAACACCCCTCTATGGGTCATTTATTCATCCCTCGCTCCTCCCATAGATTCCCATTCATTGTCACCCCCATTGAAACTCTATTGGCTCATCTACCCAACAGCCACCTAATGCAGTTTGCATGTGCTCACTCAGGCCAGATCCCCAGGCTGTAATCTTCAGACACTGACGCACTCCTTGTTTATTTATCCCTCGTTCCTCTCATTATTATCACCTTAGCAATTGACTAGTAACAATCTTAAGCTGTGCAATCCATCTGCACTGCAGGAAATACAATTTTCTAGTTCAATCTGCACTGCTTAATAAAAGTAATAGAATTTAATAGAAATTAGCATTTTTATTTAGATTTATTTCTTTGTTAACTTACATTTTAAAGACTAATTAGCAAAGATGGCTGCTATAAATTCACAACTACAGTCTTAACAGGAATGACGTTAAGACTTCTGTCAACTTGAGAATAATAGCTTGACCAAAAGGTCATAGGGAAAATATGAGCTAAGGCTGATTTACATCCAGCCCAAGCTGCAGATTAACAGATTTGTGATGCCATGTCAAATGTGTTGAGACAAATTACAAGAAGTAAAATATTAAATGGACTTTTTTATTTGAAGCTAACCTCATCCAGCTCTGTCTGGCCCGAGTCTTTAGTCAGTTCTTGTAGGGCCAGATCTACTAGTAAGGGTAGGCCTGGCTGCAAAATCTGATTAGCTGAAACATTTTCAAAGCCACTACGAAATACACATGAACCAGAACTTTTAATTTAGTTCACACTAGGGGTGAAATACAGCCATGTTTTGTTGCTATGTTGTATTTAATTCAGAAACATTTACCCTCTTTCTGCAGACCCCCTATTGGCAGCGTGTGCCACACATGAAAACACTAGAATCCATTATCAACAGCGGCAGAAACCCGACATGCACAAAAGTCCCCATAACCTGAGAGACACGTCTTCGCGCCATTATGGCAGACATACTGTACGAACTCTATGGAGTGCACAACAACACTAGCGGGATCACTGGAGGAGCGCTGCAGCTTTAAATGCGAGGTTTTCCAAGTGCGGTTATCAGAGGAAAGCAGCAGCAGCGCTAGGGCAAGCCAGGGGCGAGAGTCGGAATTCGGTTGGGTGGGTAGCAGCCCTCCTGGGTCCTAACCCTCCACCGCCCTTACTCTTCCAGGCGGGTTATCTTCCGGATGTATACCTGGCTGGAGACCCACGAGGTGCTAAAGTAGGGGTGTAAAACTCGAGAGTCTGAGGGCAGCATTCTACCTTATTTAGCACACCTGATTCCGCTCATCAGCTAATGAGCAAGGCCTTCACGAGATGAGTCGCAAAGGTTCAGCTCCTTTCAGAAGAAAGTCCTGCCAGGGACCTTTTTTTAAAAAAGGGAAATTCATTCGTTCATTCATCTTTAAAGCCTCTTATCCTTCTGGATCATGGTGGGAGGTGCTGGAGCACACCCCAACACACAAGGTGTGGAATGCAGGAAACAGGAAGCAGGAAAAAAAGACTCAAAATGTCTGGTTCCATTGACTCCCATTAATTACACCCAAAGGGACTCCTGGTTCGTTGGTCTGACATTGTGAGGCATGCAAACGAATCGAGTTTCACGAATCGAGGCCGTACATGTGATGTCATCACTGACCCAACAGCGATCATTGCTGTGAGGTCCTCCATGAGTAATCCTGTTAATGCCAGCAGCATTGGTGGACGACTGCACCATGCAGGACTACATGCACACAGATCGTTACGACAACTGTCCTTACCACCACGTCACCGTCACCAAAGACTGCAATGGTGTCGTACCAGACAAGGAGTAACACAGCGGGTCATCTTCAGTGACGAGTCCTGCTTTTGTCTTGGCGGAGACGCCCAACAAATCCGTGTGTGGAGGCATCATGGACAGAAGGCCTGGTGTCACTCCACCTCCACCCCTACCGCACCATCTACAGGAACTGTGTGAGGATATTCGAGCTGCATGGGATGGTTTATCGCAGGACACCTTTAGGAACCTCTACAGCTCCATACCGAGACGCCTGGCATGTTGGGTTAGCAAACATGGCGGCTTAACACCAAACTGAGAGACAGACTTCTGTATGTGTAGCTCAATAAATATTTATCTTATATGTCAAAATAAAAATGTATATAATGTGTTGTTCCTGGTAACCTTTATCTTTCTTTCCCAATAGCACTGCACTCCCACACCTCCTTGGGAGTGTAGCCGTTCCTTGAGGATGAGTGCGTTTAGAGGTGAGGTATACCTTTAAGTGAACAGGTCACAGGACTTTAACTTCCGGAAAGTTTATTAGAAGAGGGAAAACACAAATCACTGCATGGCTGCGGCCCTCCGGGACCCGAGTTTGACACCTCTGGGTAGAACGGAGGAGAGCGATCAGCTGTTAATCCATCCTGTTTGCACTGGCTGTGACTCAGATTGGGCTAAATAGCTCTCTGCCGCTGCCAGACGCAGCGCTTTAAAGGAGGAGTGACAGTGACATATTCGGATTAAGGCGGCGGAGTCAGACGGCGAAGTGAATCTGCCTCTTTGGCTCTGTGATCTCCGACTGAAAGACTATCTGTCTCCTTCACTGCGCAGTAAAGTCAGAGAAAGACATTAGTCACAGTGAGAGAGACAGAGAGAGAGCGCGGAGGAGAGAGAGGGAGCAGAGGCGGCGCATGTGGCTCGGCCTCCGCTGAGGCGCAGTGCTAATGGTAATCAGCACACGGCCATGCACAGATTGAGACATACAGATGTTATAATTAGCTTCTCTAGTTCTTAACGAGGTGGGAGGTGCGGCTTTGATGTCCGTTGAACTACAAGGAGTACTGTAGTGTGGGTTGTGTTGTGTGTGTGTGTGTGTGTGTGTGTGTGTATTTAGCACTTTGTGGGGACCATATACCATAAATACACATTTCAAGTGAAATGAAAAATGATTCCATGAATTCATAATTCCAATAATCCCAAACACCTTTAATAATATTAGGGGGCTGGATTCTGTTGTGGAGCTTCTTAACATCTACACATCCTTTAAGACCCATAGCTTTCTCTGAAGATTCTGAAGAATTCCCATGAAGCTAATGAATAAACTTGTACATACACTTATCGTCAAATGAACAGCTGCACCCAGAAGGAGGTGTGGGATTGTGGTGCTGATGGGAAGGGAGATAAAGGTGACCAGGATCAATAACTGATGATACATTTAGACTGATATGATTAATATTTATTGAGCTACACATACAGAAGTCTGTCTCTCAGTATGGCGTCGAGCCGGCATGTTTGGTGATGCAACAGCCTCAGCATGAAGGTGTAGAGGTTCCTAATGGTGTCCTGTGATAATCCATCCCATGCAGCTTGAACATCCTCACACAGCTCCTGCAGATGGTGCAGTAGGGGTGGAGGTGGAGTGACACCACGCCTTCTGGACATGTGATACGTGACAGCAAACCGTTCTTCTCGGCAGCATCTCTGACCACAGTGCCTCCACACACGGATTCGTTGGGCGTCTCCACCAAGACAAAAGCGGGACTCGTCACTGAAGATGACCCGCTGACATTCTGAGTCACTCCATGACAGTCTGGCACGACATCTTTACGGTCTTTGGTGATGGTGATGTGGTGTTAAGGACAGTGTTAACGGACATGCATCCCTATGGCCATCTGCAATGTGCATAACAGGATAGCCCACTGCTGTGTGAATGCCGCCATCTGTTGGGTCAGCCAATGGTGCTGCATAACAGTGGTAAGACTCATGGAGTATATATCATATATTCCCGTCAGTGTGGGTGCCCCTATATGTTATATGTGTGGTAATGTAGGGTTGACCCCTCCACCACCTCAAATGGTACAGCCCCAGCTTGCAGATGTAGTTAGAAGAAGCTTAATTTAGCTTTATACTCTAATTCCCTGTTCCACCTTAAATGACCTACCATTAGCACACAGAGTCAGACACCTGTTCCCGTGTATTCCAGTAGGAAGCTATTGTACCATTAGAGCCAAGAGATATTATCAATTTCAGCCCAATGATATGGTGCTGGCTAACACAACAGACCCTTTATTACCGTTTTAGCCATTTTCAGGGACAGCAGCGGAAAGAACTGCCGAAAACCAAGGCATAAAAACGCTAGTTAAGGAGGATGAAGAGATGTTTGAGCAGGTGGGCAGCGAGAAATCTTGACAGGACATTAATGGAAGTTGCTTAGCTGGCGTTAGCTTCATTTGGCGCATGCAGACTGGCATTATTATTTCATATTTTAGACAAAAACTGTCATCTGTTTTCACTTTATTACAGTCGTGCTTGTTTATCTGAGAATGCTCTAGGATCTAAATATGAAATAAGAGACCAGAGCAAGAAAATATTCCAGCACTTACTGGGCAGAAGGCAGGAACAGGTTGCACCCGGCAAACAGGTTGCACTACCTATTATTTTTTTTATTACCTATTATTTATAATTATTTAGCATCTTCAGTTTGCCTGGCTGCATATCTTTGGACTGTGGGAGGAAGCCCACACAGACATGAAGAGAACAGGCGAAGTAAACACAGATAGGACTCCAGGTGCCCCAGCTAGGTTAGGGTAAGGGTTAGGGTTCATCAGACCCAGGCCCTTCTTGCTGTGAGGCGAGAGCCCTACCTACCGTACCACCATGCCGCCCAAATAGAAATACAGCTGGAGTTTAAGCTCTGAAACCAAGTCACTCTCCGACACTGGTTCTCACATAGGCCATTTCAACCCAAAGAACCCTAGTTCTTGAACTGGTTCTGTTCAGGTTGCTTAGAACTTTGGTGCTCTCCAGCCTGCGTTTGCACCAGTTTCATCGGAACCAAGGAACTTCAAAGGATGCAGCATTAGCATCAACACATTGGTAGTAAACAGTAGTAACAAGATGGCTCTTCTGCTCGGATCAACTACTGGATATAAGAAGACGTAGAAGAGGTTCTTCAGAAGACCACTAGGTGTCACCATTGTTGCCTCTCTGTCCTCAACAACAGACACATGCTTTCCTTTGGTTTTAGCTTTTTTTGGGGGGGTTCCAAATCTGTTTATTTCTGGTGGAAATGAAACGCTTCTAGCTTAGGTCTATGAACCAGAACGGAACCCGTTATATCTCCCAAAGCCCTTTGTGTTTTGAGATGAAACACATGAAAGGTGGGCTCGGAGTTTTGCTCAGTGCTGTATAAATATAAAGAATGTAACATCAGTCAGTAAAATAGATGAAATGCGACTTGCAGCTGCCTAACCGTGCCCAAGTACCACACTGGAAGGATCAAACTGTGGGTCTAGCATGACCACCAGACTCGAAACAAGCTTAAACAAAACCGCTTATCTACACCTCCCTGGCCCCAAAGCCCTTCTGTGGGAACTGGACAGAGTACACTTCAGTTGGTCCAAAAATAAATAATCTCTTGTAAAACCAAGTTAAAAGACACGAGGCTAAACCACAGCACATGTGGTAAAAGTCGGCCATGGATCCCGGAGTTTTACTGCCCAGTTGCTGTACTCAAATATAAAAGAGATGTGGAACAGAGGAGAGTCAGTAGAAATAGATGAGAATGCGCACCAAAATTGCTGCCCAATCTGCCTAAAGCCGTGCAAAGCACACTGGGGCAGTGGGGGGATCAAAACTGTTGGCAAACCGGGTGAACCAAACATGGGATTTGATCACATCCTACCAGTTCTGGGGCTCCTACCTCCTACCACCACGCTAGCCCACTCAGAATCAGAATACAGAAATACATCTGGGAAGGCATTAGACTAGATGTCGGAACGTAGCTGTGAGCTTAAACAAAAGGACTAGATGTCGGAAACGAGCTGTGAGGATGATTGCGCTAAAGGTGGATACTACTCTGGATCACTGCAACTCACTCCTGGCCAATAGGACCAAAAGAGAATGCTGTTCCATACACTGCTGGGTGGTGCCCCTCCAGCCCTCAGCACTGACCAAGTAGCCTAATGCGCGCTGATCCAGAGTACACTCTATTGACAGTTTGGGTTTTGTAAAACCTGTCCACAACTAATCTCTGTAGTAAAACCAAGTTTTAAATTGTTGGAACATGGCGAGGCTAAATTGCACAGCCTTAGGAACATTAGTAAAGTTGAGTAGTAATGTTAAATGATTCGTTCTGGTTCACTGCAACATCGCAGGGGTTAAACCGAGACTACGGTTAAGGTTGGTTTCCACCTTTACACACAACGAGCGAAGAAGTTCACGGAAGCACCACAGAAAGCTAGGAGTACAGGCTTTTGTATGTGTGAGTGTTTCTGGGCTGGCTGTGAACAGCGTTGAGCGAATTTGGCAGCCTATCAAATGCTATAAATCCATAGGGCCTTTTTCATTTTCCTAAAATCCCCCTTCGGCACGCCAGTGGGACCAGTGTTTACGCTCCACTGTACGTAGAACTCCTGCTGACACCGAGATGCATTCAAACGCCGCAGCGGCTTCCCGACCAAACAGAAACAAACGGCTGGATTGTTACCCCGGACAAAACGTTCACAGCAAGGTCTTCTATTTTCCACATCCTCTCAGGGAATCGACCAGGAATCCATAATGAATTCTGTTTGAGGAAGAAGTAAACAATAATCACGTGGCCTCAAAGGAGAGGGCTTGATCTTGTTTAAGGAGAAAGCCCGGCTCCTGCTGGACGGGGCCACTATCTGCACGCAGGTGCGTCCAGAGCTTCCGCTGTTTTCCTGAGGAAAAGAAACAAGCCCTTCTGGTGAACTGCGAAACGTGTTTGTAATCTTGAATTCTGATGGAAGAGGAAAAGAACATCTCACATGGCTCTAAAAGAGGAGAGGGGGGAACATGGTTTACTCAGTGTATGTGTGTGCACACTGTAAAAACTCAATTTAACAACTTTTGAGTTCATTGAACTTCCGATAATGAGTTTTCGCTTTTATGTGAAACAGCTTCCAGTGCATCCCTCTTGTTTTTTCCCTCCAAAAGTCAGAAAACATCAGGTGGTGCAACCGTCCAACCATATATCATCACTGTCCAATGAAAACCATGTATCCATTTTTGTTGATTTTTACTTTTCTGTAAAAGTTGTAAAAAATGTAAAATTTGTAAAAAATGTTTTACTTTTTTCTTCTATTTTTTTCAAACAAGCTGCTGTTTACACTGTGTAAAACGTTCATGATGAATGGACCAACACAAATGACCCAAAATCGCTTCGAAAGAAGTCTGGTTCTGTCAAGCTTCTGGGTTTTCCCAACTTGGCTGCTCCTCCGGACTCAACTTCCCAGAGGGCATCGCTCGATAACGTCACACCCACATGTCCCGAGTCGTCCAATCAGTTCCACTCTAGATCTCCAGTGTACTTGCCCACCTGATTCCCGTTAACTGGCAGCATTTAAGCTTCACCCAAACACTCCCTCTTTGCGAAGGTTTGCCAGACCGCCATTTGCAATCCTGAGTGTTCCCTTCTACTGGCTGTCTACTCTGGTTCTGACCTCCTTTGTATTTTGACTACTGATCTCCTCCCTGTCCCTTTTGGCTTTCGTTCTCTTGTACTCTCTGGCCTTCCTGGTTGCCTCGTACTATGTTTCTGAAGTTAGCCTGACTTTGCATGATGTTGATCCCGCCTTCCCAGTTCACGTTTGTTCGTGTTTTGTTGCTGTGTTCAGCTGCCCTATTGTTTAATAAAGACTCATTGACTTTTAGCTCTGAGCACATCGGTCCGTGTTCTTTGGTTCCGTTCTAACTGGTTCCACTGACTTACATTACAGATAAATGAGGTTTTTGCCCTTTCCTGAAAAACTGTCATTTTACACGTACTTGATCACTCGCCTGGAGAGAGCCTTCCTATCAGTGAGGCGGGTGCATTTTTTCCGTACCAGATAGCCGTAGAATGTTTAGCTGGTAAGATAGCAGCTCGATCAGTAACTCCTGTAGACCAGTTGCTGAGAATTTGGCTGAACATGCTTCAATTCAGGAAGTGCGGTCTCGTGAAAAATACAACCGCTCAACCAAGTTGCGACCGGAAACTGAACTAGTCGCAGCTACAGACAGCAAGATCAGTGATATGCACTAAAGTCTGAAGATGACCCGCCGCCATTCTGAAAGGTTTCTCACTCACAATTCTACCAAACCTTCATTCACCCTCTCCACTCACTAGTGAGACTGCTCCAAATGGTGTTAAGGGCAGTGATCGTGTTAAGGGCAGCTAACTAAAGTTCTACGTAAAGAAGTTAGTTAGTTTTATAAACTAAGGCGGCTTTAAAACCACTCGACTCTTTGTCTACAAGCCTTGTAGCCAGGCTAAAATATTCAAAAGCACAATCCTCATTTACATTATAAGTGAACAACAGTATTTTAGTCCCTCTAGTCCTTTATCAGGTGTTTCAGAACACTGGTCACCCACAGTCCTAATTTCCTCACTCCACATGTTCCCCCGCCCCATTTTCCCACTCACATTTAGCTGATGCTCTTATCCAGAGCGACTTACAAGGTTAATCAGGTTAAAGGTGGGCCAGTGCAGTGTTAGGAGTCTTGCCCAAGGACTCTTATTGGTGTAGCTCAGCATTAGTTTCCTAGACTGGGACTTGAACCCCCAACTCCCACATGGGGTGGTAGTTCTCCGGTGGGTAGCAGTGTTAACCACTGAGCTACACCAACCACACACTTTCATGTGTTACTACAGAACTCAGCCGTCATATGAGACGATCATTAAACAGAATCTGTTTTTATGTTGTTATATTGTTTATTCTTGTTATAAACAAAAACAAACAAAGCTGGTGAGATCAAAGACCCAGTCGAACACTGTTTCTGAATTCTCCTGTATTTATCTCAGAAGTGTTTTTTGATATAGAGGTCCTTCTAGAAGTTTCCTCTTGTGACATAGTAGTTATTTATTTCTCCATATGCAAATTTAGATTACATTTATTGTCCGGTAGTCTGGATGTTGGGTCCAGTGATTTGGATATGTGGTAAATGACACTTGGTGATTAATTGTGCTTAATTATTTTATTGTAACAAATAAAATCTAACAGTAGATGAGCATCTATGAATAATCTCAACATTTCTTCTGTTTCAGAAAAGTTCTTTCTATATATGGCACTGGGCCAGCATATAAAATGTAGGTGTTGAAAAGTTTCAATATGTTAGTGACTAAAAATATGTTGCGTGTGAATAAATACATGTATGTGTGTGTGTGTGATCAAATACTGTGTGTAGATTAAAAATTATGTAATAATAGCAGCATCCTGTGTGTCTAGATGAAACATTATATATCACTATGTATATGTATGTATGTTTCCAGTATATCCTCAGCAAATTGAAGTTCCATTGTTGCGTTCTGGTACCATATGGTACATTTGTATTGAATTCTTTTACATAAAAGTGATACAATCCAAACGTTTCAGGGAAAAAAACAATGTGACCTCCAACAGATTGTGTTTACATGTTGTTCTTCAGACTCCTGGCCTCACCATATGATACGGATGTTAAATACTGACTGCAACAGGGATGCAAGCGATCAACCTTCAGTTCCCCAAAGAAAAAGAAAAAAGTAAAGATTTGTAAATAGTAGTGAAGGTTTAGAACAGTGAGGTGATTTTTTTTATCTTACTAGTAGTTGTTTATTTATATATATATATATATATATATATATATATATATAGGGGCTTGACAGGGGGAGGGGCCAAGCACACTAACCGGAAAACTCAACAAGACCCAAAGACACACACCGGCAAAGACACACCCAGACACTCAATGCCAGTCAACCAGAGTTTATTTGTACATAACAGAAATAAATCAACCAAACACAGCTTCAATATGAGGCCCACTCATATTTTTTGAAGTCCCTCACACCTCTGGGTTGCCCTCTCTGGCTAGGGTTGCCACCTTTCAGAAATGAAAATAAAGGATGGGGGTGTGGTCATGTCTGAGTGGCATGTATTTGAAATTGCGTTCCGTATTTGAAGTCCTGGGGGCGGGGTTTGAGAGAGATTGTGATCATTCATGTGTGTGTGTGACAGATGTGTATATCTGACATTTATGGACATATGGAACAAATCGCATCCCGTGTTGGTTTAACACGGGACGCAACATTTAATTGCCAAGTAAAGGACGATTCCGTATTTTACGGGACGGGTGGCAACCCTATCTCTGGCGTGGCTGGTTAGCCATATACCCTGCCAGTTTATAAGTGCATGGTGCCTACTTCTAGGCAGGGATGGCATCGACTCCACCTCACCCATACCACAATCAAGCAATTGCCATCCACTCAAGTATCTTTATTTGTGAAACTCAACATAGAGATTTAAATACATATTAAACAGAATATTTAACAAAATTCTACAAGGTTACTATTGGTGTCGGTGCTCTGTATTGATTTATACAGGTATCAGTATTTTCAATTGGCCTGTACTTTAGGATCAGGTTTTGGCATCGGGGGTGGGGGGGGAGGGGGACACGGAAACACATACACAAACAAAAATACAATGTAAACTGTTGAAATATAATACCTAACATTCCTAACGTTAACAGCCGAGCCCCATTTCATACTGCGGGTGAATAGAAGCTCTACTGCCTCAATTGCTGTATGTTATCCTACACGGCGAAACTCTCGAAGAGAGATGAATTCTCTCTTTCAGGATTCTTTTGTGTCCCACAGGACGTAAATGAGCACTGTAGGAGTCCATTCAACGCTGGAGATGCCGCTGTGTGGCATTCTTCGGAGGTAAACAAGCCCACAACAGCAGGTACGTGGGACGTGAGTGGACCTTTCTCTCTGCCATTAACTACTGCAGCGTGGGGCTGATTAGAGAATTGTGAGATCCATAAACGAATAGCAAATTGCTCACTTGAACTGGCTCTTTTCAATTAATCGATTGTACCAATTCATAAGCCTCAGCCCAAATTAAATGTGTTATTCAGTAGCATCTACAACAGCGCTGGCGAACGTGTGTCTGCCGGTCCCCAGTTGGCGCATCGGTACTTTGGATTTTGGCCTCCAGAAAGGTATAGTAATTCCACCTCACCCACCATCTAATGGAAAAAACAAACGGATGAAAAATGAGTCATGTTTAAGGTGGTAGTCACTCTTGGAAATGGTGCTGCATGAGGACGATGGGGCTATAAATACCTGTGGGGTGTGAGTGATGGGATCCATTGATTGAGAAGAGGTGGTACAGTGTAGGGAATGCCTGACTCCATGCGTGGAAAATGGCACCAGAGCTGATGTTAATGATTGACTAAAAGGAGGGACTGCATTTGGGCGTGGCCAAAGACCATAGTGTGAAGGAAGTAGCTGAGTCTGCAGGTGTATGGAAGCGTACAGTGTCACGGGTCTATCAGCAGTGGCTAAAATCCCAGTCTACAGGGAATTCTCCTCGGAATTGTGCCAGGGAAGGCATCCACCAAATCTGGACCAACTGCACACTTCTGGGATGTAAGAGTGTCTGAACACTGATGTGGCCTACATCCAGAAACCTGTCCAGATCATACCAAATCCATTTGCAGCTGGTGCTCATGGAGGAATTACGTGCTATTAGGTACTTAGCATATCGTCGCTGTCCAAAGAAAAACAAGTATCTCCAAAACGGCAACTTTACAGGAGAGGGCAAAAACCTCATTTCATTTTAATGTAAGTCAATGGAACCAAACGTCTTTCCAAGCACTTTTGGGCCATTTCTGTTGGTCCATTCATCATGCAATTTACACACATTGTAAATGGCAGCTGCTGTTTTCAAATGATGCATAAAAGTCAAAATGGACAAAAATGGAGATACATGTTTTTCATTGGACAGCGACGATTAGTATTTCAATAACAGGATATAATATAATGTAACATATAATATCATGAAGGTAAATACCTTTTTATATTTGCCTGCCTTTAACTCTCAGCCACCACAAACATTACTTTGTACTTTGGGCCCCCAAGAAGAAAATGGCACCCATGAGTTACATCATCGCTAATATGTATGTAGGACCTGTTCGTTCTTTCTCTCTCTCTCTCTCTCTCTCTCTCTCTCTCTCTCTACACGGTCATATTTTGAGCTCTTAATAACTGCTACATGGTGGCAGACGGAGCAGAGGAACCTGAGCTCGCGTGCGCCCTCCCTGCGCCGTTTGAATTACCGAAACGTGGGCGAAATTCAATTGTCTCCGATTGTCTCCAAGTCGCGCCATCCATCATCTTTATTAGTGCAGCGGCAAGATAAGACTTAGTTATCTTTTCAGGGAATCCATTTGCTCCACATCAGCATGTTAAATGAATAAGAGCGCGCAGGGTGCGGGGAGTGGGGAGGTGGACGGAGCAGTGGTGCACGTCCACCTGGAGTGAGCAGGGGCCAGTCTTTGACAAGTCTGTGACAGGTCCAATAAATGTTTATTGTGGCAGCTCAGGGAGGGAGAGTGTGTTTGTTTGCATTTAGTGCGTGTTTGTTTTCGTACGGTTCCAGGACCGAAATGTCAGAGACAAAAATGAATTGTGAGGCAGAAATATGGTGTCCATGATAAAGCTCTTTTAACCTGTACACTACAGTCAAAAGTCTAGACATGGCTCCCCACAGAAGGTTCTCCTTATGTTTATCTTAAAGCTTCACTGTAGAATAAAAGTGAAGACATCAAATTATAAAATAGGACTCAAGGAATTAAACAGTCCACCTTAAAACCCTCCAGAGTGGACCTTTACAGGAGGAGGAACCAGCTTCCTTACCCTGCAGTGGAGCTGATAGAACAAGGTTTATGTCTAAGCAGATTTGGAGCGATTCTATTGGCCGGTCCATCATGAATATTCACTAACCTGAAAGGAGGACTAGAGCTTTTACACTGTGCAGAAAAAGATCAAAGTTTTTACACAACTAAATATATATTAGAGGTGGAGATATGGAGGAGTATCATGCTGTG
>JAMWET010001896.1:432500-447500 GCA_024036415.1 Prochilodus magdalenae | reverse complement strand
AAATGGTTCCCTGCATGGCATTTTTTTTAGATTGATGGAGAACATGTTGGCATCCATGGTTCTCAATAGTCTCTTATAGAAAAAGGGTTCTGCTATTGTCACAATGTCATTGGTTCTACAAAGAACCATGAACATTCAAAGAACCATGTGCATGCTTAAATGGTTCTCTGCATGGTGAAAGGGTTCTTTAAATTCATGGAGATTTGTGTTTGCATATGTGATTCTATGTAGATCCTTTTTGTAAGAGGGTTCTGCTATTGTCATAATGTGAAGCTTGCTATATAGAACCATGTGCAGCATGTTCCCTGAGAATATGATTGAATAATTCTTCATCTAAAACGATGGTTCTACAAAGAACCATGAACAATTAAAGTACCATGTGCATGCTTAAATGGTTCCCTGCATGGCATTTTTTTTTTAGATTGATGGAGAACATGTTGGCATCCATGGTTCTAAATAGACCCTTATAGAAAAAGGGTTCTGCTATTTTCACATGTTCATGTTAATAGTTAACAGTTCTGCAAAGAACCATAAACACTGAAAAAACCATATGCTTGCTTAGATGGTTCACTGTATGGTGAAATGCTTCTTCAGACTGACGGAGAACGTGCTTGTGTATGTGGTTCTATACATTCCCTTTTTGAAAAAGGGTTCTGCTGTTGTCACAGTGTCAAGCTTGCTGGAACCATATGCAGCACGTTCCCCATCGATCTATAGATTGCTGTTTAGCTCTTTAGCTAAGGCAATGGATCTACAAAGAACATTCAAAGTACCATGTGCATGCTTCAATGGTTCTCTGCGTGGTGAAATGGTTCTATACATTAATGTGAAAATATTAAAGGATGTTTAAAATGTTAAAAAAAAATGTTAAAAAATGTTTTAAAAATATGTTTGCCTGTTTCCATTTTATACCAAAAGTGTTCTTCTGTTACACTGCCAAGCTTCGGTTGGTGTAGCGGATAACACCACTACCCCCCAGGGAGCCACCACCACATCTGGGAAACTGGGTTTCGTATCCTGGTCTGGGTGACTATGCTGAGTCCCCTTTGGCCTCCCTGTAATATGATTAACCTTGTAAGTCGCTCTGGACTAGTTGTATAGAACCGTTTTCAAAAAGACTTGTTCTCCATCAATCCAAAGAGCTGCTTTGCCATGCAGACATACAAATGATTGACCGGATCAAGTCTCACCTATCACTGCAGGATCAATTTAAAGCTCATTGGACATGTAATGACATTAAACTAAGGAAGTGAAGCAGTCGAAGGAAAACAGAGGAAATGGAAAGTCAGCACCAACATGGGTGGATACAGTCTGATGATTCATAAACAAGCCATTAAAAGCGAAGCCAAAAACAAATTCTGAAGAAACACTATCCATATGGTTGCCAGAAGTGACTTGACAGCAGTTAATAATAATAATAATAATAATAATTATAATTATTATTATCACAATAATAATGAAAAAAATTAAGCTTTTTTCAAAGACAGTTTGGAATTGCCCGCTTTTGTCTTGTGTGTATATATCACTGGTCACTTTACTACATGAACACAATTCATAATACCATCTAGTATCTTTTATATGGCCTGGATCCACAAATATATTTTATAACATGTCTATAACATAATAATACATTTGTAATTACTCATTTATAAGCCTTAGTATTTCATAAGCTGGGGGTTTTAAGGAGTAAATCAATAGGGGTCTTATATTTTTCATGATGCCCCGTCAAAACTTAAAGACTTTTACTCTGGTTTCCACAACATCTACTGATATTTGTTTACTTATGGGTAGATCAGACATATGCCCAGAAATTCATCACATTGCAGATGGAAAATGCATTACTGACATCATATACATCAACAGCTCTGATTTGGAGGTAAGCAAAGTGTCTCTGGATACAATACTACCAAACATCCATTACAGACTTCAGGCCTCCCAGGCTGATAGAGTACAGCCTCAATTACAGAAAGCAGAACCACATTTGGGAAAACCAGGTACACAGCCAAAAACAAACAGATCCATACATGCTCCTCCCTGTCTCCAAACACCACTAAGTGCCGCTGGCATTTACAACGCGCGCCGGGCAGGACCCCCCTCCTACATCCATCATAAAAACTAATGAACCCTGGAGACGCCTGAGTTCCCCGACCACATGGATCCAAACCACATTAATGCAGTGTGTGTTGTGATTAGCTTATGCTTTAACCAGAGGCCCATAAACACCTCTGGAGCCTGATAAGGCTACCTGTCGCTCGGGGCCCGTTGGGTGTTTCCCACCAGCAGTGGGAAAAGTCAACACAGAAGGCCTAACTGCTCTCGCAAAGAGAAAGAGAGAGAATCCACAACATCTGCACCAGACACCATCCAAATTTTCTACATCTGAACAGATATGTATGCTCCCTGCCATCACAATCTAAAAACAACGCCAGCTGGCCATTATTGGGCATTGTAGGAATGCTTTATGCCAAATAGGCCAATAGAAATGGTCCAAACTCTATACATACATTAAATTTAAGAACACAGGGGAAATGGGGACTCAAATAGCAGGTTTCCCGAGTCGCATCCTGATTTGGATTCACTCTGAGACCCAGGCCCCTTGCTTTCCTTCACACTCCAGTGGCTCAATTCTGATTTGCAACTCAGAAACCAATCAGTTCAGACCTCAAAGACTCAAGGCGCAATTCAGTCATCCGCCAAAGAGACTATACCATCAAGCTTGCATCCGTTAAAGGCTTTAGACCTGACTCAGACAGTTACCTAGGAGACTGGAGTCTCAACTCAGATCCACACCTCAGTGTACACCTCAAAGACTTGACTTGGACTCAAATCTCAAAGACTTGCCTCAAAATTGCATCTCAATGACTTTAGAATAAATACTCTGACTCGTGCCCTAAAGACTGGACCATCAGGCTCAGACTCAAACTTGATTAAGACTGTTACCTCAGAGATTGGAGACTTAACTCAGATCCACATCTGACTTGGCTGTAGACTCAGCTTGGATCTCAGAGACTTTATTTGAAATGGCACATTATTGACTTGAAGCTCAAGACTCAGAATCAAAGAATCAAGACTCGACTCAGACTCATAGAGACTGGACAATTGGACTTTGACTTGCATAGAAGACTTTTGACTTGAGCCAAAAGACTGAAGACTCAATCTTAAACTTAGGCCCCAGAGACTGGAAACCCAATTTGGACTTGCACCTCAGAAATTTGAGACTCGACTTGAGACCTGGATTCACACCGCTGTCTCAACTTGAGACTCGACTTGAAATTGGACTTCAGAAACTCAAGACTTAAGATTTCCACTCCAGAGACCCCGGTGAAACTGGACTCGATTCGGTTTTGCAACTCAAAGGATCAAGACCAGGATCAGGATTTCCCCAGAGATTAAGGGCTTGACTTGGGCTTGACTCATACTCTAGACTTTGAAGACTCATTATGAACTCACACCCCAGAGACTGGAAGCACCTTTCAAGACTTGCACCTTTGAGATTCAGGACCTGCCTCAGATTTGATTGGTGACTTGCATTCACACCTCAGTCTGAAATTGAGACTCAACTTGAAACTGCACCTCAGAAACTGAAAACTCAGAAACCCAGGCCAGACTGGACGATGCCTTGGACTTGCACCTCAGAGATTTGAGACTCAGACTCAACCTGATCTTGTACCTGAGCCATGAGGCTTGACTTGGACTGGAACTCCTGAAGACGGCGCACCTGACTTGGACTACAACTCAAAGACTTATAATGCACACTTGCAATTTATATTTTAAAAAATACAAGATGCTGGGCTTTGTTATGATAAAAACTATATACAGGAATACATGTCAATAGATTTTTGGTATATAGATGCATACATATATACAAACATATAGGTATTCAATAACCGTACGTGATTTTTTTAATTATGCCAAGATGATGATGTATGCTCCTCTAATAAGACATGAATGGGATATGAAAGGTCGGCATGAGCTAGATAAATGACTCCCATTATTTCGCCAATCTGAGAGAAGCCCTCTATATGTTCTAATTTGAATGATAATAAAATTCAGAATTGCTTTGTCCTCGCGGGCCACTTTCTCCATGATAAGCAGCTATGCAAGGTAACCTTGTCCTGCAGCCTAGCCTATTACTGCCTTCTGAGAGCAGGCGAGGGCCTTCCAAATTAAAGGTGCGGAAAATAAATCACAGTCCATGGCTGCTGGACAATTATTACAGGACTTGACAATACCTCAATTTCATTTTCCTTTTCTCGCCAACCAAAAAAACCCCAACTTTCTTATTCACACAGTTTTAACTAGCAGAAAATGGGCTACCCTTTCTTCCATCGCCCAGCTTCTTCATTGGGTTGTTGTTTGAAGTTGTTTGCCTGACCAATATAAACATTTTGTGGTCAATGCCAATCGGAATCGGCTTTAAAGTTTGGTAACTAGGGGAACTAAAAGTGTCTGTAAAAAGGCCAACAGTGCTTCATGATTGTCGACTGTCATCTATCGAAAATGACATCATCTGAGTTCTCATTTCAACTGTACAGCTCAAACTCAAAGTTTGAGCCTTGATTGTGGTCAGGAACCCAGGCTTAGATACTTAAGGGATGGTTCATTCATGGCCCATGACTGGAGGGGGACTTATAAATCAAAGCCCACCCCATCCCTTACAATACTAGTTGCTGTAATTAGAGAAGAAATGTAATTAGCCATCATTGCTATTTATTGTGCTGTTGTTACTGACCCCTAAGCGGGTAAACATTAACTTCAGTCCAGACTCTCCATTGGGGCAAAAGCTGAGGACAGTGAAGTTGGTGATTGAACCGGCACCTCAACACAAGCCTTCACAAAGGCTAAACGAAGACCTAGTGCCACTTGCTGCCAAGATGCGCTGACTTAGATGTGCACAGATAGATAGATAGATAGATAGATAGATAGATAGATAGATAGATAGATAGATAGATAGATAGATAGATAGATAAAAGTATAACAATAGAAAAAAAGACTCCTTAGTGTCTGTGTAAAATCCTTTAGTGTCTGTGTAAAGTCTTTTAGTGTCTGTGTAAAGTCCTTTAGTGTCTGTGTAAAGTCCTTAGTGTCTGTGTAAAGTCCTTAGTGTCTGTGTAAAGTCCTTTAGTGTCTGTGTAAAGTCCTTTAGTGTCTGTGTAAAGTCCTTAGTGTCTGTGTAAAGTCCTTAGTGTCTGTGGAAAGTCCTTAGTGTGTGTGTAAAGTCCTTTAGTGTGTGTGTAAAGTCCTTAGTGTGTGTGTAAAGTCCTTAGTGTCTGTGTAAAGTGCTTTAGTGTCTGTGTAAAGTCCTTTAGAGTCTGTGTAAAGTCCTTTAGTGCCTGTGTAAAGTCCTTAGTGTCTGTGTAAAGTCCTTTAGTGCCTGTGTAAAGTCCTTTAGTGCCTGTGTAAAGTCCTTTAGAGTCTGTGTAAAGTCCTTTAGTGTCTGTGTAAAGTCCTAAGTGTCTGTGTAAAGTCCTTTAGTGTCTGTGTAATGGAGGTAGTGGTATACCATTTGCTGTGCAAATTAAGAAAATGACTGATGTCAGCCATACAGACAGTGCAAGAATGCAGTAATATAAATAATTTAGCAGTGCAGGATATGTAAACAGTAGTACAAAACATAAGAATAACAAATTATAAATAGATATAGGGCATTTAGGAGGGGGTGTGTGCAGAGAAGGGGAGTGTGTCCATTGGAGTGACTGGAATGAAAGTGTGTCACAGAGTTTTTCATTTGCTGTACGGAGAGGAGCTGAACAGTCTTATGGCCTGAGGGACAAAACACTTTCTAAACTAAGTGTCAGGGTTTCAAAATAAAAGCTGCGGAGCTATACGATGCAGACCAGCCCACCATTAGCTGTAACTATATCTCTGCACATCTTCATTTTCTTCTTTTCTTAATCATACATTATTATTTACATGCTACACTGAGATAACCAAAAGGCTCAGGTGATCAAAATGTGGTGACATTGGCAAAATGCCAAAACCTTTCATTTTCAATCTGAAATAATCATAGCAGTCAATTATTATGCTGCAAACCATAACAGCCAATATGCTACAGACCAATTCTGATGTACCTTAAATCACTATCCTGTCTACATTTCTCACTGCCCACCTGCTCTGTATATCCTTATCCTCCTTTAAGTAGCTTTTCCATTCCTGTCTTCTCTCTGCTCCCTTGTTTTTCTGCAGCTCTTATCTCTCCTGTCCATCTCCACATGATTCATGTATGAAAACAATATGCAAAACAGCAATAAACTCTGCAGAGCCCTGTCTGCGGTGTTAGTCAGTCACACGTTTGATAATCTCTGGAGGCTGATGTTGGCCTCTGATCAGAATTTCTGTTCCATGCTACACAGGGAAGCAGATACATTCTAGCCTGCATAGGTCTCGCAACATAACGGCTGCATCATTTAAGGTGGAATAGGAAAACAGAAGCTAACTCCAGCCTCACCTGATCTCGATCCGCAGTCAGTCAGCATATCTGGGCTTTACAACTTAGGGGGTGGGAAGGTGTTGGGTTGATCCTTAAATTGCAAATATAAAATATAGATTTCATATATGTATGTAATTTGTTTTGGTGGAGACAACCAAAGGATCTGTGTGTGGAGGGACCGTGGTCAGTGTTAAGTTAAAAGGCTTGATGTCATGCGTCACATGTCCAGAAGCATCAGCCAATAATATATCAGCCACCCAATATATCGGTCAAGTGTCAGCCAGTAATATATCAGCCAACCAATATATCGGTCAAGCATCAGCCAATAACATATCAGCCAACTAATATATCAGTCAAGCATCAACAAATAACATATTAGCCAACCAAAATATCGGTCAAGCATCAGCCAATAACATATAAATCAACCAATATATAGGTCAAGCATCAACAAATAACATATCAGCCGACCAATATATCAGTCAATAAAATATCAGCCAACCAATATATCGGTCAAGCATCAGCCAATAATACACCAGCCAACCAATATATTGGCCAAGCATCAACCAATAGAATATCAGCCAACCAATATATCGGTCAAGCATCAGCCAATACCATATCAGTCAACGAATGTATCATTCAAGCATCAGCCAAAAAAGTATCAGCCAACCAATATATCGGCAAGCATCAACCAATAATACATCAGCCACCCAATATTTTGGCCAAGCATCAACCAATAACATATCAGCCAACCAATATATCGGTCAAGCATCAGCCAGTAATATATCAGCCAACCAATATATCCGTCAAGCATCAACCAATAACATATCAGCTAACCAATTTATCGGTCAAGCATCAGCCAATAACATATCAGCTAACCAATATATTGGCCAAGCATCAGCCAGTAACATATCAGCCAACCAATATATAGGTCAAGCATCAGCCAATAACATATCAGTCAACGAATGTATCGGTCAAGCATCAGCCAATAATACATCAGCCAAACAATATGTCGGTCAAGCATCAGCCAATAACATATCAGTCAACGAATGTATCGGTCAAGCATCAGCCAATAACATATCAGTCAACTAATATATCGGTCAAGCATCAACCAATAACATATCAGTCAACTAATATATCGGTCAAGCATCAACCAATAACATATCAGCCAACCATTATATCGCTTCAGCCCCAGTGTGGAGATGACGTGCCAATTACTGAATGATCCTCCCGCTCTCTGACCTTTCTTTCTGGATTGCTCCTTTGGTT
The DNA here is from genome assembly GCA_024036415.1 of Prochilodus magdalenae. Classification (NCBI taxonomy): domain Eukaryota; kingdom Metazoa; phylum Chordata; class Actinopteri; order Characiformes; family Prochilodontidae; genus Prochilodus; species Prochilodus magdalenae. The sequence goes on along the minus strand of JAMWET010001896.1, from coordinate 439,804 downwards.
AGATAAATGAATTTCCCACGGCTATATTATGCATTGTTCTGCTAATAAGAGCCCGCATAAATCAAGCATCTAGACAGAAGAACAGTCCAGACCCGAAGCACGGATTAACAGGGTCCCGCATGTCCACATTTACAAGCAGCGTAAAACATCAAAGCTAGATAACTTAGTGCCGGCACACACTGTATCTGTTTTGTGGGCCAGTGATGAGTCGTTATCCTTTCTTTTTCGGTCCCAAACGAGCGGAGTATTTTTAGCAGACACTTCGGAGGAGAGGGATAGGGTGGCCGTGCAAACATAAATAATAAATCACCCCGTCTTCGTCTTGGAGCGCAATTGAAAAGCAATGAAATGTGATAAACTGTTTCATCCGGGTTGCCTGATATTCGCCGCAGTCGCTTTCCAGCTGACAGCGATCTACCATGTAAGATACCCATGGCTCAGTGGACTGGCTCTCAGCGGAGACGGCGCGGCAGGCCGGAGAGTGGATGTGTTAGCTGTAATTCAGTAACACCGCCACAGGAGACGAGTCCCAGGTGCGACTTTGGTGCAAGACTGGCAGGACCGAGCTGACAAACAAAAAAGAAGTGTGCGTCTGGCTCCTCAGACCGAGCGGGGCTATTTTTATTTCTTCCTGACCCTCAGAGCACACCCCAGAACTGATTTCCACTTCTTTTTCTTTCTCTTCTTTTTTTTTTCCCTGTTTTCTTCTTCTTCACCAAGTCTGCACAAAAACAGCCCTTTTCCAACACGGCCTAATTAGCTCAGTGGCTTGAAATATGTTGAATGGAATGATTTTAAGCGCATGTGTTTCCAAACCAAAGGAAAAGGGCTAAAAATAATGGCTAATTAGAGGGTAATTTATTTAGATTGGTATCAGCGAAGAACACTTTGTTCTGATGGGGCACGGCAATTAAAATATATCCATACACCAATGGGGAAGTCGTTTGAGCTGAATTTCATTTTTTCAATCTATCAAACGTACAAAGCTGTACATCGGAGCGCACGTGTGCGCGTACCCGGCCGACGGATGCCGGTATTTTTAGTTACCTTGCGAGCTCTTTGTGTTGCAGGACGCCGTTTAATCTGCGTCAAGGTAACTTTTCGTTTGAAGGCGCCGCAGCACTTTGTTTTACACTGCTAGACAGTCCATTTAGGCAGCATGCGGGGACGCTTGTTGTGTAAATGGAGTATCTGGCGACGGAACACAAAAGGCAACTGGAAATGAAAAGTTCCTCCACCTGACACGTATGGTAATTCTGAAGACAGATGTAGCGCATTAGCTTTGTGTGCGGTGGAGGACAGGTATTACGCCGTGTTTGGTCTGGGTATGTGCTTAGGATGTGGTTTAGCAGGGGTACGTGGGAGGGAGAGATTGCAGCAAACTGTCAGTGGCTGGTGGGGAAGCATAGGAGCGCAGCTTGGCCAAACACTGATGAAAACACAATGCTGCTGTAGTTTAATGCACAGAAGATACTTACCAGGACCCATTACATCTATCTATCTATCTATCATTATTAAACATGTGTTACTCAAAATACTATATATTTATCATTAAATGATGAGTAAATACTGCTGCACATACCAGGCATGTAGTATGTAGAGCCGTGTAGAGTGGTGTAATATGCAGTATGTAGAGTGGTGTAGTATGTAGTATGTAGAGTGGTGTAGTATGCAGTATGTAGAGTGGTGTAGTATGTAGAGTGGTGTAATATGCAGTATGTAGAGTGGTGTAGTATGCAGTATGTAGAGTGCTGTAGTATGCAGTATGTAGAGTGCTGTAGTATGCAGTATGTAGAGTGGTGTAATATGTAGTATGTAGAGTGGTGTAATATGTAGTATGTAGAGTGGTGTAGTATGTAGAGTGGTGTAGTATGCAGTATGTAGAGTGGTGTAATATGCAGTATGTAGGGTGGTGTAGTATGCAGTATGTAGAGTGGTGTAGTATGCAGTATGTAGGCTGGTGTAGTATGCAGTATGTAGAGTGGTGTAGTGTGTAGTATGTAGAGTGGTGTAGTATGCAGTATGTAGAGTGGTGTAGTATGCAGTATGTAGAGTGGTGTAGTATGCAGTATGTAGAGTGGTGTAGTATGCAGTATGTAGAGTGGGGTAGTATGCAGTATGTAGAGTGGTGAGTACACAAGTCATGTACTAGAGATCCCCAATGTAAACTACCCCTTCAGTATCAGTAGAAGTTCCTCCCTTTAGACCTCCACTGGAGTAACAGTGCTAAAGTATGTACCTTCAGAATTACTTAAGTATGAAGAGTAACAGTACTAAAGTATGTACCTTCAGATATACCTATTGTATGGAGAGTAACAGTACTAAAGTATGTACTTTCAGATGTACTGAAGTATGGAGAGTAACAGTACTAAAGTATGTACATTCAGATGTACCTATTGTATGGAGAGTAACAGTACTAAAGTATGTACTTTCAGATGTACTGAAGTATGGAGAGTAACAGTACTAAAGTATGTACCTTCAGATGTACTTAAGTATGGAGAGTAACAGTACTAAAATATGTACCTTCAGATGTACTTAAGTATGGAGAGTAACAGTACTAAAGTATGTACATTCAGATGTACTGAAGTATGGAGAGTAACAGTACTAAAGTATGTACATTCAGATGTACTGAAGTATGGAGAGTAACAGTACTAAAGTATGTACCTTCAGATGTACTTAAGTATGGAGAGTAACGGTACTAAAGTATGTACCTTCAGATGTACTTAAGTATGGAGAGTAACAGTACTAAAGTATGCACCTTCAGATGTACTTAAGTATGGAGAGTAACAGTACTAAAGTATGTACCTTCAGATGTACTTAAGTATGGAGAGTAACAGTACTAAAGTATGTACATTCAGATGTACTGAAGTATGGAGAGTAACAGTACTAAAGTATGTACATTCAGATGTACCTATTGTATGGAGAGTAACAGTACTAAAGTATGTACTTTCAGATGTACTGAAGTATGGAGAGTAACAGTACTAAAGTATGTACCTTCAGATGTACTTAAGTATGGAGAGTAACAGTACTAAAATATGTACCTTCAGATGTACTGAAGTATGGAGAGTAACAGTACTAAAGTATGTACCTTCAGATGTACTTAAGTATGGAGAGTAACAGTACTAAAGTATGTACCTTCAGATGTACTTAAGTATGGAGAGTAACAGTACTAAAGTATGTACATTCAGATGTACTGAAGTATGGAGAGTAACAGTACTAAAGTATGTACATTCAGATGTACTGAAGTATGGAGAGTAACAGTACTAAAGTATGTACCTTCAGATGTACTTAAGTATGGAGAGTAACGGTACTAAAGTATGTACCTTCAGATGTACTTAAGTATGGAGAGTAACAGTACTAAAGTATGCACCTTCAGATGTACTTAAGTATGGAAAGTAGCAGTACTAAAGTATGTACCTTCAGATGTACTTAAGTATGGAGATTAACAGTACTAAAGTATTTACCTTCAGATGTACTGAAGTATGGAGAGTAACAGGAGCATGGTTTATTACGGCTCTAATGTTCTATTATCATTTCTGGAACAGGACTCTTCATCAGCTCAGTGTAGGTGAAGAGACTCTAGTGTCTCTCAGTCCACCAGTCTTTAATAGAAGCTCATTCATTAGTCTGACACTGACGTCTATTCACATCACCATCAGCACAGAACACTGAAGGAGAACAGGTTCCATTAGCTAGAACCAAGCTCTGTCCAACAGCAAGCTCAGAATAAAGTGAGTGCTGTGCTCTGATTGGTGGACTCACTTCACACTTCTTTCATTCAAACAAGTTTTTATGCACACATTAACCATAAGCAAGGACAGATTTGGCCATATTTGACTGTGGTGGAGTTAAAGTAAAAAGACCCCAGAATGAAAATACCTCATTAAAGATGAAGTGAAAATTTATTAGGTACACTAACCAATTATTTTACTACCTTACTGTCCACCACTGACTATGTACTTGCAAAGTTCCACCAAAATAATGTCAAAATTAATAAAAATAAAAAAAATAGAGATGTAAGGTTCGGTTCCAATAGTGATGATAATCTTTTTGGATATTGTTTAGCTCAAAATTTGGAAATACCTGTTATAATATTTCCTGAAACATATACAGCTTGTACTACAAGGCTGTTATTACTGGAGATGAGATAAATGAAGTACCGTGCTGTGCACACCTTCAAAGAATCTAATGTATATGATGGAATACGGCTTCTTATTTAATAAAAGCCCTTGATGTAATATGTGTACACTCTACTCTACAGTTCATATACAGACATGAACTGGCATTTACATTTACTCCAAAATGCGTACACTAAGAAAAGGCCAAAGGGCCAAAGGAAAAGGCCATTGGCTGGGCTATTTTTCACTGTGAAACGATAAATTTAACGCCTCGTTCAGAAACTGAAACTTTGTCTCCGATGCTGGTGGCCCAGTTTGAGAGGCTGTTGGAAAGAAAGCACCATACGGGGCGAATCAAAGGACAAACCTTTTGACTTTGGTTGCAAGTTGCTAAGACCCAGCCATCTGGCCTGTTTGGCTGTTGCAAAGCCAACAACAGAGACAACAGCGATTGGTGGGACGAGTCCACGGCCCCTACAAAAGTTCGCAAACAACAAACTCAAAAATGGGTCCACTGCTGCTATCCCGAGAGTTCGCATCAAAGTTCTTTTCATCTAATCCACATGAAACTCAGACAGTTTGAATATATCAGTGATCTGATTACTGCCAAGTAGGGTTTACCCAGACCCACTCTTTAAGCTCGAGGTAGCTCATCATCACACTAACCACTTGGAAGCCTCAAAGTAGACAACAGGTGAGGAGTTTGGTGATTTGGGGGCCTGTATCTCTGGTTTCCTCAAGGGTAGCTACGAGATCAATGGAAGGTGGAAAGGGCACATTGCACTCTACTGGCCTGTGGGGGTTTGGCCTGGTTTGGCTTTGGTCTAATGTTTCTCCACCCATCCACAGTGCTTTATATAGTTTTTAGATATTGAGATTTTGAGCATCATTAACTCTGGTTACCTGAATACTGTGATAAAGTCATGTTGGGGCGGTAAATAGCTATGGCTCTCCAGACCTCGACAACCGAGTCCGCCTACGGTGTGCCTAAAACAGATGCAAATTTGTGAGAATCTGGGATGCGGGAGTTTGCTGTTGCAAACCATTCCCTTCTCCAGTTGTTGTTGAGAATATTCAAGCTGCATGGGATGCATTATCACAGGACACCATCAGGAACCTCTACAACTCCACGCCGAGACGTCTGGAATGTTGCGTAACATGGCTGTCCATCACAATACTGAGAGACACTACTTCTGTATGTGTAGCTTGATAGATAAGGTCCATATCAGTGTAGGTTGGATATTGTGAGATATGCAAATGTGACTACATGCACTTAGACTTTTATGGCGACTGTCCTTAGCACCACGTCAACATCGCCAACGACTGCAATGGTGTCATGGAGTGACTCTGAACAACAGTGGGTCATCTTCAGTGACGAGTCCCGCTGTTGTCTTGGTGGAGACGACCAACAAATCCATGTGTGGAGGCACCGTGGGCAGCACCAAGATGAACTGTGTGTTATCACTAATCACACACCCAGGAGGCCTGGTGTCACTCCACCTCCACCCCTACCGCACCATCTGCAGGAACTGTGTGAGAATATTCAAGATGCATGGGATGGATTATCACAGGACTCCATTAGGAACCTCTACAGCTCCATACCGAGACGTCTGGCTTATTGCACAATATGGCCGGCCTTCACCATAATAGGAGACAGACTTCTGTATGTGTAGCTCGATAGATATGGTCAATATCAGTTTAAATGTATCATCAGTTATTGATCCTGGTAACCTTTATCTTCCTTCCCAACACCACTGCAATCCCAGACCTCTGGGTGCAGCTATTATCTTTTGAAGATTTGAGTATATTTCACTAATATATTTATTTTGTGTTTACTTATTTATGTATAAATAATAAAATTAATATTGTATATTGCCACCACACAAAACTAAGCCCTGAGTTACAGAGTTGGGCTTGCATCAACACAAAAGCAATAATAAAATAAGTAAATAAATGAAAATTACCGTTGACCTAAACACATCCGAAGCCCTGTGTCATGCTTCAGTGTTTTCCGTCTACCTCCAAGCTCCCGAACATCATCTCCCAAAATCCATTACCTGATGACATCGACATCACATGTCTGCAACCATCCAATCACATCCCGTCTTCCTGTTCCTCATCACCTGTGTTCTAATCTCACACAGCTGTTAGTCATTTCACCTGTTTGCTCACATAGCCCCGGTTTTCACAGTCACATTTCAAAGTATTGCCCACCTAGTTGCCTGGTTTCGACTCTCTTTGTATTTTGGTTCTCCTTTTGATTGTTTGCTGGTCTGCTTGCTGCTTTGGCTTTTTGACCTCTGCCTCTCCCTCTGGTTATGGCTGTCCCTTGCCCCATTCTTATGATTGCCTGATTTGCATTGTTACACTACTCTTGTTCCACTCTCCCGCAAGGCCTCCAGTCGCAGGCTCACTCGCGCACTCTTTCACATGACTACCAAGCCTGAGCTCCACTACTGGTTTGTACAGTAAAGCCGTTTGTTGATTCTGACACCCTACTGACCCACTGACCTTTTTGTTGGGTTTCCTGGTTATGTAATGGAACTGTTACTAGCCAAGTCTGAAGGGAATGTAAATGTAACCCCCCAGCTTCTTTTTTTTTAATATAATCATGTTTTATTCTTTATTCCCATAGGTTATGGTACTAATAATGGCTGTGTTGCCACATGAAGCTAGATATTTATTCAGGATAAGAAATGAAGTACAAGTTACTGCTTATATCGTCAAAGTAGAAAAGCAGCTCTCAGGCGTTTTTGCGGGGTCGTGTAACCGTGATCAGTGGACGGTAAGATTAAACAGAGTGTGCAGAAGAAAATGGATTCTGACGCTCAGGGCAGTCTGTTAGCTCAGAAGACCAGCATCAGTGACTGCTTGCCCAGACAGTTCTGATCCCTCCAGCAGTGCAGAGACTGCGAACTAATCTCTCCCCAGCTAATCATTCCATCTTGTCTGTGCTGTTTCAACTTCATTCACCATCCAGTCTAGGGATGGAACAGTGTGATGATGTTCTACCATGATAGGAGTTATCGAGATGATCACAGTTGTGGTATTGTTTAAACAGATGTTGAGATTTTACACATAGATTGTTACAGTAGCATTCCCAACATTCCTAGGAGTTTTGTATTCATAATGTACTATACATGAATGTTTACCTCATATAGCACCTTTTTTTTTCTTTCTGATAGA
>JAMWET010001896.1:295000-430000 GCA_024036415.1 Prochilodus magdalenae | reverse complement strand
GTTGCAATGATTTTCATCAAATTCCATCTTTTCCCGAATCCATGAGTGTTAAAATGGAGTTAGTCACCCTTTTAACTGTCTCCACTTTCCGGGGAAAGCTTTCTACTAAATCTTGGAACTCGACTTGGGGGATTCGCTTCCATTCAGCCACAAGAGTTGGGCAATAATGCCAGGCACACAGTGGGGGTGCCAATTCATCCTACGGGTGTTGGATGAGGTCAGGGCTGTGTGGAGGCCAGTCAAGATCTTGGAAACTGCAAACCATTTCTTAATGGGCTTTGCTTTGTGCACAGGGGCATTGTCAATGGCAGTTGTCAGTGGCATGGGGGCACTGTCAATGGCCTTTTCCGAACTGTTGTCACAAAGCTAGAAGCAAACAATTCTAGGGAATGCCACGGCATGCTGTTACATTAAGAGTTCTGTTGAAGTAGGAGAACAGCCCCAGACCATTATTTCTCCTCTACCAAACCCCATGCATTCAAGTAGGCAGTGTCCAGCACTGGGCCGAACCCAGAATCATCCATCAGGCTGCCAGATAGTGAAACATGATTCATCTCTCAGAAGAAGGCTTCCACTAAGTCCAATGGCAGTGTGCTTTACATCCGCCCAGCCGCCACTTGCCATTGGATATGATGATCTTAGGCTTGTGCCTGGCTGCTTGGACATTGTACCGCAATCCATGAAACTCTCAATAAACAGTTTTGTTCTGAAGTTGCTCCCAGAGGCACTTGATAGTGAGCGCTGTTTATGATTGAGATTATGCAAATATCTTAAAGACACTCCCTGTCATTTTTAATAATATCCACACTTCCACTTTTGACACAGAAGAGATGATAATAGCTTGTTTATAAATACAGAGGACCCACATACTTTTCCATCCACCTTATTAAGGACTTCTCCTCATTTTTCCATGAAAGGCCTCATTCTTTTTGGGATACAGTTTTCATTATCAGAGATCAGCAAGCTGGACAAGATATCTTAATAATGATGAAATTAATAACAATAATACCGTAATTTATATTAATAAAAGATTGTCTTGCCTTATTTACAGTCCTGTTAAAGAATAGTAGCTAAACTTATGTATACACATATATAAGCTCAATAAGTGAGTCACTTTGCGTGTGGTGGTAATAACTTCAGGCTCCTGCAGGTGGTGCTGCAGGAGAATGATGGGGCTATAAATACCTGTGGGGTGTGAGTGACGGGATCCATAGATTGGGAAGAGGTGGTACAGTGCAGGGGATGTGTGGACAATGGCTCCAGAGCAGACATTAATGATTGGTTGGGTTAGGGTTAGGAGTGACTGCATGTGGGCGTGGCCAAAACCATAGTGTGAAGGAAGTAGCTGAATCTGCAGGTGTATGGAAGCGTACGGTCATACGGGTCTACCAGCAGTGGCTAAAATCCCAGTCTACAGGGAATTCTCCTCGGAATTGTGCCAGGGAAGGCATCCACCAAATCTGGACCAACTGACCAATTCTTTAATGTAAGAGTGTCTGAACACTGATGTGGCTACATCCAGAAACTTGTCCAGTGTATGCCCAATCCAATCACAGCTGTCATTGGTGCTGGTGGAAGCCTTACACGCTAGTAGGTATGTTTCAGTCTCAGGGGACTCTTCTTTTTGTAGCTGTGGACGAACTCCCCTGCAAAAGCCCTGGCCAATTGAGCTGTCTTTATGACTGAAGCTTCTATTCCCCAGTAATGCCCACCCTTATTCAGCATGATCCTTTTCCTTTGCAGTCTTATTCCAAAGTAGGGATCAACTGGGTCTTCCAAGCTACAGAACATGGAAAGTGTTATCTGCTTTAATGTATCATGCATCATCTGTCTGGATGTTTCTCCACGCAGTTATCTGTATAGGTAGTACCTCCATATTTGCTTGTGGGAAAAAAAGGTACCTGCTGTTCCAAATTGAAATTTACACACAAAAATGATACACTCAAGGTGGTGTTGTGGAGTATCAGTTGTTTTATTAGGGACAGATTTCGACACACATTGTGGTTACATTTTCTCTCTGGGTCTGCGTTCTGATCGATACGCCTTCTTTGCGGGCCATTCTTTTCAATTAATCTCAATGAGCAGCACTGAAAAAGGCGTAGACGGACTGGCCTGCATCGAGATTGATTTGTCAGTCACTTCTCAAAAGGAAAAAAAAAGGGGTACATATGCGAGAGAGACGCGCGAGAGAGGCCTGAGAGGGAGGTAGGAAGGGAAGACAGATATTCTTTATCGCGCCGCCGCTCAACAATGGTTCCTATTTGTAGCTCACATCAAAGCGTCGTTCCCGAGCTGAGGACGGAGGAATAGGCATGTTGTACACCTGTTTCAATCTCAGAATTGCTGTTCTGACTCCTTGAGCACATATGCAAAAGCATCGTCCTGTACCCCTCAGGAGACACTGTAATAGGCATGGTAATGCCGCACCTGTTACATCTAATCTCAGAAATTAGCCTGTTCTGCGATGGTTTCAATAAAGCTCTGCCACCTGTGCGCACCTCTATCTAGTCTTCAATCCCGTCGCCTTCCTGCATCCCCGCTAAAAGAGCTCTCCAGTCGCAGGCTCATCGCACGTATAACCGTCACTATGGTTTAGGACTTTACCAAGCCTGACGCTAGCTCCTGCGTCGTTATTAGCACACAAAGCAACATGGTTTAACTTTAACCACCTCTTAGATAAACGATACGCACAGAAAAGGAAGGGGACAAATTTGCGAGGGGGCACGTCTGGCGGACCGTCTCAGAAAGCTACAGTCTCCTTGGAAAGAGTGAAGAGTTCTGGCAAACGTTTAATTGCATGTTAGCACAGTCCCCATGTTTGCGGTCTGTGCAATTTGTTTACAGTCGAATGACCTTTGGTGTTACCAATGGTAAAAATTCAGGGCGGTCCGCACTGTATACCCCGCAATAAAGCTAGGTGAATGACCTCCGCTTAAGTAACGTCCACCCATGGGTGCAGTGGAGAAATCAGTGGATTGGTATCCCTTTCACAGATAGCTGGTTCTAACTAGGAAAACAATGACATACAGTCTGTAGCCGCAGTGTCCATTGTAGGTTGGCGGACCGGAGCGTCTGACAAGCTGAGAGTGCTAAGAACCATCAAAGGTAATCTTTAGAGGCTACAAATAGGTTAAATTGAGCAGCGGTGGAAGTGCTCGATGAACATGGTGAGTTGGAAAGCGCACGGTGTTTTCTAAAACACTTTTTCCAGCTGAACCGCTTTGCCAGCCCGCAATGCTGGAGCGGTTAGTATTCAAGGCAGTCTAGGGAGATTCAGGACTAGCAAGGCTGGAACATTTTGGCCAATGGAAAAGTTTGGCCAAATTCTCAGACAATGTGCCAAAACCAGGGGCATTCGACCTGTCTGGTACTGCCTAAGGACAGTCTGAACCACAAGCGCGTTGCTACAACTTCTTGACGCTACTGACATATTGTTTTCTAAATATCGGATTGTAGATTTTTTAGATGCCCCTTGTTGATCCCACAGTTGGGGAAATTTAGATCTTCGCAACCATATGTGTACATAACCATTATCCGTGAAGTGAATAACCACCGCCAAAAAACAAACTCACGGTAGTTGAATACTACCAACACCAAGAGTGGGGCAGCTGCAAGGGTCGAGACACGTAACCGGCAGAATGTAAGCGGTGGGCCCAGCCTATATCCCCACTGTCGCCGGGAGAAGCAGCTTTATGGGTCGGTTAGTGTTGCCTTTTGCTCAAAGGGCACCCTCATGTCGCATCATATACTGTCCCAAGATTTCAGAATAATCGAAGCCCCACGGCCACCCGTCATGGCTCACAAAATAGGCGAATGCTGTTCGCCTAAACCATCCCGGAAGTCCAAGGTTAGCACCCCAGTGTGGCGCTCATAAGCCAATCTGACACGTTTTGTCATGCTATTCTTGTGGCAGCTAGATGAGCGCTCATATTGGAGCAGCCAAAACCTCAGTATGTTTGAATGGACTGGGTGTACCGTTAGCAGGTCTAGTATCCAGCACCAGGACAGTAATCGGTCTCTCGGGCCCAGTCAAAGGGAACCGTTGATAGCACAGTATGAGCATACCATGTACATGCTTTCTAAAACCTTACGCACGTAATGGCTCCTTCCGGATAGTAATCTATACACCGACACCAAAGCGGTCGCACTATTTATCTTTCTTAAAACCATCCATTTTCAGGACGGAATTCTCCGCTGAAAGCTTGTGGTAGTGTTAGCGGAGCTCACCCAGCATTTTCCGGGAAATGCTAATATAAGCACAAATACCCAAGTGTAACCAGAGGTCACTTACAGGACCCACCGAGAAAAAAACACGCCCCCGTTGCACATTTTCTTGGGAGAAAAAGGGTGACTCATGTGGTGATGAGGCTGGCCAACAAGAATGGAGCATGCGGTCCCCAGGAAATTGTCCCCGTTTTTGTAATCATAATTTAAAAACCACAGTCCTTTAACAGATTGAGTCCTTGTATTGGTGCATGAGTACTTCCGGCAATACCACAGAGGGCCACTGTTATACCTACCCACAACCACTTCTGTAATGTATGCAGAACTCTCACCTCCACCAGGAGGCCCATAATGTGATCCGTAACAAAACGTTCTCTTTGAAGAAACGAGGTAACCCAGGAGAAAAAAGCAGGATAGTACTAGGGTCATTGAGACCAGGCCTATTTTTTTGCTCCTTCTCTATGGGACACGGACGGGATCAGAAAAAATTGGAATATAGAACTACTGGGTTGGGCTAAATCGGAACAGGATGGACTTATGGAGGCCATTCACTGCTTCACTGGAAAATACTGCCCTCAATGTTGGAATAACGTTGGGTTTTTCCCCCCAATGTTAAGAGGAAGACAGTTTTGTTGGTTTTCTCGAGCTCCTACCTCAGTAGACGCTTTCCACATCGTGAGGTAAGTTGCGTGTCTTCCTTCATTCCGACTGCCGGGCCCCAAAAGCATGCTGGGCACTAACATTGCTCACACACCTGTATAAGTAAATAAGATATACATTGTATTATCTAAAACCACATGCACGCAATGTCCTATAGTGCACATATAATCAAACTGTTCCGCCCAAACACTGTCGGCCTTTACCTTTTCAGAACCCACAGAACTCTTTAATTAGTGATGGATGATAGGGTCACTCCTCCTTTGCAAGGCCTCACACCTAGCTAACAAGCAGGGACACGACCAGCAACAGTCCGTTCTGGGATGACCATACACCAAGTTCCTCGCACAGTGGTTAAGAAGTGGGAGGTATAATACGCCATGAGTTACCTTATCATCAAGTTCCCATGGCTGGAGGTTAGTCTGATTCTTGGTAGGTAAGGCCTGGTCATGTTTACCGCTGGATTACCGTCGAGCTCTGCTTGATTAGCATGCACAAAGACTTGATGTTCCTTGGTCCAACAGTTATAACCATGTTAGTTGCGTGTGCCGAATTAAACCCGCAAGGGGAAACGTTTGCACCGAAGCAGATTGATATCTGTACTGTATTGAGAACTGCTGGTAATGTTGCCCATAAATGCGTGTGTGACATTGGCAGAGGCATACGAATTTTGTTAGCAGGAAAAACTGTGCTCTTATACCTGCAATACTGAAAACTTTCCACACTCTGTCTCTTTACTAGGCATACTGGCAAATCGTGCTATCGCGTAATGGAAGATCGTGTCCACAGCAGGCTGGTCCAGTTTAGCCATGAGACCTCCCACACTAAAATGACAGGTGTTTCAGTTTCATTGTCCAACCCCTGTATCTCATGATGTCTAACCCACCCACCGAGTTTAATTTCTGTCAGAGTTATCTTCTGTTTGGTATACATAATTTTTTCAGATGAGATAAGAAGTAGTGATCAACAAACTGATCCCCCTCTATAATTTTATGAGCCCCATACAAATGTGTCTGATTTATAGATGAAACACCAGAGAGAGGTAACTTCACAACCAATAACAGTAGGTGATGTTGCGGCATATGGAGTTTATTGGTAAGCTAAAGGTGCTACATGTAGCCCTGTTATTACTATTGCTTTTTTATAGAAGCATAAATGGAGCCATTCATGCTGTATTCCTCAACGTTCCCCCTCTTTTATTTATAATGTCAGCAAACATGGGCCTCCCCACAAGCTCAACAATAAGGCTATTTTGAACCTCAGCTCTTACAATAGTGCAAGACCCCAAACGTCCACTACAGTCTTTCTTCACCTTACCTCCATCAGGACAGAGATACAGAACATTAGCCTGTGGAAAACCCATTTTGCAAACTGTTTTGTACTTTCAGCCATATCAGTCCTTGACACACCACCCTGCTCAAATGGATGTTCCAAGATGCTTCTTTTAAAGGAAATGACTGATACCTCAACATTGATGCTGGTGTTTTATTCAAGGCAGTGCCTGTGGTTATGTCTGATCTTGGTCTATATGAAGGCGTATCCCACTAGTGTCTGTTTTCTGGACGTCTCAGCTGCATGTACGTATGGCACAGACAATAAAAACACACTTTCTTTTTCGGGAGGAATCAAATCTAGTCACTGTGCCAGCATCCTGAAGAACTCATTTTCTTACACGGCTGAATGGAGACGATATGACCAACAGAAGATTCAACTCTGTGAAAGTGTCTGTAATAAAGTATTAACCTGGATACTGTTCTGTGTTTCCTTAGGACATAATATAGACTGGGATTTTAGCCACTGCTGGTAGACCCGTAGGACCGTACGCTTCCATACACCTGCAGGTTCAGCTACTTCCTTCACACTATGGTCTTTGGTACTGTAGTTTCTTTTCTTGCTAGTACAGAAGGATGGAGTCAGGAGACTGAAGGCTGGAGATGTTGGAGTAGTTTATTTCAAGGCCATCTCAGTTCACTTACATCTCTAGTCTAAAGACAAGCCAGTCCAGTACAGTCTGAACTCAGCCCAACTCAGTCCTACTCAGTCATACTCAGTCCTACTCAGTCCTACTCAGTCTAACTCAGTCCTACTCAGTCCTACGCAGTCCTACTCAGTCCTACGCAGTCCTACTTAGTCTTACGCAGTCCTACTCAGTCTGAAGACAGAACCTTGTCACCGAGGTTTCATACACCGTGTCCCCACACCCGTAAGATTCAAAGACAATGTGTCAGCTGTCCTTATGTAATATTAACAGATGGTCAGTTGTCCTTCAAGTGGTGTTAGATATATGACCTGTAGAACCCTGATAGCAACATTCTCTTAGGGGCTCCGTTCTGTTCTGATGAGGCAGCTGTCTCTCACATGGTGAACGTATATACACTTGTATACATACACACTTCTACACAAAACACGCTTGTATACAAAACACTGATATCCAACAGTACACCCAAACGCTCAGTCCCTCCTTTTAGCCAATCATTACCATCTGATTTGGAGCCATTCTCCACACATGGAACGAGACACTCCCTGCACTGTAGCACCTCTCATCTATAGATTGAGAAGAGGTTGCAACAAGAAGAAGCAGCTCGTGATGATTTTGGTTACAGATAATCTTGATAGTTGGCGTATATAGTATATCCGAGATGGTTTCTCCCCCCGAGTCATTGGGCTACTGAACAGCCAGTAGTGCTGATGTATTGCAGTATATGGACCTGGTTCAGCACATCTCACCAAAACCATCTATACGATGGTCTCCATGGACAATCATCACTCTGCACTTTGCATTAGCATATTTACACTTGCACGTATAGACTGACCTACTGTTATCCTCCATCCACACTGTATATCTGTAGTGTATGTATATACATATACATATATAATATTCTATGCCCTGTATTTACCCTGCATCTCTCATCTACCTCAGCCTTACCATAGTGCTATATGGTAATGTGTACATCTGCATATATCATAGTTTTCATTCATAACTTTTATTCATAACTGTAAATTAGTGTAAACAGAGATTTTAGTGATTAGTATTGTATATATTTATTGTCTATTTATATGTTTGTATTGAAGTACTGTAAGGGACTACGCACCTTAGTTTTTCACTCACCTTCACACCTGTGAAAATGTGATATGACAATAAAAGTGATTTGATATTGTCTGTTATGTAATTGTATTGCGTGACAGTAATTACATACGTAGGACCTTCTACACCTTTACAAGATGTTTTAGACTGAATGTAAACAAGTCCTACATTACATTAGTGTGTAATTACTGTGTAGTCAGACATTCATAAGACATGCAACAACAACAATGCAAGTACCAGTGCTCTTTTTTCAGTCCCACAGATCTTGATAGTTGTAGTATATGGTATGTAGTCTGCTAGATAATTACACATGTGTAATAAGGTAACAGTAATTACATATGTAGCTGTCCTACAAACATTTCTGATTGTGAGGGTTAGGCAAGTCCCACTTTACATTAGTGACTGTAAATACTGCATAGTTACATAATAATAACACATGCAATAACAAGAAGCAGCTACTGGAGATCATTTTACCTCTTACTGATGATCTTTATAGTTATGGTA
Organism: Prochilodus magdalenae; assembly: GCA_024036415.1. Taxonomy (NCBI): domain Eukaryota; kingdom Metazoa; phylum Chordata; class Actinopteri; order Characiformes; family Prochilodontidae; genus Prochilodus; species Prochilodus magdalenae. The sequence continues at coordinate 421,530 of JAMWET010001896.1, read as the reverse complement.
TATAGTACATTGCCTGATGAGTGATTATACATGTGTAATAAGGTAAAATGTATGTAGGAATTTCTGTTTTCACAAAATAATTTCTGATTGCAGCAGTAGATGTGTTATTACAAGTTTAAGTTTCGTTTGTCATATGTCAGGACACTTATGCATTTATACTTATGGGCGTTTAGCTGACACGCTTATCCAGAGCGACTTACAAGGGTAATCATATTACAGGTGGGCCAATGTAGTGTTAGGAGTCTGGCCCAAGGACTCTTATTGGTGTAGCACAGCATAGTCACCCAGACCGGGATTCGAACCCCAGTCTCCCACATGTGGTGGTGGCTCCCTGGCAGGCAGTGGTGTTATCCACTGAGCTACACCAACCAGCCTTGTGGTGAGGCTCAGGTTTGTACTCTACAGGAGGACAAAACTATATACATACTAAACATGTTAAAATAGAGATATAAAAGTTCTATTAAATAAATAAAATAAAATAAAATAAACAAAATATACACAAAATCCAGAATATACAGAGACAGGAGGGGTCTGTAGAAATTCTGTTATGTACATTTATGAGACAGGTATAGTCTGAGAGAGAGTGGAGCTAATATAAATATGTATGTTTATGTCTATTCCTGTTGTATAAAGTGACTTAGTGATGTTGTCCATAGCAGTGCTATATAGAGTATTAATAATAAAGTGTCCGAGTGCAGTGGTGTTGGTGGTGTTGCTGGTGTTGGTGGTGATGGTGAAAGGTTCACAGCTTGTTCAGGAACCTGATGGCTTGTGGGTAGAAACAAAGCATAGTGTTTAAAAGCCAGACATTTCTTTTGGGTTGCCGTTTCACAAAACAAGCATACTACTACAGCCAGATGAATGCTGATGTCATATAAGCAGTCACATTACGTAGGTAATTACACACCTGTTGGGGGAAAAAAAAAACTGCTCTATTACACGTGTAATTACATAATAACTAATGCTACAAGACACACTTGTGTTAGTACATTGGTAATAACTGATGTTACAGATGTGTATTAACATAAGCTGTGCTAAAATAATCCATATGTCATAGTGAATTCATTGTCAGTAGTTAAGTTGCAGTAGTGCATGTATTATTAACGTGTAATAACACAGTTATTATAGATAATGAATATGAACTGGGACCCCTGGTATTACTTGGTTGTTCCGTGACTGTGTAATATTTTAAAAGGGGTGTCCAAACATGCTGCAGAGTTTTGTTCCATCCCGGATCTAAAATTCCACAGCTAGCAAACGAAGGTCATCCAGGGCATCTGATGATTAGAGCCAGATGTGTTAGATTAGAAACTAAACGCTGTAAGGTCGTAAATAACCCAGAACAGTCTAGGAGAAGAGGGTCGGAATGCTAATATCTCTTCATTTAAAGGGTTTTATCTTCATCGATCGGGCTTGACTAATGACTGTCTACACAATTCAGGCTTTCAGACAGTGTAGATACAAAAATATTGTTTGATTGGTGGGATGGTGGTGGGGTGGGCTGATCCCAGCTCAGCTGAAGCTTCCAAATATCCTGAAAAAGAGTTAAACTAACAGAGATAGCAGGAGGTGGGAAAGGAAGGAGGGAATTAAGGAGTATTTATGGCCAGATTAAATCATCGGAGGTGATTATGTTAATTTCTCTATACTACCAAAGGGTCATAAATAAAAGCGAGGCGTTTATTAACCCCGCGGCGTGTAATGTATGGACGCTGAGGGTAATATGAAGTTTAGTTAGCCTGCTATCACTGTGATACATTATCTCTGGGTGTGCGGCACGGGCTGCTATATTTAAAATGTGTCAGATGTAATAGGAAGTTGCCGTCCGGCGTTTTCGCTATCATGGCTCGCGTTGAGTTGAGCTCCATCAAAGGAGCAGTGCAGTGTGAAAAAGGGAAATGCTTCGGCGTCCAGGTTTCTACCACCAGACATTTCACATTGCATTTCTTATCAAATAACATTCCGTGGACATGTACAGTGAGCCTATGAGGCAGTAAATCAATGTTTGTGATGCAGGAGCCTTGTACACGGGAGGATTTGGAATAAACCGAATTAGAGATAGTGATGCTGCATTTTCACACCTAGATGCTTTCATGTCATGCCAGAATTCATTTCGCCATGAAAACCTGCAGCTCTGAAACGTTCAGCGCTTTCTTCGGAAAGGACAACAGGATCAGCTGAACGTGGCGGCACATTGCCGCTCAGCCGGGCCTTCCTCTGATCACCGCAGATACTACCACACCTATGCAGGCAATGCGTGCCAAGATTGTGGATCCAACCAAGATATGTCCCATACACAACAGACTTCATTCACTATACAAACTACACAACATATACAACATACAAGCTTTGTTTAGTAAAGGTCTTCCCAATTGGCCAGAAAAAAAAAGGCAATTAAGCTATATACAGTCACTGATGATCAAAGTAATCATTCTTTGGTGAAGTCAAGTTTTTTTTATATTTTGTGCAGACAATCAGAAAAAGACCGCTCCAATTCACCGTCTTACACAGTGGCTAATGAAATCGTGAGAAAGTCCCCAGAAGCCGTCCAGGAACAGTCGAGCACCCTCGGAAGACAGCACCCTAATGGCTTCCAGACGTTGAGTCTAGGGATGCAGGCAAGTCGGACATGCCATCTCACTACCCCCACTCTCATTGAATGTTGAGCAGCAGTGAACCTCAGTACCTGCCGAGCCCATGAGCAGAACAGAATTTCTCACTCCCAAAGCTGCTTGGCTCCTACCATAAGCATATAAACTCACTGCCAGCACAGATACTAACCAGATACCAAAGTCCAAATCAAAGGTATACATAGAGCAAATACTGATCACCTTCTAATCTGGTTGGTAATAACATTTTTTTGTGTTCGCCCTTTAGATGCAGCGGCACATATGAGTACATTCTCACAATCCAAAAAGTAGGACCTGCCTGGGCAAGCAACGATCAGACGTACGCGACCCACAATGATGCGACCCATCTGGATGCTTACTTTGTTCACCAACGCTCTGGAGAATGGTCGGGAATGACTGGTACTTAAAACCATGTACAAACCATTAATCACATAAGGGCAGAAATGTTGCGCCATGCACATGGTCAGTCTAGAGGGACATACATTCCTTCACAAGGTCAATTGCAAAAGTTATGAAAAGTCTACCCCAGTGGGTCATGCTTCCCATTCAGCAAATACTTCTGAGGACGCAAAAGATGATAGGACATTGACAATGGCAAAGGCATATCCCCTTCTAGTGAATATATCAAAGATGGAAGATAGCCGATTTTTGCCTGAACTCATAGGAAAGGCGGTCGTTCTAGCAGAGTGCCTGACAACACGTTGGCCGGTAGGCTCCTTTAGCCCTTTAAACCTCATAAGACTACACGTACTTCCAAACAACAGGCCGCTCAAGTCTGGAATCATTTCACATCCCTACAAGCGACTTCCTTCTAGTCAAAGCCACATTCCCGCTTCCAATATTAAGCATGAAGGACCAGCAGTTCCCTTAGGACTCGATTTGATGGTAACAAATTTCCTTGCAAGTGGGTGGACATACTGCGCTTCAAACTCTATTTGGCCTACACACCCACACAGTGCAGCGGAGGAGCCACGAGAAGACAAAGTGTAGCTGCTGACCGCGTCTATTCCTACCCTTCGATTTTTGGATGCTATATCATCCAAGCAAGCCATAATCATAAATGCCAAGGACACTTGGGTTTCTGAAAAAGGCTGAGAGGCACTAGAAGTTGCGAAATCAGGCTGGATTTTATCCCTGCTGGAAAAAAAATCAAAAAGCTGAGCGGGGGGGGGGGGGGGGTGTTTTGCTAGCTGGCTGGTGCGGGGGTGGGGGGGGGTAGGACGGTCTTTGATGGTCAAAGGGGGCTGGAAACCAGAACCTGGCTAGTTGACTAGCACATGGTAAACGTTCACTTGATGTTGGTGGTGTAGCTGGTCTTACAGCATAAGTAGCCCATGTCTTGACTGTGAGTACTGAAACTCCTAAGCCCACGCCGCTGAGGATAGAGTCTGTCATCTGAACAATGTCTGCTGAAGGGCCCAGTGACCTCAACAATAGCTTCTCTGCCGACAAACCAAGGCTCTATAATCGCCCCAGCTCAGCTACTGTCATACATACGGTTCAGGTAAAGGACTGCTGACGATTTGCATGTATGAATGATTAAAAACATACAGAAGCATGTTGGCCGGACGCTGCTAATTCATGAAGATCTTCTCTATCTCGCCCTTGCTGGTAGCTCAGACTGTACCTGCATAGTGTTGACACGCGCATCAGACTTTTTAAGCGTTTCGAAAGTTAGCATCATGGCATAACAACACACCAATACACCAAACTAGCGCTAATCCAGTCAGAGTGGGCACCACTCACTATTTACATTTTAGGCATTTAGCTGACGCTCTTACCCAGAGCGACTTACAAGGGTAATCATATTACAAGTACAAGGCAACGTAGTGTTAGGAGTCTTGCCCAAGGACTCTTATTGGTGTAGCACAGCATAGTCCCTCAGCGTACCAAGGAGCGGTGCTATGTTGGAAAACAGACCTCTCCCCTCGATTAAGTACACCTTTCAAGCGCACGCATGACACCACTGACTGTTTCATGTGGAGCAAGTATAGCTATTTGGTAGGTGGTAAAGATTTTTTTCTATTTTTTTACTTTGGGTGCCGTTTTGTTTTGTGTTCTTTTTTTAAATGATTGTGGTAAATTGGGTTGTTGTTGTCTGTTGTATACGTAGCGTAAGATCCTTGTTGTATTAAGGTTATAACATAACTTGAGCGTACAACCAACCATAACATGATATTTATTATAAGGGCAATAAAAACTAAGGTTAGAGCTAATGCGCACAATTTAACTGACCGTGAAAATTTCAATACCATGACTGTAGTATAACCATGCGAATAGATGTCACACAACCTTGAATCATTAGCCATGCATTAACAAAATGGTTAGAGAGCCAGTAATCAATCAATCAAGTAACTTTCCTCAACGCTGTCAAGGTTCATAGAACCATAACATGTATGGTTCAAAAAAATAGCCACATAGCTCACCCTAGAAAGGTCAAAGATGCCCACCGTATTAAAACTACCTAGCACAGAAAGAAACTAGAGCAACTTAAAAATGATATTGACAAGAATTTAAAATTTTAACTTTGTAACCTTCAGCGTTCCAGCCCCTGACAAGGGTTTTGACGGTAAACTACCTCCACATGCACCAACAGCTGAAATTCTATTTGGCATGTGCTGGACAAAATTTTGGATGTACTGTAGGCCACATCAATGTTCAGACACTCTTGGATCCCTATGGTGCAGATGATCCAGATTTGGTGGACGCCTTCCCTGGCCTTTTCCTGGTTGTTCCAGGTAGTCCCATAGATTTGCCTGGATGTGTGAAGGCTCCTAAATGTTTATTATTGCCAATCAGTCAATTTGAAGCCCTGTGAATCGTCATTTCCCCCCCCTCCCTCAGAGAATGATCAGGTATGGAATGCACAAGATTGGAGTGGGTTACGTCGATCTTGCCATGTTCTGTTTCTGAGCTTGTAAGATGATTGATCTAGCCACGAAAACCCTACAGAAGGCAAGAGATCCTGGTTCTCCAGCAGCTCAATGTAGACACTGTTAGATGCTCCATGCAAAGGAAGAGATACAAAAAAACATAGGAAATGAGGAGATAGGAAACTTCAGTGCCACTTGCTGTAATCTAGATAAACCATTATGATACGAACAAATTGAGCACTTAGAACACTTTTTAACCTGCGAAAGTACCTTCAGGCTACTGTCATGGCCTTCAAACTAGGTCTTGAGGCCACGCCACATGCCAGGAAGTCACTCTTTAAGCCAATCATGAAAGTAGTCTACTCTGGGGAGCTGGTTGCATACTATAGACACAACATTAGGCAGAGAACTCAGCTCTGGCTAGAGAAATTGTGATCCAAAACAAAGAGACTCGATAGCACTAGATAGTGTAGGCACCTCTTCTCAATAGGCACTATGGTAGATCCCCGTTCACTCACTAGATACCGCAACAGGTAGATACTTGTTTATATTAAGCTTGATCCCACAGCGGCAAATGTTATCACTAAAGGCATCACTAGTAGCAGGACTATTATCAAACATACAGACCAACAGAAGACTAAGCATGGTTGTTAGCCGCTCTGGATAAGAGCATCTGCTAAATGCCTTAAATGGAAATGGAAATGTAAACACAAACCCTAAAGTGATTAATATATGTTAATGTAATATGATATTTAGTGACTTTCCACCAACCCACAGAAATCAAAAGGTAAAAATGTATTTTGAAAACTGGGGAACGCATGCCCCCTTCCTTTCCCCACACTAATATCATTTTTCTCTGGAGCTTTCGTCCTCAAAGGATTGGCACGGAGCCCCAAGCCCAGAGGCAAAACTTGCATCCATGGGTGGTGGGAGATTTATAAACAAAGTCCAGTGATATAATATTTGCCTTTTGAATTATTGAACAGGGATTTTATGAGTTTCTCTCTCTCTCTCCCATAACGAATTCCGTGTGGGATGCCATTCCGAGTTTACTGAGTTGTCCGCTGTTTAAATAATCCGCATATACCAACAGATGACTGCTATTTACATAAAGTGTTCACACGCTGATGGCGAACACTCTCTGTAGTACCGTTTGCGTGGAACACATGTATCCGTGCACTGGGAAATGTTTTCTTCTTGTGTTGTTTTGCATTCCCATGCAAATCCCCAATCAGAAATGATGGCAACTTGCAAGGATGATCTGAAGCTGCAACAATAGAGGACGCAGCGGCACTTAGCATCGCGTAGGCCGAGCCCTGTATATGCAAAGATCTCAGTGAAACAGGTTTAGTTGTGTAGCAGCTACAGCTCTGCCTGGTTAGGGCTGTGACATTCCAAATACATACTAAAGCTGGGCCAATGGGGGAGCTTTGGTTTTTAAAATGGGCAAAGGATGTCCATGCTTAGGATGGATGCATGCTCAGCATTAGGATCTAGGCTCAGGGGTTCATGTAATGCATAGTAATGCAAAGTAACAAGCACCGTGGTAGGAGTGGAAGGAAAACATCACTGGTACCTGACTGCTGAGGATACTGGAAACATATCCCACTTAGTGATATTCCTTGTTGTATTGCTGATCCAGAATACAAACTCATGTATGTAAGTGTTGGGAGTGTACTTAAGGGCACCGGACAACGAATGGGTCACCTGCTGTTGTTAAGGTTGTATTAACTTCAGGCTCCTCCAGATGGCGCTACATGAAGACGATGGGGCAATAAATACCTGTAGGGTGTGAGTGATGGGATCCATAGATTGAGAAGAGGTGGGACAGTGCAGTAATTGGCAAAACGGAGCGGATTTGGGTGTGCCCATAGACCGTATTGTGAAGGAAGTAGCTGAATCTGCAGGTGTATGGAAGCGTACGGTCATATGGGTCTACCAGCAGTGGCCAAAATCCCAGTCTACAGGGAATTCTACTCTGAATTGTGTCAGGGAAGGCATCCACCAAATCTGACCCAAATGCACAATTCCTTAATGCAAGAGTGTCTGAACACTGATGTGGCCTACATCCAGAAACGTGTCCAGTCCATTCCAAATTTAATCACAGCTGTTATTGATGCTTGTGGAGGTTATTAGGTCCATTAGGTCAAAGTTCATATCTGGTGAGCTTATTAATCAGGAGTCAAAACAGTTCAGGATTTTAAAACAGGTCTGTCTTCTTTAGAAAATGTCAGGCAACAGTGTTTATGGTTCATGTAATGTCAATTCCATGTACCAAACTCTCCCTATTCAACAATACAGTACAATACAGTTTTCCATTCTAAATTACCTTTAAGATGCACCATCTACAGGTGTTTAAACCAAAGGTCTATACAAACTAAGCATTGTACATGGTCCATTTGCTTTATGGATCACATTTGGAAGTTCATGTTTTAAAAACCATAAATTTCATGAAACCTGACGTCAGAGGTTGCAGGGAGCAGTCATATAACTGGATAACACTATCCGACCTCTAGTTGGACAAAAAGCTGTAATGTACCAGTAGTGCTATGATATTGTCCAAGGTTTGAGAGACAGTGTGGAGTAAACATGCCAAGCAAACAAGTAACTTTGAATTAAACTGACCGGGATCTTTTTTTTTTAAGATGTGGCAGCTGAAGTTGGCTTCTTGTTCACCAATGTGCATTGTGGATCTTCCATTCCACCTTAAATGTTGCAGCAGTTACATTCCACTGCCTGGACAAGCTGTAGCATTTAAGGTGGAACGGATAGTAGAATGAACTTGCACAGTGACCCATTTTCATTTTTGCTGCACAGTTGTCTTGCTGATCCAGAACAAAAGCTGATGTATGTAAATGTTGGGAGTGTACTTAAGGGCACCGGACAACGAATGGGTCACCTGGTGTTGTTAAGGTTGTAGTAATTTCAGACTCCTCCAGATGGTGGTGCAATAAATACCTGTAGGGTGAGAGTGATGGAATCCATAGATTGAGAAGAGGTGGTACAGTGCAGTGATTGGCGAAAAGGAGTGACTGGATTTGGGCATGGTCAATGACCATAGTGTGAAGGAAGTAGCTGAATCTGCAGGTGTATGGAAGCGTACGGTCATATGGGTCTACCAGCAGTGGCCAAAATCTCAGTCTACAGGGAATTCTACTCGGAAAAACTTTACAGGAGAGGCCAGAGCCGAGTTTACCTACTTACACAAATTACTCCTTGTAGCGAATGGAACTGAAGGAACCTGAACGAATATGATTTAGTTTGTTTAAACTACAGTACAAAGTGAAAAAAGCACTTCACTGTGTGTCTAAATATACGCAGAGACAGACTATGGCAGCTCCCACAAATGCCTGTCAGTCTTGATCTGCTTTTTCATGACTGACTGCTCCAAACAAAAGAGTTCGAGAGTCATTCTGTTCGCTTTGCCGGCGGATTAAAATACACGCAGGATTTAGAGGCTGTGTCGTATCGAAAGCGACAATGGAATGGAGGAATTTTGGCAGAGCATCATCTCATTTAAAAGAGGAACCCTGAAAATGCTAACATGGCTAACAAAGACTGATTTTTAATGGGGACCAGTTAGCATGATTGTCTTTTAATGAGGCCTAATATCTCCTACGAGCTTTTATTCAGTATTAGGTGTAAATTTGCTTTTAATAACCAGCCTGTCCCGGCTCACTGCTTTCCCTGGACTAGCCCAGGTGTTCACACCCCAGCACAGCACTTTAATTTACATACAGTACACTCTCCATTCGTTTGGTTATTAAGGCCCATCTGTGTAATCAGTTATGTGCTTAAGACATATCGAATTTCTTTTCACTAATACAAATACTGATCGAAGCGTTCCAGGAAATTGCCAGATTATTTGGTACATCTACTCTAGCTGTATATTGTGTGTATAGTGTAGCAGCACTGTACTTATTTGGCTGTTTCTTTAAATTTGGATTTTTGTCTGTTTGTTTCTGTATTAGTTGTGAGATTTTAGTGATTTGTTTTGTTCTGAGCTTTCCGTGGTGGCCTGGGAGTTGTTCCAGCATTGTCCAAACTGACCAAGACCCTTCACCTCAATAAAGGAATTAACCAGGCCACGAACCAGGACCCATTGTACCACTGTTGCAAAGTTTGACAGGGCTGCAAGCTGGGATATTATTCATCGATGTAGCGGATTTTGACAAGGCACAAAACAGAATACTTTCCACCATACTTGTAGGTACTGGACATCAGGCTTGGAGATTGTGCACCATGGTTGCACAGTTTGACTGGGCATCAAGCTGGGACATTTTGCAGCATGGCAGAAGATTTTGACTGGGCCCAAGATGGAATACTTTCCTCAATGGTCTCCTCCAAGAGTTTGACTGGGGATTAAATGGGAATCCTTGGGACTGCTGATGCAGAATTGGATTGGGCTTTAAAGAGGACAACTGGGACTCTTTGCATCAAGGTAGAAGAGTCTGACTGGGCATCAATCTGGGACACTTTGCACCAAAGTAGAAACGTTTGGTTGGGCAACAAACTGGAGCACTCTATACCAATGTAGAAAATTTTTACTGGGCATCAAACTGGGACACTTTTACACTGACCAGACCACAATCTGGACTTTCAAGAGCCAGACCTTGCAGCACTGTTGCAGATTTTGACTGGGCATTAAACTGGGACACTGTACCGTGGTAGACGAGTTTGACTGGGCCCAAGATGGAATACTTTCCTCCATGGTCTTCTCCAAGAGTTTGACTGGGGTTAAAATGGAAATCCTTAGCACTGCTGATGCAGAATTGGATTGGGCTTTAAAAAGGAAAACTGGGACTCTTTGCATCAAGGTAGAAGAGTCTGACTGGGCATCAATCTGGGACACTTTGCACCAAGGTAGAAACGTTTGGTTGGGCAAAACAAACTGGAGCACTCTATACCAATGTAGACAAATTTGACTGGGCATCAAACTGGGACACTTTTACATTGACCAGACCACAATCTGGACTTTAAAGAGCAAGACCTTGCAGCACTGTTGCAGATTTTGACTGGTCATTAAACTGGGACACTTAGCACCAAGGTAGAAACGTTTGGTTGGGCAACAAACTGGAGCACTCTATACCAATGTAGAAAAATTTGACTGGGCATCAAACTGGGACACTTTTACACTGACCAGACTACAATCTGGACTTTCAAGAGCCAGATCTTGCAGCATGTTAAATTGATTAAATGATTTTGACTGGGCATTAAATTGGGACACTTTGCACCACTATCACAAACTATGACTGAGCATCAAACTGGGACACTGTACCATGGTAGGCGAGTTTGACTGGGCCCAAGATGGAATACTGTCCTCCATGTTTGCAGAGTTTGACTGAAGATTAAATGGGAACGCAACAAACCGAGACATTTTGCACCACTGTAGAAAAGTTTGACTAGGCTTTAAAGAGGAACGCTTTGCACCACTGTGTATGACTGAAGATCAAACTGGGACACTTCACATCAAAGTGGAAGGGCCTAAACTGGGCACCAAGTTACGAGAGTTTGACTGGGCCACAATCTGTAAGGCCTGAATGCAGCTGCTTGGCCAAGGAAACCCATTCCACGAGGCCCTCTTTGCACTGTTCTTGAGCTAATCTGAAGGCCACATGAAGTTTGGAGGTCTGTAGTGACTGACTCTGCAGAAAGATGATGACCTCTGTGCACTATCCACCTCAGCATCCGCTGACCCCGCTCTGTCATTATACGTGGCCTACCAGTTTGTGGCTGACTTGCTGTCGTTTCCCATCACGTCTACTTTGTTATAATCCCGCTGACAGGTGACTGTGGAATATTTAGTTGTGAGGGGATTTCACGACTGGACAGGTAGCATCCCATCACGGTACCAAGCTCTTGAGGCTGACCCAATGAAAAAAAAAGCAAGCTGAAAGAATAGGACTAAGCTTGTGATGGTGAGACATTTGAGGACATCTCCGTCCATTACATCTCATAAGGATTAGCTGCCCCAAAATCAAGAGTCCCTTAGGGAGAGCTCACAGTGGGCGTCATGAGAAGAAGAGACTGCTGACCTGTTCCCGAGCCTGGCCACTGTCATAAAAGCACACAAGGAGTGGCTGGAAGATAAACACTCCGAGCAGGAGAGGGTGATGAAAGGAGTCGGTGAAAGAGAGAGAGGGAGAGTGGAGAGAATGTGAGTTGATATACCATCTGCGAGTCGCCCCTTAAATAAATCCCCACAAGGACAGTGGCGCGGGTGCCTCGAACAGCGAGACGGACCCAACAGCCACACAATACAGAACAAGTGCTGAACTGTCCCTGATGGCTAATAAATCTCCGCTGTGAACCACGCAGCTTGGGTTTCTCCGGGCTTTGGTCAATCCGGCTCCGTCCTGCCGTCGGCTCTCCCCTGAGCGTTTCAACCCCCAACCCTCCACCCCCCCAGAGGGAGACGAGATGGCAAGATGGCTCAGGGGCCAGCGGCGGGATGCAGTTACGGCCTGCATATCTTATTCATGGGGAGAGGCTCCTCCGAGACTTGAGGTCATCCAGAAACATCTATTTGCCACCATTGTTTTTTTTTTTATTAGATCTCACAGGAGGGACATAGAAGGCCAGACAACAGGAGAGGACAGCTCCAAGAGGAGTAAATACAGCTCAGCGTTAAAGCTGAAGTCATGCAGATAAATCTGGCCCTGCCAGACCTATTGGCTGCCAGGGTTGGGTGGAAAAGGCACATGTGCTGTGCTGTAGCATCACTGGTCCACATAAACTACACTACTGGGCAAAGCCAACTAGTCAGAATGGCCATTCAGGATATCGGGGGATATTTCTGGAAGACTAGAGCTCGCTTGCAGTTCACTTGCTCAATGAAGGGAAAGCCCAAGGAGTCTCCAAAACTGGAGGTCCAAAAATAAATAAGACATGGAGACAGTAAGACACCTGAAAACTATGTAGCTAGACCTGCTAGACCACCAAAACCGCCCCCCGCCCATCAGATAACCATTAAGCACAGCTTTCATTGCAGAGAGAGGAGAATATCAGGCTCCACTCTTGGCTCCGATCTGGAATAATGCCCACCCTCTATCCTCTAATCACTGACACCATTTCTAAAATGACCTAATAGCATGACTGGGTTGTTCAGACATTCTTCCATCAAAGGAAGACTTGGTGGATGCCTTCCCTGGTACAATTCCGAGGGGAATATCCTGTAGACTGGGATTTTATCCACTGCTGGTAGACTCTTATGACTGTACGCTTCCATACACCTGCAGATTCATCTACTTCCTTCACACTATGGTCTTTGGCCACGCCCACATGCAGTCACTCCTTTTGGCCAGTCATTAACATCTGCTCTGGAGCGTTTTCCACACATGGAACGAGACATTCCCTGCACTGTACCACCTCTTCTCAATCTATGGATCCCATCACTCACACCCCGCAGGTTTTTATAACCCCATCATCCTCGTGCAGCTCCATCTGCAGGAGTCTGGAGTTACTGCCACCTTCAACACGCAACCTACTTAGAACGACACTGACCAATAGACTGGGCCAGGCTGCCTATTCAATCCATGGCAGATTAGCTCTACTCATTTATGCCAAAGTTATTAATAAGTAATAACCTGGAACACTTTGTGAATGGTGCACAGCACAAGGCAGCCAATCAGAACAGAGATTTATGTTGGTTACATAACAATTATGACTGATTTTGGCTCATAAACCATCGAAAAATTGTAAGTGAAGCTCAATAAAAAAAATGAAATGAAAAATGATACTATAATTGTTGGAACATGATCTGTTTCCATGTACCATAATAAGACACAGGGACTCAGTATCAGTCTACTTCTCTTGTAAGGCTATATTGCTAGTAAACTGAGAACACTTCATATTTCATATCGTCTTTTATTAGCTTCAGATTGAATTTAAGTCCGCCACCGTGAGGTGTTTTTAATGCAGCTACTGAGATTTCTGACTAAAAGAGGGTTAGCACCTTTTAAACCCTCAAATTCATCAGAACTATAAAACCTAAATAACATAAAGCATCATCTCAAATATCATCCCTGAGGTAAGGCAGTATGGGAGGAGAGTAAGTCAGAAATCCCTGATTTAGTGCCAACATGATAATCATAACTTGACGAATGATGCTGTGTGCCTGTTAAGTGCAAAAATAAGTCAAATGTCCAAAATAGACTTATTATAATTGCACAATGTTGCCTCAGGTTAATAAATCATATCTCATCCTCCTCACTTTGAAGTGACATATAACGTTCACTGAAAACAAAGAGGAGAGTTCAAATGGAGAGAGAAGTTTGAATAAACCAATGCAAAGCTTGTAGCTGGTCAGATTATTTTTGGTGGGCACAATAAACCTGACTTCTCGCATGTTACAGCCGTCTTTAGAAAAGAAATGTGCAGCAAAAAATGTCACACTTTTTATGAGATAATTTTTTAGGAATCTAAAGCATTATTATTCATTTTTAGTATTATTTAATAAATAATAAATTAATAATACTAAAAAATAAAGCCCATTTGACTTTTAACTCTGCGCGCGTCAGTCCTGGTTCTTTGTCCCTGACACATATATACTGGCCACTGTGTACTATACTGGCAGATAATTTGGAATATTCTGAATGCATTTCTTATACAACAAGCAATATATTATATATGTCATACATAACATATCATTTCATATCATGCATATATCAAAAAAGCTACATTATCTTTTAATATAAAGGTCACACTTTTTATGAGATAAATTTTTAAGAATGTAAAGCATTATTATTACATTTTTTTAATATTGTTAATAAATGAATAATACTAAAAAATACAAAATGATAATAAAAAATGATCAACGTTATAATACATTTCTAAGATATCTATGTTGCCTAGAAGCAACACTATAAAACAGTGTAGTAAATATAGTACAGCATAGTTATTACTTTTTTAGGTTTATTTTAAGTAGAAAATTTATTTGTAATTTTTTATTATATTATATCATATTGCCACGCTTCCCCAGCTCCTCTGCTCTCCTGGACTCCATTTCCCAGAGTGCATCATCCCATGACATCACACCCACATGTCCCCAGCTCCTCTGCTCTCCTGGACTCCATTTCCCAGAGTGCATCATCCGATGACATCACACCCACATGTCCCCAGCCATCCAATCAGCACCGCTCTAGGTCACCTGAGTTTTAGCCAGCTGCATCCACTTAGCCTCAGTATATACTCCTCTCAAACACGTCCTCATGGTGAAGTTAGCCAAACCTAGTTTGCATTTCTGAGTGGTTCTCCTGAGTGTTTATCCTGAATCCGTCTTTTTTGACTCTCTTTGGCTTTGATCTCTTCTTTTGTTTATCCCTTGTTGGTTTTCTCTCTTGTTCTACTCTCTGGCTATCGACCTTTGTTTGTAACTTTGACCATGGTCTTGCCTAGCCCTTCCACCTTGGTTGCCTCGCTGCTTGTGTACTCGTGTGCTTAATAAAGCCTATTTGACTTTTAGCTCTGCGCGCGTTGGTCCTGGTCACATATGTGTCTCTGACACATACATACTGGCCACTGTGTACTATACTGGCAGATAATTTGGAATATTCTGAATGCATTTCTTATACAACAAGCAATATATTATATATGTCATACATAACATATCATTTCATATCATGTATATATCAAAAAAGCTACTTTATTTATCAATATACAGGGGTTGGACAATGAAACTGAAACACCTGTCATTTTAGTGTGGGAGGTCTCATGGCTAAATTGGACCAGCCTGGTGGGCAATCTTCATTAATTGCACATTGCACCAGTAAGAGCAGAGTGTGAAGGTTCAGTTAGCAGGTAAGAGCACAGTTCTGCTCAAAATACTGCAATGCACACAGCATTATGGGACATACCAGAGTTCAAATTGTTGGTGCACGTCTTGCTGACGCATCTGTGACCAAGACAGCAAGTCTTTGTGATGTATCAATAGCCACGGTATCCAGGGTAATGTCAGCATACCACCAAGAAGGACAAACCTCCACCAGCATCACGTAGTGACCTGGCCACTATCCTGCAAGAAGAATGGCTTAAACTCCCTCTGACCACTGTGCAGGACGCAGTATATGTCATTCCCAAGACCAACTGACGCTGTACTGGCCGCAAAAGGACCTACACCATACTAATAAATGATTGTGGTCTAAAACCAGGTGTTTCAGTTTCATTGTCCAACCCCTGTAGTAGGAAAATGTGGCCTACTAAAACCAATTAAAACAAGCAAATAAAAAAACAAATAATCTAAAAATGAGCTTGCAGCAATCTCAAATTGAGAAATGATATAGCCATATTAAGTAGATATAGGTTGGTGTAGCTCAGCGGATAACACCACTACCCGCCAAGTAGCTACCACCACACGTGGGAGACTGGGGTTTGAATCCCAGGCTGAGTGACTCCGCTGTGCTACACCAATAAGAGTCTATGGGCAAGACTCCTAACACTACACTGGCCCACCTGTAATATGGTTAACCTTGTAAGTCACTCTGGATAAGAGCGTCAGCTAAATACCGTAAACGTATATAAGTATTTGACTTGCCAAGATTTGATTTTTTATGGTGTATATGACAAACGGAGCTGATAAAATAAACAAAGAATTTAAAAACAAAGCAAGTGTACCTAATAAAGTGCTCCGTGAGTTTATATTGGTTGTGGTTGGTGTGGCTCAACGGATAACACGGATAACACCACTACTCACCAGGAAGCTACCGTCCCATGTGGGAGACTGGGGTTCGAATCCCGGTCTGGGTGACTATGCTGTGCTATACCAATAAGAGTCCTTGGGTAAGACTCCTAACACTACATTGGCCTACCTGTAATATGATTAACCTTGTAAGTCGCTCTGGATAAGAGCGTCAGCTAAATGCCGTAAATGTATATTTCATAACACGCAGTATTAGTTGCTAGAAGCTTCTATCATCAGTTTAGTTTCACTATGTTTACAAAGTCAGTGCTTTTAATTTGAAAACGGCTTGGTTCTTTTTTAGGCCGTACCCTGATTTTTATAGTATCTCATTGTGGTAACATTGTTTCTTTTTGAAAATACTGTAAAATATGACTTTTTTAAAATAGCACGCATTTTGAATCGGCATTGCCAATCATTTCTTTCCACGTCCATACAATGTTGGCAACAGGACCCCAAAAAAGACCCCTGCCTGCCTGTTTTATTTCAATAATTCTATTTTTTAGGTATAAAAATAAATCAAACCTTTTCTTTACCGTTATTATTACAACATCGTATCCCAATGTGTGGAATAAAGCTTTCAAATAAACGAAACCATGTTACGTGGAATTCTTCCAGGGGGAGAAATGTATGGGTACAGAGGCAAGATGTGTTCTGCTAGAACCCAGACTTATTTATAGCTCAACAGGCAATTCTAAATATGCTTCACGTCTGAAACAAGTGATGATTTGTTGATGATGTGCCCTCCCCAAAACAAAGCACAACACAAACAACAGCCTTCCTGCGATTCCAGATCAACTTTGAAAGGAAATTCATGGATGCCCATTGACAATGTCTACCAGAGTATCAACTGAGTCACATCCTCCGACAACAATAAGCGCGGACAGGCAAAGCCCTGGGTCGTGCCGCGGTCTTGCCGCTGTGTTTGCGTCTGCTCTGCCAGGCTGCCGACAGCTCTTTCCTCACACAGAGCCGCGGTGAGCCAAACTACAGGATTTGCATGGCTCTCCATTGTTTTCCGTGGGTGAGTCATTTTGCATGAGGGGTTAGGTTGGGAATGAGTACGTGTGCTACGATTGCAGGGGCAACAGCTGTCTCATCTCAAGACCTACTTTTTTTTATTCTTCTATTTCCCCACTGCCGTCGCGCGCCGCTTCGGTAATGTGGCGAAGAAAGCCGTCAACTGAGAGGAAACGGGTTTGACAGCCGAGAATGAAATGAGGTGAAAAATCAAAGTCAGATCCTATTTGGGCCGAGTGGCGGACGCTGAGATAGGCCCCGTCTTGCCTGGGCCCCCACAGATCGCATCGCCTGGCTTGAGCGGACCTTTGTGGACACCTTGCCGGTGGATAGCGGCTGTACCTCCAGACTCCCGGCTTCAGCAAGCACACAAATAATTCACGACTAATCTCGAGCGTATCAAATCGCAGCCGAAACGCAATTTCGCCGCTGTAATCGGCAGCCATCATTGCATTCCAGCCTCCGGAATTGATACAAGTGATGCACTCCAAAGGCTCCCTCGCTCAAGGATTCAGATGGAATTTCACGGGAAAATGTGAGCTTTCAGGACTAATCTGCGCTTCCTGGCCAGACACACGGCATGCTGTAATGTCTATTTCCACAACTGTGGATGTGTGCAAGCCCAATCTCACACAATCAAGCTAATATAGTCGGAAGAGTTCCAACCCCATCTTTCTGAAGACCCCAAAATCAATACAGCGTGCTCGCATTCCCTTTGTAATCTCATATTCATAACTTCAGAGGTCATGATTTTAATCTGATGTGCATTCAGGCACTTGTATTTTACACAACTTAGTAATATATTGTCGCTGTACAATGAAAGGCATGGATCTCAATTTTTTGTAAATTGGAAAATTGAACAGAGCAGCTGCTGTTTACACCGTGTGAACAATTCTAATACAAATGGTCCAGAATTGCTTGGAAAGCTGTCTGGTTCCATTGACTTACATTGAAATTAAATTCATTTGTGCCCTCTCCTGTAAAGTTACCATTTTGGAGATCTTCTATAGACAGTCGCAATATTTAATACTGTTTGTTTGTTTTAGTCAATACTGAAAGCTTTTCTTGCAGGGCAAACTGAAGAGATCAAATATGGCAAATTAGTGCATATTGTTGCTGCCCAAAGAAAAGCATGTATCTCTATTTTTGTTGATTTTCACTTTTATGCCTCATTGGATCACATGAGCCGCTGTTTACACTGTTTGGGAATTTCATGAAGAATGGCCCGACAGAAATGGCCCAAAACTGCTTGGAAAGACGTCTGGTTCCATTGACTTCCATTCAAATCAAAAGAGGTTTTTGGCCTCTCTTGTGAAGTTGCCATTTTGGAGATGTTTTTTTTTTGGACAGCGACGATATGGTAGAGTCAAATTAAAGCTAATACAGTTGTACAAATAGTTAGAAAGAAGAATCAGCCAATAGAAATGAAACTTGGTGGGTAGGTTTGACACTGTGAGACATGCTGACAAGCGATTCAATCACACGCTCGGCCACTCATTTGATATAAGAATGAAAGGGCCTTATCACTGTACTTGCCTGAGCCCACAGTCACAACTGCAGACATTCAGTGAGCGGTGATGCCCTCCATGGGTCATCCTGTTAGTGCCACCGCCATGGGCACCTTTGTTAAGACCATTACGACGACTGCCCTCAACACCACGTCAACATCACCAAAGACTGCAATGGTGTCTGTGCCACACTGTTATGGAGTGACTCCGAATGGCAGCTGGTCATCTTCAGTGGCAAGTCCTGCTTTTGTCTTGGTGGAGACGACCAACGAATCAGTGTGTGGAGGCACCGTGGTCAGCACCAAGATGAACAGTCTGTTTTCACATGGCACACGTCCAGAAGGTCTGATGTCACTCCACCTCCACCCCTACCGCACCATCTGCAGGAACTGTGTGAGGATATTCAAGCTGCATGGGATGGATTATCACCATTAGGAACCTCTACAGCTTCATGATGTGGAGACATCTGGCGTGTTGCGTTAGCAAATATGGCGGCCCGACACCATACTGAGAGACAGACTTCTGTATGTGTAGCTCAATAAATATTGATCATATCATTTTAAATTTATCATCAGTTATTGATCCTGATAACCTTTATCTTCCTTGCCAGTAGCAACGCAATTCCACACTTCCTTCTAGGTGAAGATGTGCTTTTGTTGATGGGTGTAACAGCAAAGCATTGGTATATGCTGACTAGCAAGAAACAGTGGACATTAGACTCTAATATAGAATATGGGTATATGTAGTATAGAATATGGGTATATGTGATATAGAATATGGGTATATGTAGTATAGAATATGGATATATGTGATATAGAATATGGGTATATGTAGTATAGAATATGGATATATGTGATATAGAATATGGATATATGTGATATAGAATATGGGTATATGTAATATAGAATAAGGGTATATGTAGTATAATATATGGGTATATGTGATATAGAATATGGGTATATGTGATATAGAATATGGGTATATGTAATATAGAATAAGGGTATATGTAGTATAGAATATGGATATATGTGATATAGAATATGGATATATGTGATACAGAATATGGGTATATGTGATATAGAATATGGGTATATGTGATATAGAATAAGGGTATATGTAGTATAGAATATGGATATATGTGATATAGAATATGGGTATATGTGATATAGAATATGGTATATGTGATATACAATATGGTATATGTGATATAGAATATGGGTATGTGTAATATAGAATATGGTATATGTGATATAGAATATGGGTATATGTGATATAGAATATGGTATATGTGATATAGAATATGGGTATATGTGATATAGAATATGGGTATATATAATATAGAATATGGGTATATGTAATATAGAATATGGGTATATGTGATATAGAATATGGGTATATGTGATATAGAATATGGTATATGTGATATACAATATGGTATATGTGATATAGAATATGGGTATGTGTAATATAGAATATGGTATATGTGATATAGAATATGGGTATGTGATATAGAATATGGGTATGTGTAATATAGAATATGGTATATGTGATATAGAATATGGTATATGTGATATAGAATATGGGTATATGTAATATAGGTATGTATATATATATAGTCTCTAACTGCACTAACACAATCACATCGCCATTTTCTACATGAGGTCATATGTTCACCAGCTGTCATGTGACTGCATCCAGGATGTCCGGTATAGGTCACTCGGGAAATCCATGTGTTTAGGTGAAGGATAAAGCTGTATAAAGAACTTTGACACATACGTCACTGTGGGTCTTCTGGGTTAATTTCTGATTTTTTAATTCAAATAAGTTAACCGCAAATAATGTCAAAGCTCTCCGGTTCTTTTTTATATCCGCAGTGGAAGATAATATAGCGAGTTGTGTAACTTACTGTATAATCTGCTGACATTAAACGTGTCATTTCTACTTAAATGTGCTTGGTTTAATGCTGATGCGTGAAATGTGTTCCTCTCTAAGTGTCGCGTGTAAATATTCAGGTTATATTTATGGTAATTTAGAATGCTATTTAGACAATTTCTTTTCAATTGCTTATCAGCATCCAGCACAAATCACTCATTATCATTCGCTCACATCATATCATTTTAATTAGCAGCTCTTTGTCTTTCCCTTATAAATAGCACTGTTTTCATATCCAAGTTTATTTTCTGGTGGGTCTTGGAAATGATTAGCAATTTGCATTCATTGGTGCAGGTTTTTCACAAATGTGTTAAAGCCTTACCTCGTGCTCTTTTCGATGTATTAGATAAATGGGTTTATTGTGAAAACTAAGAAAACAGCTCCTGGCTCTTTGTTCTCCATATTCAACACATGCGAATGACGGTAATTAATGACTAAACGCATCTATTACACGTTAGTTATGTAGTAATATCTAGTAATACATTAACAATGCTTAGGTGATGTTTAGTAAACATGGTGGTTAGTGTAGCTCAGCGGATAACACCACTACCCTCCAGGGAACCACCACATGTGGGAGACTAGGGTTCGATTCCCGGTCTAGGTGACTGTGCTGTGCTACACCAATAAGAGTCCTTGGGCAAGACTCCTAACACCACCTTGACCTACCTGTAATATGAATACCCTTGTTGTAAGTCGCTCTGGATAAGAGCGTCAGCTAAATGCCGTAAATGTAAACATGTAACAACTACATTTTCACCTTCATTTGCTACATGTTTACTTAACATTAATTAAGCATTGTTAATGTATTACTGCATGTTAATTAATGCATTGCCTCACGTTAGTAAGTCAACACTTCATATAAAGGATATAGAGGAGTATGAAGGGGGGAGTCAAAGAAAGTGTAATAAAACAGATGGGGTTAATAAGCCAATTAAAACTGGGACCCTTAACAACCACCTGGAACTTTCACTATTCAATAAACAGCCACTATAGTTTTAATCTTTGAGAGAAAGTGTTTTACGTCCACTGTGAGAAGAAACCTCCACCCTATGCAGGTCTGAAAGGAGGTGTAGCTGTTCAGGAAGCTCCTTACTGAGAAAAATAGACACATACATCAAAACAAGAAACTGCTGGTGGTCTTAGAACAATCAATTGACCAGCCCAGACCTCCACACCCACTGGTGTTTGGGATTACTCGGATCTTGAGAAGCACTAGATGCAAGACTGAACTCGTCCCTGCAGATGTTGTATTTAGTGTTCAGGCTCTTGGGATTTTTTTTCTGACACCAATAAAATATAATAATTTATCCTTACACTAATAATTATGAATAGAAATTAATAAATGAGGTGTGGTTTCTGTGACTCGAGCCAAACAATACAACAATGCTGCATCTATCCAGTGTTTCCCAACCCTGGTCCTGGAGGCTTCACTCCGGCTTCACTTCAACCTGGTCCTGGAGGTTTCACACGCACCTTGCAACTCTGAAAGGTCTTATCATGAACTAAGTAGAATCAGGTAGAACATTAATATAGGCAGGGCAGGGTGCCTCCAGAACCCAGTTTGAAAAAGACCAGTCTAGGCCAGAGCTGACCCGTGGCATTGGCGGTCTACACGCTAGTGGTGCCATCCATCCATTCAACTGAGGTAAAAAATGACTTCGTACATTTATTATGTTGTACTACTATTTATAATATTATTTTCAAATATCACCCAAAAGTCCACAGCATTGTAAATTTATAGACTAGTATTATAAACCCTAATATTTTGTAATGCATGCGCAGTGTGGCATCGTTCTGGCACATCAAACCCCCCTCACGCATACTACTAGTTACCGCCAGATGCTCAGGGCAAAGTTAGCTAGCTCACTAATCTTTGCTAGTTTAATAAATTGCTAGCTAGCTGCCCAGAGTTAGCATCGTTATTAAGGTGTTTAAGAAATAACTTAAATTCAGTGAAATACACTTTCATTTGTAAGTGTGCTGCACAAACCAACTGTTTGTCCTGAATGAAACACTTACTGAACTCTTAGCCTAGTTAGCTTGCTAACGTTAGGCCTGCTTATGCAGGGAATTAATAACATGCCCAGCACCATAACTGTCTTTCCGATTTCCTAACACATTTAGGGTGGGAGTAACAGATGCTAAGCTGTTGCTAGTTAGCTAGCTTGTTAATGTTTGCTAATTTAATACATAGCTAGCTGGCTAGCTAGCAAGAATTTGCATCAGTAACTCCCACTCTAAATCTGTTACGAGAAGCTGGGAAGAGCAGAGGGTGATTCAGTTAG
Source organism: Prochilodus magdalenae (assembly GCA_024036415.1). Lineage (NCBI taxonomy): Eukaryota > Metazoa > Chordata > Actinopteri > Characiformes > Prochilodontidae > Prochilodus > Prochilodus magdalenae. The sequence goes on along the minus strand of JAMWET010001896.1, from coordinate 398,607 downwards.
CATGTAAGTTTTGGGATATTTTAACCATCATAACTTTGAGAAAACCAGAGTTCAAAAGAGGACTTTGTTGGTGTAAGTCTTGTTTTGCGCACCAAAACTTTTGTGCTGTATCTGCCTGAGGGAAACACTTACTGACATCTTAGCCTAGTTAGCTAGCCAGTGCTAGCCCCGCTTACAACAGGTAGTTACCGTAAACTGTGTTTCCTTAAGTGTAAATAAATGATAGATGTAATATACTACTTGTGTGAGCGTTATAGGCTATATTATAGCATAATATGCTATATATATACATATATACAGTATAATAGGCTGCTATTAATACCTTGGTTTCAACATTCAAGGGGCACTAGCCAAAATCTTGCCTAGATTGCCTAGAGCATCACTTTGGCCAGGGCCGGCTCTGGTCTAGACTGTTGTCTGCTTTGGCCTTAACTGTGTCTGTAGGTACACTGCTCTTGTGTTGCTAACTTTTGTTTGCACTTTGATGAGATTTCCAAGATTATGATTGCACCAAGCTAACACTGCGGTACATAGAATTATTGAGACTGGTTTGTAGCAGTTCTGGCCTTAATGTGGTCATGTGAAGCTTGAAACACATACAGGCAGCATGTTTTTCATTGTTTGCTATGGTGGTTAAATAAAGTTTGTTTGTTTTTTTAATATAGAGTATGTTAATCAGAGTTTCAGGACTTTTATTTCATATGCATGAAAACCGTGACCAATACTGACCATAAAAATGAATGCATGCCTGTAATGTTTCTAATATGTCTGGCTGCACATGAGCTTTCTCCTTACTCAGTACAGGAAATCCAGGGCCTGTATAAGAATCAGATTATGATGTTTTGTGAATAGATTCAGGATCTTTCATGAAAGAAAGATGGGTCTTACGATCGATTATTTTCCCCAGGCACAGTCGTATATTTCCTACGTTTCCTACGTGACGTGAACACGTCCAACCTGCCGTTGGTCAGAAGAAACATGCAGGATGAATGAGTCCATTCATGAGCTGTCCATTAGCTTCCATTAGTCTTGTGGTTGTAGTGGGGTGGGAGGCTTGGAGATTTATTGGCCACGTTTGACCACAGTCAGTCCTGAGGGCCTTGCAGTGATTTCTAGATTGGATGGAGAGTGATGAGTCTCATCGGTTTATAACTCACCGTTGTCTCTTTTGTTCATCTGAATTCCTTCACACTCCAAAAGACAATATGCTCTTTATGTCTTTGGCTTGGACATATGGGCCTAGGGGACACACCCATGAATAAACTCTTGAGATGTAAACTAAGTCATTCGCTGTGGTCTGATGTGAAATGATCAACGTAGGACGGTCTCAATTGTTTAACACTGCTAAAACAGGCCTACCAGGCAAGGAGTTACGTTACCTTCTTATTTTCCATTTAAATTTGTATTCCTGAAAGATAAAATAGCATTATCTATAAATCTATACATATACATTGTTTCTAAAAATTAATACAATAAAACAAATAAATTAACAAAATTTTGCCTTGTGTGTGTTTATATAGTCTTGTGTATACACAGCTCATGAAAATGGTCAGTTTCTTTAGTTGCACAGTTTCTGGGTTTGCGTTTGACCTAAGAGAGCAGTGGCGCTCATCACGGTCAGTAGAGAGTAGGTTAACCTTAGTAGCCCTCTGCCAGTCTGTAGGTGTGTGGTCCTGTGTGTTGGCTGCTTGACCTTGTTCTTATGAACCAGACGCTCACTGTATCTGCCAGTGACCTTCTGTTCCTCACTAAGAACCTGCTGTACATGTGGAGATGCTGATTTAAGAAGAAACTGGAGTGGCTCTTATTTATATATATATAAAATAAATTATAAAATAAAAAAACTGAATTTATAGCTATTGGTACTAAGACAGCTGTTGTTAATGACACACCAGTCACCCCGTCCACTACTGTGCGGAACCTTGGTGTTCTGTTTGACCCCTGCCTCAGTTTTGCTTCCCATATTACATCTCTGACAAAGTCTGCATTTTTTCATCTTCGCAATATTGCTAGGCTCCACCCACTGCTTGCTTCGAAAGATGCTGAGGCTCTGGTTCATACATATATTACATCTAGGCTAGATTATTGCAATGCTCTGTTCCATGGTCTACCCTCCAAAACCCTTCGCCCTCTGCAGTACATTCAAAACTCCGCAGCCAGAGTCTTAGTCCGCACCAGGAGGTTCGCACACATCACCCCCATCCTTCTTCAGGTACACTGGCTACCATTTTCATTCTTCATGATAATTTTTTGTTTGTTTGTTTATTTGTTGGTTTATTTTTGTGTTTGTAAAGCATCCTTGGGTTTGTGAAAGGCACTATAGAAGTGTAAACTATTATTATTATTATTATCTTCAAAACGTTCTTTAAATGTCATTAGACAAAAAACTTTGGAACGTTTGGATGCCCTTCAAAAGTCTGATCCATGGTCCAAATTTGGTACCTCATGACTAGCGCAGTTACTCTAACTTACCTTTTTACCAAATAATATATATATATATATATATATATATATATATATACAATGGTGTGAAAAAGTGTTTGTCCCCTTGTTGATGTGTGTCACTCTTAAATTTCAGATCATCAAACAAATTTAAATATTAGCCAAAGACAACACTAATAAACACAAAATGCAGTTTTTAAATGAAGGTTTTTGTTATTATAGGAGAAAAAAATCCAAACCTACATGCCTACATCAGTCTGGAAAAGGTTATAAAGCCATTTCTAGAGTTTTGGGACTACGAACCACAGTGAGAGCCATTATCCACAAATAGCAAAAATGTAGAACAGTGGTGAGGAGTGGTTGGTCAGCTGCTAAGTTTCTATAAAGGGTTCAGCATGGAAGAATGGATCTTTAACAAACCCTCTGGCTCTCTTAAGGCATCCCAGACTTAAAGGCACCCAACCTAAAACAGAACTAAAGCCTCTTTGGTACCCGTATAATACACAGCCATCACTGCTTTATGGGCATCTGACAATCCCACCTACATGAACCTGTTGGGCTCCACATTCCAAAACCCGGTAGAACATACAGACTGGCAGAGGGCTACTAAGGTTAACCTACTCTCTACTGACCGTGATGAGCGCCACTGCTTTCTTAGGTCAAAGAAACTGTGCAACTAAAGAAACTGACCATTTTCACGAGTTATATACACAAGACTATATAAACACACACAAGGCAAAATTTAGTTAATTTTATTTGTTTTATTGTATTGGGTTTTTTTTTGTCTTGTTTTGTCCACATGGGTACAGTGATTCCTCAACTTCCTCAAACTGCTAAGCGCATAGAACATCTTTGTATAGTGTAGCTTTAATCTTAACTGGAACTAAGAGGCCCAAACCCTAATTAAAAAGCCCCAGACCATTATTCCTCCTCCACCGCACACAGTCCATCAAACTACCATTTGCATTTACATTTACATTTGTGGCATTTTAGCTGACGCTCTTATCCAGAGCGACTTACAAGGTTAATCACATCACAACTAGGCCAACGTAGTGTTAGGAGTCTTGCCCAGGGATTCTTATTGGTGCAGCACAGCATAGTCACCCAGACTGGGAATCGAACCCCAGTCTCCCACACAGGGCCGTAGCAGCAAATTCTGGGCCCTGTACACTCTCAATGTCAGTGGGCCGCTATCCATGCCAGTACACGAGGAACGTGAGCAAAAAAAATGGGCCCCTCTCCCTACTCGGGCCCTGGGTAGTCAGGTCCACTTTTCCCCCCGCTACCACGCTCATGCTCCCACATGGGACAGTAGCCTTTTGGGGGGGTAGTGGTGTTATCCACTGCGCCACACCAACCAAATAATGATGTGCAGTCCATCACACTGAAGAGCATGCTTCCATTGCTCAAGAAGTCCAGGCATGCTTAATCCCAATCCATGGTCTTCATCGCATGAAGCTCCAGATAGATAGTTCTCCTGCTGGTGTTGCTTCCAGAGGCAGTTTGAAACCCTCCATGCTTCATGGCTGAGCTGTTATTGCTCCTAGATTCTTCCACTTCATAAGAATGGAACTTAGAGTTGACTGGGGCGGATCAAGCATGGCAGAAATTCCCCATTTACGATCATAGAGCTACCCTTCAATACTTCCCATTCCACTGCCCCTGCTTGTCTATTGTGTAGACTGTGTGGATGAGCTCCACAACAGGGCAGGTGTCCCTACGCTTTTTGGCATATAACGTATGTCACGGCTGTTGTCTGAGCCACAGACTGCTCAATATACCTCCGCTGCCCTTTATCCGGTCTAGTCTTTGGGATTATTTTTCCTCTTTAGAAGCCTTGATCCGACTCCGGATTGCACTGGCTATTGATTGGCCATGCTTAATACTGGTTAAGGATCACTAAGGACGGAGTGCTGGTATTGACTGCTGCGATATTGATGTGAGAGGGGAGGATATAAAATAGAAGCAATCGCATCTAATACCTTTTTTACACCCACCCCGCATTCCCGCTTACTCATTCCAGCAGACCCGGTGCTCTAAATACAAAAAATAAAACCTCCCCAATCTATTTTCGCCTGTGTTTGTTTGGACGTTGAAGCATTATTTTCTTGTTTACCTCCGCCGAAGCGATTGGAAATGCGATGTTTGAGAATGCAAAAAGGTGTGATATTTTCTATCATAAGCCCCCCCATGCTCCCCGCCCCTCCTTCCAGACATAAAAGCACACCCCGCGATGATTAATCTGATCGCCGTGCCGAGCTCGCATCTCACGATCGATAGGCACTTCCCTCGAAGGAAAGAAAAAAGTTGGAGATTTCATTAACCCGTTTAGCTAGACCCGACTGTAGTTGGTGAGTTATTATATAAGGGTTAGGAAGGCCAAGTGCATTTCTTTCGTCGGGACGTGCGCATATTTCCTTCAGAGCTTGGGTTGCCTGTATCGAAGACGATTTATTGCCCCATAAACAGATAATGTTTTAAACAAACCCAAAGCCCATTTCTTTCCACCCCTAGTGATGTATTCCTCTTCTTCTTTCTTATTGAGCGCATCTCTGAGTTCGACTTTTTCCCTCTCATACAATATTTGTAATTAATATCAGTTTATCTTTGCCGGGACCCTTTGGCACCTCGCAGAAATGCTGTATGCTTTATTCATGTGTAATTTGAATCTCTTTCTAAGTGATGCATTAGAAACGACTGAAGATCGTATAAAGGTCCGGCGATAAGGCTATTTATGAAAAACGGCAAGAAACCGCAAGAAACTGCACTTCTGGAATTGTTTTATACCTCTTGCGTCTCCATATCTCAAAATAATGAGTTGTTTTCTCAAAGTGCTGGCTGGAAATACTGACTTGAGGTATTGCCTTAATATCTCCAAATACCCCTCTAATTTCTCACAGTATTGACTTAGTATCTCAGAGTCAGGGCTCAGGTGTTGTTGAGGCAGTCAGCTGACGCTCTTATCCAGAGAGACTTGCAGGGTTAATCATATTACAGGGAGGCCAGTGCACTGTTAGGAGTCTTGCCCAAGGACTCTTATAGGTGTAGCTCAGCATAGTCACCCAGACTGGGATTCGAACCCCAGTCTCCCAGATGTGGTGGTGGCTCCCTGGCTGACCCGCTGAGCTACACCAACCACGTTGGTGGATATACTCATACACTGATGCCTGATATAAGCCTTCCTTGCGTTCAGATTCATGTAGTTCATTGACTGGAGTTTCTGGATGTAGGCCACATCAATGTTCAGACACTCTTGTCTCAACAAATTGTGCAGTTGAGCTAATTTGATGGATACCCTCGCACAATTCCAAGAAGAATTCACCGTAGACTGGGATTTTCCCACTGCTGGTAGACCCGTATGAGCTTACACTTCCATACACCTGCAGATTCAGCTACTTCCTTCACACTATGGTCTTTGGCCACGCCCAAATTCTCAGTCACTCCTTTTAGCCAGTCATTAACATCTGCTCTGGAGCGTTTTCCACACATGGAACGAGACATTCTCTGCACTGTAGCACCTCTTCCCAATCTCAGTCTATTTACAGCCACATCATCCTCATGCATCTCGCCATCTGCAGGAGACCGAAGTTACTACAACCTTCAACACACAAGGTGATTATATAGTCTCCACAGAACAGCACTGACCAATAGATCGGAAAGGCCTGCCTATTTAACCCACAGCAATTTAGCTCTGCTCATTTATGCTAAAGATCATTTACATATAGTGGTTTTAAAGGTACTGTTACAGAAACGACATACAACTAATGCTTTAGGTTCATGAACCAATCAAACGGTATATGTGGAGCTCAATGAAGAAGTTAAATATAATAAAAACTCTAGTATGATCTGCAGGAGCCTGAAATAACCACCAGCTTAAGTACACAAGCTAAGTAACCTTTGTCTGGTGAGTTCATATGCTTGATATATTGAGCTTATGACTGAGTGAGCTCCATTTATAACATTTGAATGGTTCATGAACCTGGATCAGTCAGCATTAGATGTATGTAGTTTTGTAACAGTACCTTTAAAACCACTATATAAATTATCTTTAGCATAAAGTAGCTAAATTGTTGTGGGTTAAATAGGCATATATATATGTGTGTGTGTGTGTATACAGTGGGGTGTGAAAGTTTGGGCAGCGTTGTTAATTTTAAACAGGAATAAGTGACAAAGCTGAAGCTGTGCAGGGGCTGGATCTTCCAACAAGACAACGACCCTAAACACTGCTCAAAATCTACTAATGCGTTCATGCAGAGGAACAAGTACAATGTTCTGGAATGGCCATCTCAGTCCCCAAACCTGAATATTATTGAAAATCTGTGGTGTCACTTAAAGAGAGCTGTCCATGCTAGGAAACCATCAAACCTAAATGAACTAGAGATGTTTTGTAAAGAAGAATGGTCTAAAATACCTTCAGCCACAATCCAGACTCTCATTAGAAGCTATAGGAAGCGTTTAGAGGCTGTTATTTCTGCGAAAGGAGGATCTACTAAAGGTTTTTTTTTTTTTTTTGGTGCCCAAATTTATGCACCTGCCTACTTTTGTTTAGACAGTTATTGCACACTTTCTGTAAATCATATAAACTTCATTTCACTTCTCAAATATCACTGTGTTTGTCCCCTATATGATATATTTAACTGATTTTTTTTATCCAAACAATCAATGCTTTATAAAGGTAAATCAGGAAAATTAACAACACTGCCCAAACTTTCACACCCCACTGTGTATATATATATATATATATTCTCAGAATATTGTGAACTCAGTATAGTATTATTTGACTCTTAGACTCTTCTTAATATTTGACGTATTAGAATTGTGGTCTTGTGGTCTAAACCGTCTTGTTGAATTGATCGAACTGAAAGAGGATGCTTTTGGGTGTGTTTAGGAGAGCTGACACAACTCGAAGTTACTCAAAGTACCTTGTCACGCTCCTGGGTTCTTCCCATACGCTCCAAACTCCGAACACTACACATGAGTCATCTCTACATGCCATCATCATCACGTGTTCCCAATCCAGCAATCACAACCCACCCTCCTGTTCTGCACTGCTCGAGTTCTAACTCTACTCACTCGTCTCTACTCATGTTGATGTGTACATACACCAGTCTGTTCTCACTCAGTCTTTATGAGGTATGGTCAGCCCTGTTGCTTTTCCGAGCATTTCTCGAGTCCTGTGTTTGTTTTTGGTTTTTGTCTCCTGGATCTCCTGGTTCCTGGCTTTGTTTTGATATTTGGTTATGACCTTATGCTTGTCTTATGGTTTTTGATTCTGTTCATACCCCTTTCTAAATACTGAAATAGTGTCCTCATATTTGTCTCCAGCTAGTATGACCAAGGAGGATGAGTTGCGTTATCCCTGGTTATCTGAATTTGCATTCATAGAAAGTTTCCTTAGAGCTCCCTCGCTCTCACCTCCCAACAGTGTAAAGGAACTAAACTCTCATTAACTCAATTTGCAAAGCATCTGTTTGATGCCTGCGATATTTGTCCATATCCTGGCCAACATTTCCATACCGTGTGACCTTGAGAGAAGTTTTATCCCAATCCGGTGCAGTGATTTTGACTGGGCTGCTTCTGAGGAAGTGTGATTTCTGCACATGTGAAGTTGGAGAGGTGACGAAACCATACAGCATGGACAAAACATTTATCAGCAGTGGTGAACAGCAGTCTTCACAACTGCCACTGAGGAGCTACTGAATGTTTCTCAGAATAATGCAAGCCAGTTTTATCTTATAGGGCAATGTAATTCTCCATAACATAGAGCCGGTGGTCCAGTGACCTTTAGAGGGGGCTTTGTTTCCTGACCTTCAGCCTTCCATTATTTCACTCAGATAATGCCTAGGCACAGACCACATAATACGATTTTACACCGCCTTCAGATATGTCAGCACAGATTGTACCAGGGCCATACATTCACCATTCACGTTATTGGAAACCTGGTACTTTCATACCCTGGCCACTTTATTGGAAACACCCACCTTATTCCTTACACTCTCTGGCCACTTTATTATGAACACCTACCTTGTGCTTCCACTCTCTGGCCACTTTATTGGAAACACCCACCTTGTTCCTTACACTCTCTGGCCACTGTATTATGGACACCTACCGTGTGCTTCCACTATCTGGCCACTTTATTGGAAACACCCCCCTTGTGCTTCCATTATCTGGCCACTTTATTGGAAACACCCACCTTGTTCCCTACACTCTCTGGCCACTTTATTATGACCACATACCTTGTGCTTTCACTATCTGGCCACTTTATTGGAAACACCCACCTTGTTCCTTACACTCTCTGGCCACTTTATTATGAACACCTACCTTGTGCTTCCACTATCTGGCCACTTTATTGGAAACACCCACCTTGTTCCTTACACTCTCTGGCCACTTTATTATGAACACCTACCTTGTGCTTCCACTATCTGGCCACTTTATTGGAAACACCCACCTTGTTCCTTACACTCTCTGGCCACTGTATTATGAACACCTGCCTTGTGCTTCCACTATCTGGCCACTTTATTGGAAACACCCACCTTGTTCCTTACACTCTCTGGCCACTGTATTATGAACACCTACCTTGTGCTTCCACTATTTGGCCACTTTATTGGAAACACCAACCTTGTTCCTTACACTCTCTGGCCACTGTATTATGAACACCTGCCTTGTGCTTCCACTATCTGGCCACTTTATTGGAAACATCCACCTTGTTTCTTACACTCTCTGGCCACTGTATTATGAACACCTACCTTGTGCTTCCACTATTTGGCCACTTTATTGGAAACACCCACCTTTTTCCTTACACCGTCTGGCCACTTAATTATGAACACCTACCTTGTGCTTCCACTATCTGGCCACTTTATTGGAAACACCCACCTTGTTCCTTACACTCTCTGGCCACTTTATTATGAACACCTACCTTGTGCTTCCACTATCTGGCCACTTTATTGGAAACACCCACCTTGTTCCTTACACTCTCTGGCCACTTTATTATGGACACCTACCTTGTGCTTCCACTATCTGGCCACTTTATTGGAAACACCCACCTTGTTCCTTACACTCTCTGGCCACTGTATTATGAACACCTGCCTTGTGCTTCCACTATCTGGCCACTTTATTGGAAACACCCACCTTGTTCCTTACACTCTCTGGCCACTTTATTATGAACACCTACCTTGTGCTTCCACTATCTGGCCACTTTATTGGAAACACCCACCTTGTTCCTTACACTCTCTGGCCACTGTATTATGAACACCTACCTTGTGCTTCCACTATCTGGCCACTTTATTGGAAACACCCACCTTGTTCATAACACTCATTGGCACCGTTATTATGACACACTCCCTGGTGCTTCCACTCTCTGGCCACTTTATTGGAAACAACCCACCTTGTTCCTTACACTCTCTGGCCACTTTATTATGAACACCTACCTTGTGCTTCCACTATCTTGCCACTTTATTGGAAACACAAACCTTGTTCCTTAACCGCTCTGGCCACTGTATTATGAACACCTGCCTTGTGCTTCCACTATCTGGCCACTTTATTGGAAACACCCACCTTGTTCCTTACACTCTCTGGCCACTTTATTATGAACACCTACCTTGTGCTTCCACTATCTGGCCACTTTATTGGAAACACCCACCTTGTTCCTTACACTCTCTGGCCACTTTATTATGAACACCTACCTTGTGCTTCCACTATCTGGCCACTTTATTGGAAACACCAACCTTGTTCCTTACACTCTCTGGCCACTGTATTATGAACACCTGCCTTGTGCTTCCACTATCTGGCCACTTTATTGGAAACACCCACCTTGTTCCTTACACTCTCTGGCCACTTTATTATGAACACCTACCTTGTGCTTCCACTATCTGGCCACTTTATTGGAAACACCCACCTTGTTTCTTACACTCTCTGGCCACTGTATTATGAACACCTACCTTGTGCTTCCACTATTTGGCCACTTTATTGGAAACATCCACCTTTTTCCTTACACCGTCTGGCCACTTAATTATGAACACCTACCTTGTGCTTCCACTATCTGGCCACTTTATTGGAAACACCCACCTTGTTCCTTACACTCTCTGGCCACTTTATTAGAAACACCCACATTGTGCTTCCACTATCTGGCCACTTTATTGGAAACACCCACCCTGTTCCTTACACTCTCTGGCCACTTTATTATGAACACCTGCCTTGTGCTTCCACTATCTGGCCACTTTATTGGAAACACCCACCTTGTTCCTTACGCTCTCTGGCCACTTTATTGGAAACACCCACCTTGTTCCTTACACTCTCTGGCCACTTTATTGGAAACACCCACCTTGTTCCTTACACTCTCTGGCCACTTTATTGGAAACACCCACCTTGTTCCTTACACTCTCTGGCCACTTTATTGGAAACACCCACCTTGCTCCTTACACTCACTGGCCACTTTATTGGAAACACCCACCTTGTTCCTTACACTCTCTGGCCACTTTATTATGGACACCTACCTTGTGCTCCCACTAACTGGCCACTTTATTGGAAACACCCACCTTGTTTCGTACACTCTCTGGCCACTTTATTATGAACACCTACCTTGTGCTTCCACTATCTGGCCACTTTATTGGAAACACCCACCTTGTTCCTTACACTCTCTGGCCACTTTATTGGAAACACCCACCTTGTGCTTCCAGTCTCTGGCCACTTTATTACGAACACTGATGTATCATGAAACTAATTGCTGTAAATAAATAAATAAATAAATAAATAAAGTCTAGAGTCTGAAAGTGTCTGTAAGTTGTGGCCTGGCAGGCTCAGCCACTAAGAAGAAACTTTCTCGTCCCGTCACGGGCCGCTGGCGACAATGTCAGCGGCGTGCTTCTGCCCCCTCTCCACTCTCTGCGGAGGGGTGAATTACCCATCCTCACGCGGTCATACATCTTTCCCTCTCCAGCTGGCCAGCTTTCCTCTGCAGGATTGACACCTACCATTTATTCTCATTTTGAGCTCCCTTCAAGAGTTATGCTGCTTCTTAGCACACTGTGCCCACCAAACACATCGATAGAGTGAGTCGTCTCAGACACCATAGATGTGAGGCTCCTAGTGCATTCGACCATCGGGGGGCGGGGGCGGCCTGCGCCCCAGAACTGTTTCTGGCTGTTGTCGCTTTGGGGTTTAGGAGCGACCCATCAGTTCTCCCACAGTAAAGCGAAGGTAAAAGGGACCATTTGTCTTGATCCGTCATGGGTTTAATTTCTCATGATGTAGTACAGCGTTTACTCTTTTTCAGAGAGAGGCTGTTTACGTGTTATAGCAGCCATCATCTGATCTTTAGTCCTGTCCTCAGGTAAACTGTATTTATTGGTAAGTGATAATGACACTTCCTCAATGATTATTTCAGTCAAATTTGATCATCCAAAATTCAGCAACGGTTCTGTTATTCATCTGCTGGTTCAACTGACGTCTGGTAGGAGCAGTATGCAAAACACCCTCTGGTATTCGGAAGATCCCATGTTGGCTTGTTAATCCAGCATTGGCTGGCTGCAAACTCACTGGCCATAGCGGCTCTATGTTTGGTAACTGCTCTTCTTCTGGTAATGCTCTTTTCTAGTTCGGGGATGATCTCCTCGTTTGCCTTCAGTTTGCAAAATGAATAACAGTTCACCTTTTTCGACCAGTGTCTTGGGAAAACTGGGAAAGTTTTCAAATTGACAAATTTGTTACAGCATACTGTAAAATTGTATCCCAAGCATTATGATTGTTAGGCCATTAAGGACCATCACTAAAACCTGGACCAGCCTGTGTTTAAACCAGCTTTTATTAGAACCAAGGAACGTCAACAATACAAACAAGATGGCGGAGCATATAGATTACTTGCAAGCATTCGTGCTGTCATTCCAGATGTTTGTTTGTATCCGGAGAGCAAGCACGGATCAATAACTACTGATATAAAGATGTAGAAGATGTTCTTCAGCAGACCACTGGGTGTCGCCATTATTGCCGTTTCTTTCCTCAACATCTGACATGCCCATGGGTGTCGTTGTCATTTGTGCTGAGGAACCTACTAGCCCTTTTTGACCAAAAGAACCCTGATTCTTGAGCTGATTCCATTCAGGCTTTGTAGAACCTTGGTGCTCTTCAGCGAACCAGCCTATGTTTGCACCAGCTTTTATTGGAATTAAGGATCATCAACAGAGGGCGCTGCACAGCAGTAGTAAACAGTAGTACCAAGATGGCGGAGCGTATCGATTACCTGCAGCGGTTTATGCTGTTATTCCAGATGTTTGATTATATCTGGAAAGCAAGCACCAATCAACTACTGGAGATAAAAAGACATGGAAGAAGTTCTTCAGCAGATCACTGGGTGTCGCCATGTAAGCGCCAACTGACACGCCCACAGATGTTGGTGAAGAACCTGCTATTCTTTGGTTCCTTTTCGGAATGAGCTTATTGAGGTTCCCGATGCTAATGGACCGAATAGTTTAAGATTAGGCCTGGAAAGGAACACGTTCCACATTGGTGAAAAAGAGCTACCTAAGGCAAACCAGTGCTGGCTATATATAGCTAAGAATGCTAAAGACAGAAGCTAACTGTTTGTGGGTAAAGCAGGCTAAACAGACGTAGAAGATGTTCTTCAGCAGACCACTGGGTGTCGCCATTATTGCCGTTTTTTTCCTCAACATCTGACATGCCCATGGGTGTCGTCGCCATTTGTGCTGAGGAACCTACTAGCCCTTTTTGACCAAAAGAACCCTGGTTCTTGAGCTGATTCCATTCAGGCTTTGTAGAACCTTGGTGCTCTTCAGCGAACCAGTCGATTACCTGCAGCGGTTTATGCTGTTATTCCAGATGTTTGTTTATATCTGGGAAGCAAGCACCAATCAACTACTGGAGATAAAAAGACATGGAAGAAGTTCTTCAGCAGATTGCTGGGTGTCGCCATGTGAGCGCCAACTGACAAGCCCACAGATGTTGTCATGGTTTATGCTGAAGAACCTGCTATTCTTTGGTTCCTGCTTGGAATGAGCTTATTAAGGTTCCCGAATGTTTATTTTTGATGCTAATGGACCGAATAGTTTAAGATTAGGCCTGGAAAGGAACATGTTCCACATTGGTGAAAATGGGCTACCTAAGGCATACAAGTGCTGGCTATATAGTTAAGAATGCTAGACAGAAGCTAACCGTTTGTGGGTAAAGCAGGCTAAACAGCGGACAACTTACCATCATTAAAAGTTATTATGTCATATTTTGATTCTGAGGTCCACATGGTAAGTTAGGGGGTACAGAACCCCTGGTATTTCAGAGCTAAATTTGGGCACAATTTAGTTCAACAAAACAGGTGCTTGATTTGTGATCGACTGACCAAAAATCAACATGAATTATAATATTAGTATGACGTTATATAAATTGTATTGTCGCCGTCCAAAGAAAACCATGTTTCTCCATTTTTCTTGATTTTTACTTTTATGCCTCATTTGATTACAGCAGCTGCTGTTTACACTGTGTGAAATGGACCAACAGAAATGGCCCGAAACTACTTGGTAAAAAGTCTGGTTCCATGGACATTAAAATGAAATAAGGTTCATGCCCTCTCCTGCAAAGTTTCCATTTTAGAGATACTTGTTTTTCTTTGGAGAGGGTGATATAAATAATGTCAGTAAAAAGAACAAAATAAAACAACACATAAAAATACTATAACAATAAGAAAATATGATTTGTTGGCATGGCAATGCAGTACAAAAGTAGATGTAGATATTTTATTATTGTTTAGTTCAAGTTGCCTGGTATAGTGCCAAATTCTGACCACCCTTTGCTCATGCCGGTGGGTTGCCCAGGCATATCGACACTATTTTGGTTGTTTTTGAGTGTAAATAATGGTTTATCCTTACTTTCCCAACACAACATGGCTCAAAGCCAAGCACACAGATGTTGGTTGATGCGGCGCTCTGTGGACCGAGCGTTTTGGTGAAGTGGAACACACGGGAGAGACCATTATTGTGCTTTGAGCAGTGCTCTTTGCAAAACACGCCTGTAAAGCTCCTTTCCCAAAACCAGAGCCAGTCAAAGCATTATAGGAAGACTATGAACCCTGGATAGCACACAGGTTTGTTCTTAAAGGTAAAGCTATAATATGCTTGTGTATAAAACAGTTCACCTCTGACCGTGTTCCAGTTTTACTCTTTCTCCTTGTTAGGCATCACAGCTTTCATTTTTCTCATTCACCATTGTGAGTTGGGGAGTCTGTTCCCTATATTTCTTCAGTTTGTTTGTAATAGAAGAAAGTCGAAAGCCAAGAAGTCAAACACAGAAAGCCAAAAATACAAACAAAAGGTGAGAACTAGGCCAGACAATAATGTCCAGTCATTTAGCAGTTGGGGGCTAGGTACCTTGCTAAAGGAATTGGTGAGGATGAGGTAACTTGCTCACAGACTTGGCAGGGTTAGGTGCCTTGCTTAAGGAATTGCGGAGTTGAGGTACCTTGCTTAGTTGTGGGGTGAGGTACCTTGCTCATAAAGTTGGCAGGGTGAGGTGCCTTGCTTAAGAAATTGAGGGGGTGAGGTACTTGCTTAAGGAGCTGGAGGGTGAGGTACCTTGCTCAAGGAGTTGGATTAGGTTTCTTGTTCGAAAAGTTGAGGGGGTTGGGTACCTTGCTAAAGGATCTGGAGTGGGGCTGAGGTACCTTGCTTAAGGAGTTGAGGGGTGAGGTACTTTCCTCAAGGAAATGGGGGGTGAGGTACCTTGCTCACGGACTTGGCAGGGTTAGGTGCCTTGCTTAAGGAATTGCGGAGTTGAGGTACCTTAGTACCTTAGTATCTTAGTTGTGGGGTGAGGTACCTTGCTCATAAAGTTGGCAGGGTGAGGTACCTTGCTCATAAAGTTGGCAGGGTGAGGTGCCTTGCTTAAGAAATTGAGGGGGTGAGGTACTTGCTTAAGGAGCTGGAGGGTAAGGTACCTTGCTCAAGGAGTTGGATTAGGTTTCTTGTTCGAAAAGTTGAGGGGGTTGGGTACCTTGCTAAAGGATCTGGGGTGGGGCTGAGGTACCTTGCTTAAGGAGTTGAGGGGTGAGGTACTTTCCTCAAGGAAATGGGGGTGAGGTACCTTGCTCATAAAGTTGGCAGGGTGAGGTGCCTTGCTTAAGAAATTGAGGGGGTGAGGTACTTGCTTAAGGAGCTGGAGGGTGAGGTACCTTGCTCAAGGAGTTGGATTAGGTTTCTTGTTCGAAAAGCTGAGGGGGTTGGGTACCTTGCTAAAGGATCTGGGCGAGGGGCTGAGGTACCTTGCTTAAGAAGTTGAGGGGTGAGGTACTTTCCTCAAGGAAATGGGGGGTGAGGTACCTTGCTCAAGGAGTTGGCAGGGTTAGGTGCCTTGCTTAAGAAATTGAGGGGGTGAGGTACTTGCTTAAGGAGTTGGAGGGTGAGGTACCGTGCTCAAGGAGTTGGATTAGGTTTCTTGTTCTAAGAGTTGAGGGAGTTGGGTACCTTGCTAAAGGATCTGGGGGGCTGAGGTACCTTGCTTAAGGAGTTGGGGGGTGAGGTACCTTGCTCAAGGAGTCAGCGGAGTTTGATATCTTGCTCAAGAATTGTGGGTGGGGTGAGGTACCTTGTTAAGGAGTTGGGGGTTTAGGTACTTTCCTCAAGGAAATGGGGGGAGGTGAGGTACCTTGCTCAAGGAGTTGGCAGGGTGAGGTGCCTTGCTTAAGGAATTGCGGGGGTGAGGTGCTTGTTAAGGAGTTGGGGGTTGAGGTACCTTGCTCAAGGACATGGGGGGTGAGCTACCTTGCTCCATGACATGGGGGTGGTGAGGTACCTTGCTCAAAGAGTTGGGGGGGGTACCTTGCTCAAGGACATGGGGGATGAGCTACCTTGCTCCATGACATGGGGGTGGTGAGGTACCTTGCTCAAACAGTTGGGGGAGGTACCTTGCTCAAGGACATGGGGGTGAGGTACCTTGCTCAATGGCATGGGGGGTTGAGGTACCTTGCTCAAGGACATGGGGGGTGAGGTACCTTGCTCAATGACATGGGGGGGTGAGGTACCTTGCTCAAAGAGTTGTGGGGCTGGGTGTACCTTGCTCAAGGACATGGGGCAAGGTACCTTGGTTAGGTACTTTGCTCAAAGGCACTTCAGTTGCATCCTGTCGGTTGACAGGATCAACCCAGCAACCCTCTGGTCACTAAGCCTGTTGCCTTCAGCCCACCACTGACTGGAATGGCCACGTTCAGCCATTTGTTTAAAACGTCTCAAACATGGAGCACTTGCGATATATGCCTTCTAACTTTATTTGCACAGAAACATCAACGCAAATCTTTGAGGCCTCGACAGCACAAAATTATAAAGGACACACGGGAGAGGTCCAGAACCAGAGCCAACCAGAGCATTATAGGAACACTACGGACACTGGATATCACAAAATCTGAAGCTCCAATATACTGTACTTAATATAACCCAGCTCACCTCTGATCACATTCCAGTTTTACTTTTTCTTCTTGTTAGGCAACGTGACTTTCCTTTCTCTCATTTCACCATGGTGGGAGTTCACTTGGGGAGTCTGTGCCCCACATTGTTGGTAACAGAAAAAAGTTACATCAAATATACAAACACCTCTAAAAAATGGAATATATCGCCTCACAAAATGTCAGAACTAGTTCTGATCATCTCAGCACTCATGCCCGATCGTTCCTCAGTTTATCATTTTTTAACCCAGGCTGTCGGTTTCCTGAACTGAACATACAAACATCTAACGTGATAAAAAACATACATAGTATTTTTTATATAATATTTTAGCAGTATTGTCCACTGTTGTTGGTCTGTTAATAGATTGTAAGGTGTCACGCTACCAGGTTCACCTCTCGTCTGTACCGTTCCCCCGAACTCCAATCCCCAGAGTTCATCACTTTGTGACGTCACGGCCACATTCCCGCCATCAACCAATCACCTACCAACATCATGCTCGTCCTCTCTGGAGTTCTAACCATCATCACCTGCGCCTCGTTCAGTCCTGTTTGTATTTATATGACCTCCTTTGTCCTGTCTAGTTCAAGATGTTGCCAACTTTAGTTGACTACTGAGTATTTCTTACCCTGATTCTGTCTGACTTGTGCTTTTGTCTCTCTTTGTCTTCTTTGGCTTGATTGGACTGCCCTTCATCTTTTACCTGGATTTTTTTCTTTGTCTTTTTTCTTCTGCAGGCATCTGGTTAGTCCCTCTAGTGTTATATCAGTGTAGTTTCTTAAACTACAAAAATGAGCTATTTCTTTTCTTTTTTTTTTTTTTTTTTGTATGGACAAATAACACAATCAAAAATGAAAATCGACCAGTTTTTTGTTGTAGACTTGAAATGAAAATTGAATAACATCGACTGGGCCACTGCAGGTTTAGTTTAAACAGCTGACAGGTGGGCTTTCACAATGCTGCTGAGCTCATTGTTAAAAGGGAACATTATTGGCCCGTGTTCGGTTCATGTCCTTGGTTTCTTTAAGCTTTGCATTGCAGCCTTGATCTCCATTTTGCCATTTGTGCTGGCACACAGCGAAATTTGACTGCTGTATTTAACCCATCCATGCATCTACACCTATCAGCCATACCATTAAAACCACCACCTTGTTTCTACACTCATTGTCCATTAGCTCTTGTCATATAGGAGCACACTGTAGTTCCAGACTGTAGTCCATCTGTTCCTCTGTATACTGTATTACCCTGTTCTTCAATGGTCAAGACCCCCACAGGACCACCACAGAGCAGGTATGATGTGGGTGGTGGAGTATTCTCAGAACTGCCGTGACACTGACGTGGTTGGTGGTGTGTTAGTGTGTGTTGTGCTGGTGTGAGTGGACCAGACACAGCAGTGCTGCTGGATACCTCAGTGTCATTGCTGGACTGAGGATTGTCCACCAACCAAAACTATCCAGCCTACAGCATTTAAGAGTCAGGACCCCAACAGGACCACTACACAGCAGCTATTACTTGGGTGATGGATAATTATCTGTACTGCTGTGACACTGATGTGGTGGTGGTGCATTAGTGTGGGTGGTGCTGGTGTGAGTGGATCAGACACAGCAGTGCTGTGGAGTGTTTAAACACTGTGTCCACCCACTGTCCACTCACAGGTGTCATCTTGTGAGTAAGGTTGAAGACTTTGCCAGCCTGTTTATGAAAAGTGGGCATGTATTATTATGTTCATGTGAGGCATGATGGTGGATTGCTTTGATTGGGCTCATGTGAGGTGAATGTGCAGGTCGAACCATTTGTCAGAACTTTCCAGAATGCTCCATCGAACTAATTCTGGGGACAACATGGGGCCAGGTGCATGGTGCATTGTCCTCCTGAAACAGCCCATCAATTATGCGGTACGAAGGGTAAAAACCAAAACCAAGCCACAGCTTGAAAAACACCAGAATTTAAATAACCCAAGGCTGGTCCAGCACAGTCAAAAGTCTTTGGGTCCTCAGGGTTTCTTGAGGAAGAAGATCAAGTTCTAGTGTTGCTCTTTAAGGGGGGGTTCTCAAAGTGTTTGGAAATCCAGGGTAATAGTCCTTAATCAAAGAGAAAACCAGTTGAGCTTAAACCCCAGCCAAGAGCACATGTGCTTCAAACACTCTCCACCATCTCCCACGGACGTACTACCCCTCTTCCTTTCATGAGTAGAGAAAGTAAGTTGCTGGTGCCCCTAGAGGCCATCAAAGGTCTGTTACAGGCAGTAACCGATGTGTTTAGGTGGACCAATGGACCCAATGTCTTGAGAACTCACCCCACACCAATATGCACTCACCATCAGCCTGCACAGTGCCATGTTGACAAAAGGGATGCATGGTTTCATGAGGTCTGTGCCACACCTGAATCCCACCATCGCCCTGAAACCATCAGTAACACTATTTATCATCCAAGTCGTCTCAAGAGGTAATGCCAATGCATAATCAATGTACACACTGCTATTCCATGACTTTTGGAATGTCGGTGTAATATCACAACAAGCAGAAACCTCAGTAATGCTATACTGCACCTCAAGGAACCACAGAAGTTAGGGAAGATAAGTCCTGCTGATGGCTACAAACCATGTGCCCAAGCTGTAAGTTAAACAGTTCCCAAGTTATACAGCCTAGAAAAGCTATGTAGACCCTCAGCATGCAGGCTTCAGGTTCCTAGAGTTAACGTGATGCTCCATTAACAGCTTGAGAAGCATAGCCCCCAGACATCTTCTACCATTCCCAGGCATTTTAGGAACCACCTGTGAAATTCTTCGACCCGTTTTGGCCCTGATCGGTTCCGGGAAGGCCTTCAGCAACCTCTCTTTAACCTGAAGAGCACATCGGCTCAATCATTTATATCCATCCACAACCAAAGAAAAGAACATCCCCGAGTGTGTCTCAGCAGAGGTTTGCTACGTTGTGGAATGTTCTACTGACCTTAACAGCTTCTGATGTCTCCAAATGCTCATATCAATGCAAACACACCTAGGGTGGCGTTAAATATGTAACAGCCATATTAAAAACAGCCCCTTGGCTTCTGCATGCATGAATGGTTACGCTCCCTTTTCCTTTTCATGCGTTTGGAGGGGATGTTTTTAAGCTCTCTCTCTTTCTCTCTTGCTTTCTCTCTCTCTCTCTCTCGCTCTCTCGCTGACTGTGTTGTTTAATTCATTCTGACACTGCCTTCACAATGGGACACCATGAAAACAAACAACCCAGTCGCTCCAATATCCTTGAATTAGTAAGGGGGGAGAACTTTACCCACCCTCCATTAAAGGGTCTATTCATTTTTTATGCCATTAATAATAAATATTGGTCTTTGCTGAATTAATTAATCCCCCTAGAAAAATAATATGTAATATCTTTATGCAGAGAAGTCAGCATGTAGGTTCTGCACTTGTACAAAGGGAACAGAATTCTTTGTTCTCAGAGAAACAAACAATGAGCTGGTGAGCTCGGATGTGTTCAAGGCCTGGGTTAAGCAGCCCATCCTTAGGCCTTATTATAGCACAATGCAAGGGATTGTGGGTAAAATGTGCTCTGGCTCCTTTTGAATGTGCTCAAACATAGAAAGAAAGAAACGCTCTTTAATTTTCACGGATATTAAATAGAAGTTACTTTCTTTTTTAGGCCATCTTTTATTGAATATGTGATATAAGAAACTCTACAATGCAGGGGAAATAATTGAGAACCAGAAGGAGAACATATTTGAATGATGCTTAAGTTGCCTTGACAAAGCGTTGCGAAGAATTCCCAGGTGGCTGCGATGGTCTTGCAAGGCCCAGGAGGTTGTTTTTGGGATTGGACAAGTCAACAGTTATGTCAAGTTGACATCAAACACTTCTAATGTCATGCATAAAGCCACATGAGATGTGAATGCTTTGGAACAAGTGACGTCTTAGACCTCCACAGGTTATTACTAACCTCAATGAAACCCGAGAAAGGAACCCCCACCCTTTTATGGGCTGCAGACCACCAGTGGACCGCAAAGCACCCTCTAGTCATCCACAGGCCCATCCTCAAGGGGAGGCAGTAGTCAGGAATGGGCCAAGAATAACACTGTATATGAATAACAAAAGTATGTGGAGAAAAAAATATTCAAATTTATTCAAATTTATTAGTAATTTATTCAAAGTGAAAATCCAGACATCAATTGTATTCAAACTACAAACATTGTATTGCATAAACCTTTATTGTAACACACAAATGGAAAAACGGCACAGAAGCAACTCGAGCCAAGTTAAATGGCATCAGACTGTCATTTGAGAATATCAGGGACTGTCGGGGACTTCACTGGGTCGGGGTAAAAATGCTAACCCAAAAGCCCAGAGTGTGGAAAGTGGTTTGACTCTTTCAAATGAAGCACCAAAGCCATAATTACACTCCAGGGGGGCCTAGAGGGCCCCTAAGCAAAACCACATGACCTTTAGTTTAGTCTTTGGATAACAATGTTATCAGTTCTGGAGAAACGTTAGATCGAAGCCAGACTTGAAGAGTATGATGTCCCATGTCCAACAAGCCCTGGATCGCATTGCTAGGCTTCAGGAAACCAGAGTACCTCACCTGTTGACTCCTCTGAGACATCCATGCGGTGTTGTTTGGCCAATGCCATGGTAGACCAGCAACTGTCACCATCAGACAAACAACATGTACAGCTGTCATCTTTCAGCTTGCTTCAGATCTGTCCACATCTGCAGTCCTGTCTGTCCTTCCACTTTGAGAAGCCCACCCAAAGCTGTGGGTCTGAAAGGACATGTAGGCGCCAGGAGGCCCTCATGTGGGTCAAGGAAAATTTGCAAGGTAGCTGTTTTCAGAATAGCTGACCACACCAGAGTCTGACTGTGCACTTACTCACTCCGCATTAGATCTACTTGTGTGGTCTGATGCAGAGCAACTGCCCCTCCTGTGTGCTCTGATGCAGGTGCTTTATCTGCTTTGGCTGGGTGCCACAGCCTGTACGGCTGGTCAGTTTGTCTAACATGGAGCTTCTTCATGTCCTGTGAGGGCGCATCACATGCTTCCACCCGATGATTCTGCTATGTAACCACAGACGTATTTCTTCATCTGCCTCTAAAACACTCAACGCTTCTCTTATTCTTTCTAACTGGCCATCCTTGAAGTCTTCTATTGTAGAGTTACTATCAGCTCCTATTCAGTTTTGCCTATAATTGTAAACTCTGATTCCTAAGGTGCGTTGCTATCCGGGGTCAACCTGAAGAGGATGAGTTCCTCATTTGAGGCCTGGTTCCTCTCAAGGTTTCTCTCTCTTGCTCTGAGCCAGATTTTCTTGCCACTGTTGCTTTTGGCTTGCTCATTGGAGCCATGGACCCAGATTCTCTGTAAAGCTGATTTATGATTAATGTAAAAATGCATTATACAAATAAATATGACTTGACTCGACATCTAAGACTGAAGCTTTGACTAGAACTTGACTCTTTTAATGTCTGAAGAGCCTCCAGATGGCATGCAGATAGAGAACCAATTGAGGAGTGTAATGGCTACTGCAAGTGCCTGAAATTCATTGCTTGAAGCCGTTTCTGTCTGCCTCAAAAAACAAATATTTGTCGCAACTTGGAAATGTCGCATCTTCTTCCAAATATGGATGCAGCTTCGGTGAATCAGGCTTTCGGTAAATCCCTCCGATTGCCGAGCCAAGTCCCTTCCCCGGCTTCTTTCTCTGTAGCAATCTCGGGAGTGGGTGGAACGTTACGGCTCAGGGGCGGCATCTAAATTGCAAACAAGCGAGCAATCAGAGAGCGAATGGCCGTTTCCTGAGCCAGGCGGTGTGACAGGCCTCAGGTGATAGCCACTGTTACAGTACAGTGCTCCGGCTTTGATGGAGCCACACAGAGACCCAAACAGAGCCCCAGAGTAAGTCAACATGTTCACCGTTGTGTGAGAGGAACAAGCCCTCCACTGGGGTTAGACGGGAACACACTGATCACGGCCCTGGCCTGCCTAATTTGGCCACACAAGACCTCCATCCATGGCGGAGGCTGAGGATGTGATATGAGAGTAGAGATTGTGCATGCCCAGCACAAATGAGAAGATGAGGCTTAGTAAGAAATCACCATGACCAAACCACCATACCAGTG
Organism: Prochilodus magdalenae; assembly: GCA_024036415.1. Lineage (NCBI taxonomy): Eukaryota > Metazoa > Chordata > Actinopteri > Characiformes > Prochilodontidae > Prochilodus > Prochilodus magdalenae. Next base: position 375,624 of record JAMWET010001896.1, on the reverse strand, counting down.
TATTCTAATAGGGTTCCATTTTTTGCATAAACAGGACCCATCAGAAGTTCAGATACATGCAAGGAAATACTTTTCAGAATCTTTCCCATTCGAATATTTAATTATAAGTTATTACTGAGTTATTACTATGTTTTGTTACATAATCAAGAATAATTACATAGTTATTTAATGAAATAAGTGTTGTAACCATGTAATTACATAATAATGACATTATAATAATAGTGAATAACACTTAGAATTTGTTTAGAAGTCTGGACTTCTAAAATTTGAGTCATCTCACTGGCTACAAAACATTTTTCAAAATGCAAAGTATGTTTTTTTTTACCATAAGTTTACAATAACAGTGCAAATCATAATTAAAATGGTATCTATCTTCTACAAATGTGGTATGGAATGAACTACTACAGTTTAAATGATAGCTACGTTGAGCTAGCCTTTAGCTAGTCTAGAAAGAGCCCTTAGCAGTGTTGGTAGACCCTGCACCTACAGGATAGCACCAATTAGGTGACTGGGAAGCCTCATAAACCAAAAACCCTTAGGCTGTAATAGGGCGGCATGGTTCATGTAGCGGAACACAACTGGTTCAGGCAGCCTCATACCTAGTATCACTTAGATGGGCGGCCCAAGCAGCATCGTAGCTGCACTGTAGTACTACTCATGCAGCTGAACACCACCAGTCTAGCGGCAATGCAGTGTTACCCAAGTAGCCAGCCAGGGTAGCACTGTAGCTGCAATTTAGCACCCTTCCAAATCCAGGCAGGCTCCTGCAGCAGTGCAGCTTCACTGATACAGGTGGTCCAGGCAGCCTTCTAGGTGTAGGGTAGCATCACTCAAACAGGTGGTCCAGGAGGACTTGTGACTGTATTCCAGGGTCACTCAAACAGTCAGTGCAATCATGGAATATTACAGTAATACCCTACAGGGGTTGGACCAAAAACTGAAACACCTGTCCAGTGTGGGAGGGTCTCCTGGCTAAATTGGACAGTGGTGGCCAATCTTTAATTGCACTGCATAAAGAGCAGAGTGTGGTCCAGTTAGCAGGTAAGAGAGCCTTTCTGCTCAAAATACTGCAATGCACACAGGTATTATCATAACCAGAGTCAAAAGAGGACAGACTGTGGTGCCAGTCCTTGCTGGCACGCATCTGTGACCAAGACCAGCAAGTCTTTGTGATGTCCAGGGTCACGGTCCAAACAGTCAGTCCACCAAGAAACGAACCTCACCAGCATCACGTAGTGACCTGGCCACTATCCTGCAAGAAGAATGGCTAAAATTCCTCTGACCACTGTGCAGGACTCAGTGATGTCATTCCCAATACATTTGACGCTGATTAAAAGCTACACACCACTAAACATGATTGTGTCCTGAGTACCAGGTGTTTCAGTTTCATTGTCCAACCCCTGTACATACATTTGATTAAGCTGCAGTGAATTTATATGTCCAGTATTTACATTGTGGTTGTATAGTTAGCGGTAGTGGCAACTGTTGCGGCTAACAACCTAGGCTAGCAAACACGTTAGCCCGTAGATAACAACAACAACTACAGCTACCATGTTAGGAATATAGCTGACATTAACATTAGGCTATGTAATATTACTATGACCATAATTAATATGCGTTATGGACCTCACTACCTCCTTAAGTCATATAATCTTGCTTTATAAAGGGGTATACATGTTATAATAACTACTTAAGAGCAATTATGCAACCTCATGTCTGGATTTATTAGGCATCATATATGCCAAATAATGCCATATAGCCACTCATCATCAAAAGAACAGCTGCACCCAAAAGGAAGTGTGGGGTTGCAGTGCGGTTGGGAAGGAAGATAAAGGTGACCAGGATCAATAAATGATGATGCATTTAGACTGATATGGGGAATAACTGAGCTACACATACAGAAGTCTGTCTCTCAGTATGGTGCCGGGCCGCCATGTTTGCTAACCCAACACGCCAGACTTCTCAGTATGGAGCTGTAGAGGTTCCTAATGGTGTCCTGTGATGATCCATCCCATGCAGCTTGAATATCCTCACACAGTTCCTGCAGAGTGTGTGGTAGAGGTGGAGGTGGAGTGACACCAGGCCTTCTGGACGTGTAAAAGTGGGACTCATCACTGAAGATGACCTGCTGCCATTCGGAGTCACTCTATAACAGTCTAGCACGACACCGTAGCAGTCTTTGGGCGAAGCTGATGTGGTGTTAAGGGCAGTTGCTGTAGCCGATGTCTGCCGATGGTGCTGGCACTAACAGGATGACTCATGGAGGACATCCCCGTATGCTGAATGACCCCAGTCTTGACTTCGGATGGTATACAGGACATATACCAGACCACATTACCATATTCATGTTTACAGTGTTCTGATGCATTGATATTATAAGGCATTATGCAACATGACATTGTGTACGTAATAGTCATGTTCTCCTATAAGGAATATTATATACATGCAATATAATATCCTATGAATGCATTTATTTAGCATTGTGAATATGGGATTCATAAACAAACTGCCCCTACCTTTGTGGTTGTCCGCTGTATATCGTCACTGTCCAAAGAAAAACAGGTATCTCCAAAATGGCAACTTTACAATTAATGGAAGTCAATGGAACCAGACGTCTTTCCAAACACTATTGGGCTATTTCTGTTGGTCCATTCATCATGCAATTCCCACACAGTGTAAACAGCAGCTGCTGTGTTCAAATGATGCAAAAAAGTCAAAATTGACAAAAATGGAGATACATGTTTTTCATTGGACAGCGACGATATGTGTATGTCGGTTGGAAAAACAGCACAGGTGGCTTTTCGTGAAGGTGCTTCAGAGAACAGAGCGTGTGCAGAGCAGCATCAAAGCAATTGATGGCTACCACGAAGCATGGGAAATAGAAAATTGGATTAAACACTTATTTTCTTTGGTCACCGAACAACCGCTGTTCCAGACGCTCCACTGTTACTGTAATAGTGGAAAATCGTGGGGAAAATAAGGCACATTCCTTCATGAGTGGGCTGTCCAAACTCTCGGTGAACCATAAACAATTTCTTTCCCCTCTATTGCATGCTGCTGTACTGGACCGGGTTACTCCTACACCTCCACGGTCAGTCAAATGAGTGAACCAAACCAAGCCCAGCAAGTTAGTGAACGCTTGAGATAAGCAGAAAGAAACAGTTTGTGCAACATGTTGCCAGTGTTGCAAGAAGACCTCATTTCACAGCTCTTGGAGCTCACGAAAAAAAAAAAAAAGGGTGTAAAAGAAAGAAACATACAGACAAGACAACTCCACACCACAGTGAAGTGTTTATGATGAATAAACCAGCAGAGTGTAAACACAAACCGAGTTTCTTCTCTCCTCCTGAAAAGTAGCCGTATTGTAGATACAGAAGTTTGTGTATTAGCGACAGCGCTTTAACTAGGCGGGGAATATGAATACAGATGGGATAGATATAGCTGACTGGGGGATATGTGCCATGTTCAATTGTTTATTGATTCTCAAACACAGAAGCAATGGTTATTACTGTACCGTTGAACAAACGCAGTAAGCAGGGCTGAATTTACAAGCAACGCGTGGCATTCAAAATGCAGAATTATGCCTAAACGGAGACAGATCTACGGCTAAATCTATTCAGATGCCGTGTGAGCTGTCGTGTGGAGTAAATTACACAGAGTGACGCCTTCGAAAAAAATACAAACAATTGCTTCATTCACGTTTGGGCTTACCAGCCACTGTAGCAATTTGCCATGTTGGTGGCATTATCAGCCTCGATAACAATTGCCTCTGACAATTTGTCATCTCCAGGCGTAAATCATGTAGGGTATCAGCGCCATACAGCAAATCCCCCAGTGCTGAATGAACACCTACAGTGCTGAATGAACTCTAACAGCCGGGGTCTGTCTGTTACAACAGTTAACAAATGTCACACACCAGCCTTCACACATTTACAACGGTTATACAGAGCACTACACAGAGAAAGCAGGGGTGTACAGGAACTCAGTAAGTGTAATGTGTTAGTGGTGTACAGTAACTCGGTAAATGTAATGCATTAGTGTACTGTAAGTAGTGTGTTGGTGTTCAGTAACTCAGTAAGTGTAATGTGTTAGTTCACAGTAAGTAGTGTGTTGGTGTTCATTAACTTAATAAGTGCAATATGTTAGTGTGCTGTAAGTAGTGTGTTGGTGTACAGTAACTCAGTATGTGTAATGTGTAAGTGTGCTGTAAGTAGTGTGTTGGTGTAAAGTAACTCAGTAAGTGTAATGCGTTAGTGTACTGTAAGTAGTGCGTTAGTGTTCAGTAACTCAGTAAGTGTAATGTGTTAGTGTACTGTAAGTAGTGCGTTAGTGTTCAGTAACTCAGTAAGTGTAATGTGTTAGTGTACTGTAAGTAGTGCGTTAGTGTTCAGTAACTCAGTAAGTGTAATGTGTTAGTGTACTGTAAGTAGTGTGTTGGTGTACAGTAACTCAGTTAGTGTAATGTGTTGGGGTGTACAGTAACTCAGTAAGTGTAATGTGTTAGTGTACTGTAAGTAGTGTGTTGGTGCACGGTAACTCAGTAAGTGTAATGTGTTAGTGTACTGTAAGTAGTGTGTTGGTGCACGGTAACTCAGTAAGTGTAATGTGTTAGTGTACTGTAAGTAGCGTGTTGGTGTTCAGTAACTCACAAAGTATAATGGGTTCGTGTACTGTAATTAGTGTGTTGGTGTTCAGTAACTTGGTAAGTGCAATATGTTAGTGTACTGTAAGTAGTGTGTTGGTGTACAGTAACTCAGTATGTGTAATGTGTAAGTGGTGTACAGTAACTCAGTATGTGTAATGTGTTAGTGTACTGTAAGTAGTGCGTTAGTGTTCAGTAACTCAGTAAGTGTAATGTGTTAGTTCACAGTAAGTAGTGTGTTGGTGTACAGTAACTCGGTAAGTGTAATGTGTTAGTGTACTGTAAGTAGTGTGTTGGTGTACAGTAACTCAGTAAGTGTAATGCGTTAGTGTGCTGTAAGTAGTGTGTTGGTGTACAGTATCTCAGTAAGTGTAATGCGTTAGTGTACTGTAAGTAGTGTGTTGGTGTACAGTAACTCAGTAAGTGTAATGTGTTAGTGTACTGTAAGTAGTGTGTTGGTGTACAGTAACTCAGTAAGTGTAATGTGTTAGTGTGGTGTAAGTAGTGTGTTGGTGTACAGTAACTCAGTAAGTGTAATGTGTTAGTGTGCTGTAAGTAGTGTGTTGGTGTATAGTAACTCAGTAAGTGTAATGTGTTAGTGTGCTGTAAGTAGTGTGTTGGTATATAGTAACTCAGTAAGTGTAATGCGTTAGTGTGCTGTAAGTAGTGTGTTGGTGTACAGTAACTCAGTAAGTGTAATGTGTTAGTGTGCTGTAAGTAGTGTGTTGGTGTACAGTAACTCAGTAAGTGTAATGCGTTAGTGTGCTGTAAGTAGTGTGTTGGTGTACAGTAACTCAATAAGTGTAATGCGTTAGTGTGCTGTAAGTAGTGTGTTGGTGTACAGTAAAACTCAGTAAGTGTAATGCGTTAGTGTGCTGTAAGTAGTGTGTTGGTGTACAGTAACTCAGTAAGTGTAATGCGTTAGTGTACTGTAAGTAGTGTGTTGGTGTACAGTAACTCAGTAAGTGTAATGCGTTAGTGTGCTGTAAGTAGTGTGTTGGTGTACAGTAACTCAGTAAGTGTAATGCGTTAGTGTGCTGTAAGTAGTGTGTTGGTGTACAGTAACTCAGTAAGTGTAATGTGTTAGTGTACTGTAAGTAGTGTGTTGGTGTTCAGTAACTTAGTAAGCCTAATGTGTTAGTGTGCTGTAAGTAGTGTGTCGATGCACAGTAACTCAGTAAGTGTAATGTGTTAGTGTACTGTAAGTAGCGTGTTGGTGTACAGTAACTCAGTAAGTGTAATGCGTTAATGTACTGTAAGTAGCGTGTTGGTGTACAGTAACTCAGTAAGTGTAATGCGTTAGTGTACTGTAAGTAGCGTGTTGGTGTACAGTAACTCAGTAAGTGTAATGTGTTAGTGTACTGTAAGTAGTGTGTTGGTGTACAGTAACTCAGTAAGTGTGATGTGTTAGTGTGCTGTAAGTAGTGTGTTGGTGTACAGTAACTCAGTAAGTGTAATGCGTTAGTGTACTGTAAGTAGTGTGTTGGTGTACAGTAACTCAGTAAGTGTAATGCGTTAGTGTACTGTAAGTAGCGTGTTGGTGTACAACGTAATGTGTTAGTGTCCTATAAGTAGTGCATACCAATAAGGTAGAATATGTCAGCTACACCGCCTTTCAGACCCATGTCATTCTCACAGTGGATAAACTGACTGTTGATGTCAGGTGAAAGCCTTAAGTGCTGTGTACTTGATGGGGATAGTGACAGGGACAAGACTCAATGTTAAGCCCATGCCGTTTTAAAGGTATTGTGCTGAACGCTGCCTAACAGTGTTCGTTTAGATCCAGCTGGATAAACAAGGTGGGTGTTAATTCAACACTGGGGTTCTTGCCATGCAGCAGATCCCACATCGTCAGCCATGCATCTCTCAATAGGCTGGAAAGGGCTTGGCAACATTTCTGTTTTGAAAGTGAGTCCAAAATTCGAGGTGATGTTTACAGTGCTCCTCAGCTGCGTCACCCAGGGTTTGGCATTAGCTCGGGAGCTGAATCAGGTGTGTTTGAGAAAGGTAATTGCGGCACATCTGTGTTTGGGCAGAAAGAAAGCTCAGTGCTGCAGTAGAGGCTTCACGTCCTGAAGTTCTGAGGTTTTTCAGTCATGGTTCTCTTTGTTTTTCACTAATGTTCCGCCTGCCTCTCTGTTGAGAGTGATGAGAGAGAAAGCTTTCCACATGACCCTCCAAAAATACACTCACTGACAAAAAAACGGTTGCACAGATAGTTAGGTTTGTGGTTGTCCGCTGTTAGGTCAGGTTTGTGGACATTTAGCAGCAGTGGTGTCGTCCATGAGTCATCCTGTTAGGGCCAGCACCATTGGCAGACGGCTGCACCATGCAGGACTACATGCACACAGACCGTTACAGCGACTGCCCTTAACACCACATCACCGTCACCAAAGACCGCAGTGGTGTTGTACCAGACTGTCATGAAGTGACTCAGAATGGTAGCGGGTCATCTTCAGTGCCGAGTCCCGCTTTAGTCTTGGTGGAGACGCCCAACGAATCCGTGTGTGGAGGCACCGTGGTCAGCGTCAAGATGAACAATTTGTTGTCCCACATCCATAGGGCCTGGTGTTCCATTGCCTCCACCCCTACCGCACCATCTGCAGGAACTGTGTGAGGATGTTCAAGCAGCATGGGATGGATTATCACAGGACACCATTAGGAACCTCTACAGCTCCATACCGAGACGTCTGGCGTGTTGCGTTAGCAAACATGGCAGCCCGATGCCATACTGAGAGACAGACTTCTGTATGTGTAGCTCAATGAATATTGATCATATCAGTCTAAATTAATGATCAGTTATTGATCCTGGTCACCTTTATCTTCCTTCCCAACAGCACCGCAATCCCACACTTCCTCCTGGGTGCAGATATCGTTTAGACTATGAGTGTTTATTATTGCTGCTGCTCTGAAAGAACCTCCACCATCTATCACAACCACACAAGAAATGTCGAAAGTGGTGGTGATAGGAACATGAATACACAGCCTGAGGCCTGAGATTCTGTTTGTCTATATTTTGGAGATAAAAATGTAGATCTAAAATGTTTGAGGGAGGAAGATGCGACTGTATGGTAAAATAGTCCCTAAATATTTTTCACCATTTTACTATCAGCAACATATAACACTCTGATTTTATCTTAAAAGGTTAACTTTTGAATAATACATTTATTATGGATAAAAATAACATGACTATATCTGTCTTGCAGACATACTACTATAGAGGTACAGGGGTTGGACAATGAAACTGAAACACCTGGTTTTAGACCACAATCATTTATTAGTATGGTGTAGGGCCTCCTTTTGCGGCCAATACAGCGTCAGTTGGTCTTGGGAATGACATATACGAGTCCTGCACAGTGGTCAGAGGGATTTTAAGCCATTCTTCTTGCAGGATAGTGGCCAGGTCACTACGTGATGCTGGTGGAGGTTCGTCCTTCTTGCTGGTATGCTGACATTACCCTGGATACCGTGGCTCTTGATACATCACAAAGACTTGCTGTCTTGGTCACAGATGCACCAGCAAGACGTGCACCAACAGTTTGTCCTCTTTTGAACTCTGGTATGTCACCCATAATGTTGTGTGCATTGCAGTATTTTGAGCAGAACTGTGCTCTTACCTGCTAACTGAACCTTCACACTCTGCTCTTACTGGTGCAATGTGCAATTAATGAAGATTGGCCACCAGGCTGGTCCAATTTAGCCATTAGACCTCCCACACTAAAATGACAGGTGTTTCAGTTTCATTGTCCAACCCCTGTAGGTGAGTTTCTCTACATTATCCTGTTTTATTTTACATCAGGTCGCCTTGAATTTCTTTGTTTGCATGAAAAATAAGAAATACGGTACAGATATGTACACGTTAACTTGGTCAACTACAAATGCTGTGAGAGAATCTTCCATCTCCTGAAGAATAACTGGAGACAAATGGTCTTAGTTAATGCGGATTATTGGAATAAGAATTTGGCCTATTCATTGTAAAGTTTGTGACACATAGACGAGTGCAGGTGAGTAGGCTTGAGGATTAGAGTTTGGGCATCTGCTCTGAGTCAGTACATGCAGTTTAGTGGCTGTTAGGTGAAGGACACAGTAGGGTTTGAGTGGGGGTGAAAACAAATGGGGTGGACCAACGCTGAATTCATGCTTGGGGGGGGTCTGCACTAAGAAAGTGTATGTGATATATGTCTGTCGGTCAGGCAGAAGTACCGTAGATTGGGGGTATCCTGGCCATTTAGTCTTAATGGATAATAATTCTAAATTTAACCGAGTTTTTCAGAAAACCGTAAATCAGATCACCTTGAATTTCTTTGTTTACATGAAAAATAAAAAGAACGGAACAGACATGTACACTTTAACTTTGTTCACTACTAACACTGTGAGAGAATCTTCCATCTCCTGAAGAACAACTGGAGACAAATGATCTAGGATTATTGGAATTAGATTTTGGCCTATTCATCATAAAATATAGACGTATTGGTCTGTCCATCATGATACCACTTCTTACATTCAATGACCGCAGCAGCACGTAACTCATGAAGGAAGGCACGCTTTCGTGACATTCTCTGGGCCCACTCATCCATGCTGGAAGGCACTCTGATCTGAGTATGAATCCATCCTTGCAGATCATGTACACCCATACATGCTGATTGTCTTCCCTGGAGCGGATGGGGCCGTGAGCCTCTGGCTAGACAATGAGACATGTCACATGGCTAGATATGTCTGACATTGGTTGGATGAGCAATACTTCCAAGTACTACCTTGGCCTCCTAATTCCCCAGACTTCAACCCAACTGAGAATTCGTGGAACCACCTCAATCATCATGTTCGCTTTATGAATCCACCCCCATGCTCCCTCCACCAGCTGTGGGATGCACTGCAGTTAGCATGGTTCTAGATACCTGTGACAACCTACCAGGACCTTACCGAGTCACTCTCAGCCCATCTAGCTGCTTCCATGTAGTTCGGTGTATAACTGCTTTGAGGGTCGCACTCTATTTTGCTGGCCCATGCAGGTGCTTGGTAGATGGTCAATCTGTTATCAACCTGTATCCAACTCAGTATCTGTTACATGTGACTGAAACTGAAGTTGAAGGCAAAGCTCTAACCTCAGCTACATCTGACCATAAAGTTGTTAACGGAGTAGTTCCAGAAGGGATCTGTAAATCATATGTAGGTGACTAACAAATTAATAATAAGACTATAATTTTGGACTGTTTCTGTTGGTCCATTCGTCATGAAATATTCATTTGACGATGTAGATAAAGCACAGATGATCATTTGTAGATGGCTTGTAACGTCTGAGGCCTTTTTTTTAAATTATGTAACACTTCTTGTTTTGTAGGACTTGGAAAAACATTCATCAGTTCACAGCTCTCCACCTGGAATGAAGATGATGATTCAGAAACTACAAATTAAATAGTGAGTCATGGGAGTTCGTTATACAGTTCGTGCCTGAAATAGTACAAAGCATGCTAAACCGGCTACCTCCTGCAGTACGGAGACTCAGATATCAGTCCACATTACACCATCTGTATCCAACTACTAACTATTATCAGCATCAGTGCAAAACTAAAACCTTGAAGAACATGCAGAGGGACTGCTAGCTAATGGTTGTTGCTGGACGGTTGTTGAGGTGTTGGTAAAAATGAATGGGAGTGTATGGGAGGAATGAGGGTGAATATGTGACACATAGACGAGTGCAGGTCAGTAGGCTTGTGGATTAGAGTTTGGGCATCTGCTCTGAGTCAGTACATGCAGTTTAGTGGCTGTCAGGTGAAGGACACAATAGGGTTTGAGTGGGGGTGAAAACAAATGGGGTGGACCAATGCTGAATTCATGCTTGGGGGGTCTGCCCTAAGACCATGTACATGTAATATGTCTGTCGGTCAGGCAGAAGTACCGTAGATTGGGGGTATCCTTTTCCAGCTGTTGTATACAAGAACACCATTCCTAATGTGGTTGGTGTGGTGCAGCAGACAACACCCCTTCCTCCCAGGAAGCTACCACTCCGTGTGAGAGACAGGGGTTCGATTCCCGGTCTGGGTAACCTGTGCTATTGGTATAGCATCGGTTGCCTAGATGGGTAATTGAAACTCCCTGTAGACTGGGCAAGACTCCTAACCCTACACTGGCTTATCTGTAATATGATTAACATGGTGAGACGCTCTGAATTAGAGTGTTAACTAAAGTCCCTGAAATGTAAAAACAGTCAGACTGAACATACTAGAGTTGGAATAGTGTCAATATCTTAAAAACTGCAGGACTAGTGAACAAAAAATGTGCACCAGGTGTGCAATCACTAATAAACAGAAAGCACTGCATCGGATTTACAAAACCAGTTCCCAAAAGTCAGGACAGTGAGTTAAATGCAAATTAAAACAGAAAACAAAATAAATCTGCTTTAATCTCTAAACAAAAACAGTACAACTTCAGGGCAAAAGATCATAAAAAGTAATTACAGTGGCAAACTAAGACTAGGAACACTGTGAAACGTTCCGAAATATGTCTTAAGTGGGACACGATAAGGAAATAAGGAATTACAGAGAATAAACCTAGTCCGTCATGTGCAGGGATGGACCGGGTTTCCAAAAAATACAAACAGAACCAACACATTTTACCAAACGTTCCACGGGCAGAGATCACATATACACAGTATACAAAATTCAGGACTCTGTAAGTCTTGGTGCACTGGCCGAAAGCCACAAGTGAATGTCCATGATCTTCAACCCCTGAGATCGCATTCCATAAACAGCCTGTAAGGGGCCGCCCACGGCGTGGTCCTCCCGCCACCAGAGGGAGGCCACGCTCTGCCACTCACAGTAATCAGGCTGACTGAGAACACCTGGTTACTGCCCTTATAAGGACTGCCTACTGTTCAGATGGTGTGAAGTCTTAATCCAATTCTGACCATGCCAGGGTTGGTAGTACAGTTAGTTAGTTAGTTAGTTAGTTAGTTAGTTAGTTAGTTAGTTAGTTAGTTAGAAAGGAAAAGAGCTACTAGTTTGCTAGTTTGAAGAAAATGATTTTAGTTTTAAAGCTCAGAAGATACTCGCTCTCCTTTCCTGAGTATCTTCCGGTTTAGTTTCATGATACAAACTGAGTGCCCGCAGCTTGATCGTCCTTTTTCCTTCCGTTTGTTTGCAGCGCCTTTGTTCTCGTTTTATCGCCGTTTCTTTGCCCTTTGTTTATATTAAAGTGGTGCCAGCTTCACTTCCGTGGTGGTGTAGCGGTTAGCACGTTCGCCTCCCGCACCCAAGACCTTGTGTATCGGATTTGTTTTCCACTGCGTGACATCCGCACTTGAGGTGTGAAATATATAAACGAGACAACAATCCAGAGAGAATCCTCTTCATATAAGGATTGTAGCCTCGTTACACAGCCGCCATGTTTTTGATATGCAAAAAAACATGCCATATGTGACAACAAAGTATTTATATTTCATGAATTACTGAGACTTTTATTTTGTGTCTGGGGTGGCATTGTTCTGTCAGTAACACTACCTCTGACTGGTTGACCAATTCAGTGCATGGCTAACAGCCAGGCTAACAGCAGCAGTAACTCTTTTCAACATGGTTCCAAAATACTTTTGCAAAATTGAGGTGCTAAATAGAAAAGCATAACTATACAACAAATGGAGCACAGGTTTAAAACACTGCTATAAATTGTTACTGGAGATCTATGAACATGGCCAGACATGCTCTACCCAAAGAAGTTGATCCACTTAAGTGAAAATGATACTCTTTCAAATAGACACTACTGTTTTTAAAATGGGACAGATTCGACTACAGGGATTCATTATCGCCTCTTGAGGTACAAAGGTGGATTATGAGACTGTACAGGCCAGGGCTAGCCGGTTAGAAAAATTATACATTAAAAAATCTATACATTTAAAAAACTGTTTAATGTAGAACAGCCATACAAGTATTAATGCAATTTACCGTTAGCTTAGTGCTAAATCTGTATTATTATGATGGTGTTGTTTTTTTTTTTTTCTTAACTCCCTCATGTTTTGACATTTATGGCCCCGAATTAGACCTAGCTCCAATAGTCACGATTCATCATGGCTAAGCTTTACTAGTGCTTTCACTCCCAGCAGGGACTCACACAGGTGTGGTCATCATGCTGCCGTTACATTCAGAGATGAACGTAATTAGTCCGTTCATGTTACCTTTTGAACCTGTGCAAATATCAGAATCAGAATCTCTTTATTTCACCAAGTATGTTACACATACAAGGAATTTGTCTTGGTGAGAGCAACACGTATGACAAGTAACAAAAACAAGTAACAAAAACACAGAACACAGATTATTTACAGTATTCAAATAAAGGAAAATTACACTAAACAATAAATAGGGTCGGGGATAAATTAAAAAAGTAAAAAGTACTAAAGGTAATAAAGAGCTGAAGAAGCTGAGAGATGTGAAACAGATTAAGTTAAAAAATATTATATATAGGAAGTTACAGATGACCTGAATATTTACAGAAAGAGAACATCTGTACAGGTGTGCAAATAGGCAGAGTGCAGATAGCTGTTCAGTCCGGTTTGGTACAGTTCAGTTGTATGTTTTGAGGTTTACAGTGGGAGGTGTCCACTGTGGTTGAGGAGCGCTACAGCTCTGGGGAAGAAGTTGTTAGCATGACGTGTTGTGCTGGTTTTGATGGACCGCAGTCTTCTACCAGAGGGGAGTGTCTGGAAGAGGAGGTGTCCAGGATGTGAGGGGTCATATGTAAATTTGCCAGCACGCTTCCTCACCCTGCTGGTGTAGATCTGCTGAAGTGATGGCAGGTTACATCCAATGATCCTCTCTGCTGTCCTGGTGATGCGCTATCAAATGAGGGCATATAAAATAATGTAGCATTTCTTTGTGGTGAGATGTATGTTAGTAATTTGATGTCTACATAAATAAATCAAACTTTAAATCGTTCTAATGTAAACCCAGAGTGGTTTGGGAAACAAATGTTGGGGTGGTAGTGATGGAAACCAGGCATCTGAAAAAGTTTTGTGCCTCTAAAAGCTCCTACCTGGAAATTTATTATGTGAAAGGGTTGTGAATACACAGCCTGAGATGTTTGTCTATATTTTAGAGATAAAAAATTGGTCTAAAATTTATTTCAGAGTGGGAAGGAACATTGGCAGGGTTAGGTACGGTAAAATAGGCCCCAAAGAAAACATATTTTTACTAATAGCCACATCATTTATAAAAACCCAGAAGACACAGGGTTCACTGGTAGTTTTGGATAGTAAATAATGGCCATATGTGACTTGCATACACACCTCTATTGTCCTATAGAAATCAATCAGTGAGTTTCTCTACTTTAGTCTGTATTATTTCACATTAAATCTCTCTAAATTACTGAATGAATTTTACAAAAATTTACAGTTCACCTCCCCACTTGGGTAAGCCCACAAAAATACAGGGGTTGGACAATGAAACTGAAACACCTGGTTTTAGACCACAGTCATTTATTAGTATGGTGTAGGGCCTCCTTTTGCGACCAATACAGCGTCAGTTGGTCTTGGGAATGACATATACTGCGTCCTGCACAGTGGTCAGAGGGAGTTTAAGCCATTCTTCTTGCAGGATAGTGGCCAGGTCACTACGTGATGCTGGTGGAGGTTCGTCCTTCTTGGTGGCATGCTGACATTACCCTGGATACCGTGGCTCTTGATACATCACAAAGACTTGCTGTCTTGGTCACAGATGCGCCAGCAAGACGTGCACCAACAGTTTGTCCTCTTTTGAACTCTGGTATGTCCCATAATGTTGTGTGCATTGCAGTATTTTGAGCAGAACTGTGCTCTTACCTGCTAACTGAACCTTCACACTCTGCTCTTACTGGTGCAATGTGCAGTTAATGAAGATTGGCCACCAGGCTGGTCCAATTTAGCCATGAGACCTCCCACACTAAAATGACAGGTGTTTCAGTTTCATTGTCCAACCCCTGTATGTCTCCTGTGACTGAAACGTTCCTAACACCTGTGATAGCATTTGCATGGACTGGACAAGTTGTTCAGTCATTCACAAAAATTCCGAAATGCAAAAATATTCTTTTAAAAGTAAAAGAAAAGGCCAAAAACCACAAGTGAAGGGTCATGATCTTTGACCCCTGAGATGGTACTGCAATCAAGGATCGCTGTAGTTTTGATGTGGAATTCACAGCATACTCATGGGGAACAAATTGACACTGCCAGTTGCTGCACCTACCAAGGCAACTTAACCTTTTAGGCTGATAATGTTGTATGTAACATAAAAGAATAAATATCTCATGCATAAATATCTCCGCCCTTGGTTGAGCCTGCAAAATTAACTTTGCCAGTCAAAAGCCAGTCACCTGTGATTTAAACGAGTTGGGCCACATTTGGTGGATGCCTTCCCTGGCACAATTCCGAAGAGAATTCCCTGTAGACTGGGATTTTAGCCACTGCTGGTAGACCCGTATGACTGTGCGCTTCCATACACCTGCAGATTCAGCTACTTCCTTCACACTATGGTCTTTGGCACACCCAAATGTGGTCACTCCTTTTAGCCAATCATTTTCCACACATGGAACGAGACATTCATTGGACTGTACCACCTCTTCTCAATCTATGAATCCCTTTGCACACCCCAGAGGTGTTTATAGTATTGTACACTTCCATACACCTGCAGATTCAGCTACTTCCTTCACACTATGGTCTTTGGCAGGCCCAAATGGATCACTCCTTCGAATCTATAAATCCCGTCACTCACACCCCACAGGTATTTAAGGCCCCATCATCCTCATGCAGCCCCGTCTGTGGGAGCCTGAAGATACTACCATCTAAAACATGCAACATGACTAATTTTAAGATCATTGAGTTCATATTCTATTTACAATATAATGAAGTAAACAGGATACCGTTCCATGGTATACGACCATCTTCTACTAAGACTTGAAAAACACTCATCAGGTGGACGTCAAGCATGATTTTGAAAGTGCAGATTAACCAGCGGGTCATAGGAGTCTGAAAAGACACAGCATGCTTCACATTGTGGAAGACGGAGATGGCACTGATGTGTCTTTGTTATCATAATAGCTTGCTGAGACTTTAATTTTGCTATATTGAGAGTCCAGGTGCTCTTCAGGCTCCTCGTGTACACGCAAGCAAACACATCTAACCACTGATAGCTCTAATACCTGTTTTTCAGGCCCGTTGTCTGGGAAACGGCTCCTTGTTTGGACGTGTTGTCAAGGAAACAAAGAGCGAAAAAATCTGTGGATTGAAATCATATTTTTAGAAAATCAATCCACAAGATGCTGCAAGAAGTACATTTCAGCTATAAAAGCCCATTGCATCAGGCTTGCCTGGTAATTGGCGAGCACAAAGCGTTATGTTATGGAACTGACTTGAAATCAACCTTTCCTCTCATCTAGGCCCATTTCTCGTAATAAGAGCGGCAACAAAGAAAGAAAGGTTGACACTGCTTATGTTTTCCAAAAATAAAGAAATAAATAATACACTAAACAAATGCTCTAAATGGAATTTTTCGGCCTACCTAATTGAAGGCAAATATTTACAAAACACAATTAAGCCCGATTGCTGTGTTTTTATGTTGGGGTTTGAACTCATTGGGTTGTTTGTTTTTTCCTCTCCGCTGCGGATCTTAAGCAGAAAGCACAAGTGGTCCTTAGTGAGGCTGGAGATGAGATTGCTGCTTCTTGCTAAATAATTGCAGTTCCAGAGGAGAAATTTCTCCAAAACCCCAGCGGTGGGAGAAAAGACACAGGGCAGGCATTGCACTCTGTAGTGCTCAATCTCAATCAGCCTAGTTTCAGTCTGCCTCTCTCTTATATACATATATAAGCTTATGATGGAAAAATGGCCAAGCCTGTCACCTTGCGTGTTTAGATGGTAGTAACTTTAGGCTCCTGCAGATGGCGCTGCATAAGGATGATGCAGCTAGAGATTGAGAAGAGGGTGTACAGTCCAATGAATGTCTCGTTCCATGTGTGGAAAATGACTGGCTAAAAGGAGTGACTGCATTTGGGTGTGCCAAAGACCATAGTAATTTTTTTTTTTTTTTTTTTTTTTTTTTTTTTTTTTTTTTGTGCCAGGTGGAAGGAAGTAGCTGAATCTGCAGGTGTATGGAAGCGTACGGTCATACGGGTCTACCAGCAGTGGATACAATCCCAGTCTACAGGGAACTCTCCTCGGAATTGTTCAGGGGTTCTCCTGCTCAATCGCAATAGCTATTTACATTTACGGCATTTAGCTAGGCTCGTATCCAGAGCGACTTGCAAGGTTAATCATATTACAGCTGGGCCAATGTAGTGTTAGGAGTCTTGCCCAAATACTCTTATTGGTGTAGCACAGCATAGTCATCCAGACCGGGATTCGGACCCCAGTCTCCCACATGTGGTGGCTCCCTGGCAGGTTGTGGTGTTATCCGCTAAGCTATACCAATCACTATACCTATTACAGTCTACTGTTCGCTAGCTAGCTACGCCATTAGTGCATCTTCCCTGGATCCCAGTGCTCACTTTGCCAATTTTGGATAAGCTTCAGCTAAGAAGCATTGTCTGGCTTGTCAGCCAGTCTGTTCTACTCGAGCCTTATCATATAAGCTCTAGCTTAGGTCAATGCTAAGTGGCTACATTTCACCATGATTCACAGTTCTCGTTATGGCTCACTGGCCCTCCTCTACAGTACGAGCTAAGGTGCTATCTGCCCTACTTGAACCAATTTGTGCTGCACTCAAGCTAGGCCAGCGCTTAGTGGTTACATTGCACTGGTAAACAAAGGACCATCCATAGAGTCCTGCTGCTACACTGCGAGCCCCCATTAAAGCTTCTTGGTCCACCAAAACAGTGCTATCTTTGCTCTTTGCTGATCTCATCTAAACTAAACGCACGCTCAGCCATCTGGCATACTGCACTTAGGTTAGCGCCCAGTGGCTACAGAAAACACTGCCTTGTCAGCTGTTTGTATAATAGTTTTTATCATTTAAACTTGGCTGGGTGGTTAAAAAAACAAACTTTTCTATGGTGTAACAAACTTCAACTGACACTGACTTTAAGTACCAATTGTCTTTACATCCAATCTGCCGGTTTGCATTACTGCTTTTAAACAGTTCTATAGGTCCCCACCTGTCACATCTCAGGCTGCTGTTACCCCTCCCTGCCCACAGAGGTCGCCCTCACCTGAGTTTTAGCCCTGGGTTTCCCACCTGATTGCAATCAGAGGCCATTTTGTTTTTTTTAAAAACCTCCATGTTGGGCTTTGGTCTGTGTGAAGTCTTGTTTGGTGTTTCCTTTGTATGTATTGCGTTTCCTGGTTTTGTACACCTGCTTCATTAATGGTTTCCGGCATTTGTATCTCGGTTTTTGGCTGCGTTCTTGTTTGTTTATTGCTGGTTGGATTTTCTGATATCGAACCTGGACTGTTTTTGGACTTTTGAATATTTGCCTATTAAACCTGCACTTGACTCTTCACCTCGGTTGGGGATCCGATCAGTGACACCACCTAATTCTTGCCAGGCCTTTGTGGATGTAACATGTGTGTATATAGCATTTTCAGCTGTCACTTCTAGAACCTATAGGCTGAATTCTAACTTATCTAGCGTCCTATTCCTATTTCATCCTTCCTATTCGGATTCTAGACTCTCCATAACATTGTATATAGATTTCAATGCACATATTTTATAAAATGATTTTATAAAAATTAAAATGACGATGAATTTGACATGCAAATGTCACATATGTCACCAAAATATGTCATGTTGTGCATGTTCATACAGACTAATGCTCCATAGGGTTAATAGTAGGCTTGCCATCATTCCAGCAGACTGCTATACTCTACAGGAAGTGTAAGGGGTAAGATGTCTACTTCAGTTCAATTGCATCATGAAAACAGCCTGCTTGTTGTACAGACCGAACCTGGGATGATTATGGCAGTGAAGGGAGAGGAACTGAAGAAGGCATGATAGATAGATCATCCAGTTAATTAACAGTCAGTGGAAATAACGATCAATTGCAGCCCTACACTTAAATACGTCAGCTCAGCCCGGTCCCAGTTTTTTGTCGACTGCTTGTATGTAGTTTTTCTAGAGTAGGCCGAAGTAGCCCAGCTTTCCACACGACGAAAACATCTCGGGTGACTGCCTGTCTGCATTTCATTCCGAAGGCAAGACTGTTTAAATAACGTTGCACTTCACAATTAGCATGTAATTACTCCCAGATCGCCGCTGACAAGTGTTTGGCATTTCTCTCCCAGCTCTCTCCCCATAAGGATTTCATGAACGGCGTTCTCTTCCTTCAGACACGTCCGACGATCTTTCACACAGCATTAGCGACAAAGATGGGAAATATGACAACTTCACAAAACATCTCCAGCGGCGTGTCCACCAGCTGACGGAATCATTTTGCTTCATATAGGAGACTGATTTGCATTCAGACGCCATTAGATTACAACCTTTCAGCAGAGGCTCACAGAAGACAGGTGATTAGGGCGTCTCGTGGGATCCTGCCACAGTGCGCCGTGCTTTTCTTAGAACCGCAGTAATCGCCGGTGAAAACAAAAGAATGTGAAGTGGAGACTGTAACTTTTCAATCAACACTGCGTTTCTGATTATTAACATGAATCCCATTTCTGGAAAACCTAGGACGTGGTTTGCTAATTCTCCAGAACCGGCAGAACAGACATATATACAAAGAAGAGATGCCTGATTTTTAACTGACTGTTTGTAATTTGTATATACACTCACTGTCAAACGAATAACTGGACCCAGAAGGAAGTATGGGATCGCAGTGCTGTTGGGAAGGAAGATTAAGGTGATCAATAACTGATGATAAATTTAGACTGATATGATCAATATTTATTGAGCTACACATTCAGAAGTCTGTCTCTCAGTATGGCATTGGGCTGTCATGTTTGCTAACCCAACATGCCAAACTTCTCAGTATGGAGTTGTAGAGGTTCCCAATGCAGCTTGAATATTCTCACACAGTTCCTGCAGATTGTAAGGTAGGGGTGGAGTGTTGATGGCTCATCCAATCACATCCCACACATTTTCAGTCATCTGGTGATGCAGCATGGCATAGTATCTGTAGGTCCAAAGCAAGCTGAGGCGGCAGCAGTATGTGTATGAGTGTTGTCATCTTGGAATAGCGTACAAGAGTGTGCTTTCAGACAAGGTGGGGCCCCTGGTTGCAGGACCTCATTAACAAAACGTTGGGCTCTTAAAGTGCTGGTAATGACCTGGCATCACACTGCACCCCACACCATGACACCAGGCCTTCTGGATGTGTCACATGTGACAATATACCATTCATTATGGTGCTGACCATGATATCTCCATGCATGGATTTGTTGGAACTCAGATCCTTCATGTTGCTGGTGTGTGCCTTTGTCTATCCACTGCCACCAAGGATGTGCTATGGTAATATCAGCATGGTTGGTGTGGTGCGCAATATGTCAATCATTAAATATCATCTGGCTTCCCAGAACCATATGACACGACCACTCTCTGAATCTCTCTACCAACTGCCCAAATAGCTTCCAGACTCTTCTCCGATGCATACTTGAACAGGGTGCCACCAACACAACAGCATGATTCAGAATGGAAAGCACATGCAGCAGTGCAACTATTATTTTGATGATGAGTGCAAAAACAAATTTAGAATTTGATGTAACGCATGATGCGACACATTCAGTGGCAGTGGTTTTCCAATGTACTCCCCAACCCATGTGGCTATATTTAGTAGCAAATATAGCAAGATGGTTTCTCAATCTCATCTATTGGATTGAAGTTCAGACGCATTCAATGGCGGTTTCTGGCGCAACTCAAACTGTAGCACAGTAGCAAGATGGTTTCTCAATCTCATCTATTGGATTGAAGTTCAGACGCATTCAATGGCGGTTTCTGGCCCAACTCAAACTGAGATTTCTCTGGATTCCCTGAATCTTTTCTAAATATCATTACACTGAAACATTTACACTTTTTGGTCTGTTTGTTAACTTTCTCAAGAGGTTTGAGAACCCATCTGAGGCTTTAGGTAGCGCTTCTTGTAAACCCAATCATGATTTCCTCACCTGTTACCAGCTCACTTGCTTACTCTGGAATTTTTCAAAACAGTGAAACTTGAATATTCTTTTTTGAGAGTGCTGTAGACATCAAATTTTAACCTTCTTAATATTCACCAAACACGGTTGCAATCAAAATTATACAACCCCCAATGCAAATTAGGTTTATTAGCAAAGCTTGCAGCTTTTCACCCATTTGCAATAAACCAGTCAAAGACTTGCATAGCTCAACACAACCAATACAACAGGAGGTTTCTCCAAACTCCACTTAAACTGCCACTTTTGGAAGTTTGTAGTCTCAGAAGAGATCAAGCCCTTAATGGCAAGCATCTTTAGTGCTTAGTAGAGCGCCCTCTTGCTGTTATGTCCTACTACAAACCTGATGCATATCCAGACACCATCCTATGGAGCATTCCTGGGGAATTTTAGCCCATTCCTCATGGAGAACGACCTCTAGCCCACTAATACTCTTGGGTTGGTGTGCTGCAGTGGTTGTCTTCAAATCTTATCAAAGATTTCCAATGAAGTTCCAGTCAACCGACTGTAATGGCTACTCCTGAGTCTCCCATGACTTCTTTTGCAACTAAGTCTATACTGGAGGTATGTTTGGGATCATTGTTCTGTGTGAAGGTTGGTCAAATGACACCCAACACATCCTGACCAAAGCCATGAGGTTTTCTAGGATGCTTGATGGAATCCATCTTCCCTCCACCCGCTATAGGTTTCCAGTGCCAGAGAAAGCAAAGCAGAGCCTCCCTGAGCCACCAAGCACTGGCGTCTACTTCATTCTTCCTCCTCCATATGTAGTACTGATCTATAGGTTCCTGTTTTGTATCATCGCTCACCAGAACAGAATCCCAAAACTACTGTCGCTTATTTTTATGGTTTCCAGCATACTGGAGTCGACTTTCGGGTGAGTGGAGGTGTACGTCTTCGAGTTACAGCATGAAAACCTTTAGCGTCTCGACTGTGCCTTACTGTGCAAAGTGAAACCTCAGTGCTTGCTGCCACGAAGTCTTGCGGCAGCTCTTTTGCAGTCACTTGAGGGTTTTTGATCACCTGCCTCCTCAGGAAACCGGTGGCAGTCGGTGAAAGCTACCTCTTTCTGCCACGTCCAGGTAGTGCAGCCCATGTTCCTTAACTTTGAACTTAACTGTGAACTATGCTTCCAACTGTATCTCTAGGAACATTCAGTGCCTATCTTCTATTAACCAGACCCCTAGCTAGTCCAGGTATTTGATGTGTGCTATCTCAGGGACTCCTGATGCAGGTAATGAAGCCCTTAATTAGGTGTATCAAGTGTGCTTGAGACAACACAGGATTTCCAATGGGTGCCTTTATAAGGAATTTTATTCAGAGGGTTGAATACTTTGGGGTAGTCGTTAAAACTGGCAGTTTGTGTTGAGTTTGGAGAAATTATATTACCAGATATTGTGTTAGTTGTGTTGAGCTATTTAAATTGTTCTTGTTTAATTAGGTTTATTGTAAACAGCTGGATGCTGTACATTTTGCCAATAAACCATATTTGTAATGGGGGTTGAATAATTTGAATTGTAACTGGATTGGCTGAATGTAAACAACAAAAAACAAGTTACCTTACATGTTAATGGTGGCAGTAACTTCAGGCTCCTCCAGATGGCCCTGCACGAGAATGATGGGGCTATAAATACCTGCGGTGTGTGAGTGACGGGATCCATAGATTGAGAAGCGGTGGTACAGTGCAGGGAATGTCTCGTTCCATGTGTGGTAAATGGCTCTAAAGCCGATGTTAATGATTGGCTAAAAGGAGGGACTGCATTGACCACAGTCTGAACGAAGTAGCTGAATCTGCAGGTGTATTGTAAGAGTCCGGGCGGTGTTGACTGAAGCCAGCAGAGGGCGGCAGCGGCGGTGCCTTCTGATTGAAATACAGCCCGGAACTCTAACTCCCAGAATGCCTCGGCCTGATCACCCAACAAGCTACACCTGAGGCGCCGGCCATATAAGACCCCACCAAACAGCCATCACTGCTACACCTTTGTAGAGGGGTAGCTGGTACGGTGACAAGACAAGACTTATAAATGTTATAAATGGTTTAAAAAGAGCTTATTAATGGTGAATAATTAGGTCATGAACACCTTAAAATCGTTAATAAGCAGTTACAACACTTTTATATCATTAAAGATCAGATTTTGATGTTTACTGATAGTACTTCATCTTTTCCATCAATCTGCATAAACCCTGTTGACTTCAATACATATTCACCACATGGGGGAGGGGGCTCATTGTTGCCAGTTGTATTAATCTGTTATAACTGCTTATTAATATTTGTAAACCGTTTATAAATCACTATAAAGGTAGGTTTATTCTAAAGTGGTACCAAAAACACGAATCAAACTGAGTAAGAGAAAACCGTTAAGGCTCAGTAATAGAAAAGATTCCCCTTCTGTTAAACCCTTACCTGGTTGTTTTGTTTCGTTTATAAATTCTCTCTTTGGTTTATTTTTGAGTAACTTGCTGGTGGCTTTAGTATTAGTTACAGGTTAATAACCTGAAGGAATATACAACATACCTTTTTTAAATTGTTCATTAGTACAAATTGTAAACACACTGATGTCAATAAATTTGGCAACTGCTTACATCAGTCCTACCAGCTTCGTTTTGTACTTAAACAATAAGCTGAAACGTCCCTCTTCACTATGATCCTTGTCCTTTTTCTCCAATGCAGCAAACGACTCGCTTCCTGAGATTTTCCTTGCGCAATGGATCACGAGAAACATGTCCTCTGCATACATCATGTGATCTATAGTCTTCTCCTAAAATGTAAAAAAAAAAAAATTAAATATCAAATTGCAATTTATCAGGAGCTTGCTCTCAGAGTTTCATTTTCACTTTCAGTGAAATCTGTTTGCTAATATTTATTTATTTATTTATTTATTTATAAATCAGTAGTCATACATAATATATAGAAATGGTCTAGAAGGCTCTTTAAATGCACTATTACCTTTTGTCCTTCAAACTCTTTAGAACTTAATTAACGTCCTGCTGAAATCTTTCTGTGGCTCCTGATCCCACTCCTGGTTAGCGGAGATATGAAGTCATCGAATCATATGAAGTCATAGAAATTGCTATTAACAGTTACTTCAGGGTGACTCTGTTCTGAAAGGTTCTCTGGTTCAGCTTCATCCATCTCAGACTCTAACCCTAAGGCTGTTTTGTATTTATGGTTGTACCGTCACACCAGCAATCACTGATTCGTTATCTTCGTCAGATTCAACAATGACTTCCTATTCTAAAGAACTGGCTCTTGATTCCCAACATGGCAGAACATGACAAAAGGACTCTACAGCATTAAGCAGTTGAGCACAACCACAGTAATAACTCCAGAGTTGTGAAGGCTATAGCATCCTGCATAGACCCCCACACACATTCTCTCACACATTCTCACAAACAGGCGGATGCACAAAAGCATCACGGGATGGCTTGTCAACACCAGCGACCCAGGAGAGATTGGAGGGAGCGGTTTTTACCAAGGCAGAGGGGAAAAGGGCCAGACACGGGTCATTCCAGGGCTTTGGAAGAAGACAGCGACTCAGCTTGCCTCATTTCACATTCACTCCCCGAGACGCAGCTGTTGCATCTTTTATCAGAGGGGAAAAAAGGGATCTGCACGAGGGGCTCTACTGTACGCCTGTCCAACAAGCCCCCAGAAAACATCATGCTCCATTCTTTGGAGGCTGCACAGAGCTAACAATTCAAAACAAGGGCAGTTTTCAGAATGACAGACCCGTGTGCGTGAAACTGCGGACAGGCGTTGTGCCAAACCAATTGTTTGTTCATACTCTGCACCAGGGGGCGGTGTCGCATTAACCAGACATGAACATTCACTCAGGTTTTATCATCTTTCAATAAGCAATCATATTAATATACCTGGCAGTGACAATAAAATAGAGACGGCACAATGCCGCTTTCTCTGTTCTGGCATTGCTTACTCTGGCTGGGCAGGGTAGTCTTCCCCTGCCCCATCTCTGATATGGACTATCGGTGTAATGTAGTAGTTGAGGTGGGATACAAGTGCACAGTGGTTTTATTAGAGTTAGTCCGGGTAATGGGGTCAAAACACAGGTGGGTATCACCTAAAGACATGTCCATAAATATAAATCAGAAACAAAACAAGGATCAAGAACTGAAGACAAACACTACAAAACAAAGAGAACAAGAACTGAAAGGAAACACGGCGAAGAACCAACAGGGGAAACAGCTCAGAACTCATGTAGGGAAAAACAGAGACTTCACAAACCAACAGGGCAAACAGAGGAGTCTTAATACAAGTCCTAGTGGGTAACAGATTAGTCTCAGGTGTGGGAGTGGGTGGAGCAGGAAGAGCTGTGCTATGACATGAAGTAACCAGAGGGGGTGTTGTGAGACATGAACAGGGACAGGCAGACAGATAGACAGACAAAGATGTGACTATTCGGCCTATTCTGGCCTCATATTATTAAGACCACCAGTGCCTCAAAATGTGTTATAGATCTTTACACATGGCTAATAATAGCTATTAACCAATGCACTGAACCCTGGGATACGTAGTTTAACGCTTCTATCTCATATTGGAGAGAGGGTTAGTCTTGCAAGGCTAGGTGTGACCTTGTAAAGCGAATCTGAGTCTGTGAATAACTTTTGGCGATGGATTGTGGGCGCCCTCTAAAAATCATTTAGCATACGCTTTCATCCAGAGCGACTTACAACCGTGTTTAGTGTTCCACTTGATGATATTCCAGCTAGTACAGGAAGCTTAGAGCCTAAAACTCACCATGAGCTCAGACACTGCTCGAACAAGGAGCCAGTGCTGGTACCTAGAGATTAATACACAGAGATATATATATAAAGAAAAAAGAGCACTACCTGGCAACCCCAGCCCAGTGCTCATACCTATATCTTTCAAACCTAGTCTACAATTCTACCTGCTAGGTAGATCTTCCCCATCTTACAAGGCCATCTAACGCATGAGGGCTAGCTTTCCAAAGATAAAGAGAGAACCTACGTCATTTCAAACCTACAGTAATGAACCATCATTGAACACCATAATGTGTTTGAGGGAGAACATGAACTGAGAGTTGGGCTACATTAGCTAAAAGACTCTGATGTTGGCTAGCATCTGAAAGATGACTGAGAGGGAAGACCACCCTACACAGCCTTAGCGAGTTAAGCCAAATACATTCTCTGAGACTCCCAGCCACTGTTGGCTGTGAGATCACTGGAAATTGATCATAGCAGCATTAATTTACCCCAGACCTGCAGCAATTAGTTGACTCTTGCTTTGGTACACTGTACCACCTATTTAGTAGAGCTTGCATCAGTGCCAGCAGTGCTTTATAAAAACTAGGCCATGCTTATCTTGCATGAGCCATATTCCATTCTTTGGTCTCCACAGCCTCCACATAAGTATGTAATACGTAAGTGGTTACTATGTTGTATCCGAACGTTTTGGGATTTGCCCTTGGTTGCAGCCCTTGAGACTGTCCGGGTTGAGTAGCCAGTTCCTCTCATAGCCTGGCAAGACAATATGAACAAGTTTAGTATTAGAAGTGTGAGGTTGGCATATTGGAGGAATATGGTAGGGTAAGGGTCCGGGCTGTACCGCCGGCAGCCAGCAGAGGGCGGAAGCGGCTGCACCGTTCTGGGGGAACTACAGCCCGGAACTCCAGACCCCAGAATGCCCCTGGCTGATCAAGCCAACAAGCGGCACCTGAGGCGGCAGCCATATAAGCCCCCACTACACAAACACCTCCGCTGCACCGTTGTAGAGGGGTAGCCGGTACAGTACACCTGACAGCAAAAAGAAAAAGAGAAAAGAGAAAGCTAGTCTAAAGAAAAGAAAAGAAAAGAGAAAAGCAACAAGTGTTTAAACTAATTAACTACAAAGAGTAGAGAACGTGGGTCACTCTCCACGCAAAGATCCCCAAGTCCCCTTTCTGTTAAACCCTCTTCTGTTTATTTCAACTTCTCCTTTGGTTTGAGAACGCAGTCCTGGCGTCTCCTTTGTTAGTTTTTTCCCGCCATTTCTCCCTCTCCCTCACAAAACCCCTCCTGACTTACCTCACGTGTACTACCGCATAGCGCAGTGGTAGCACGTGGGATTCTCACTCCAAAGATCAGGGATCCCCGCCTAAACCAAAATTTTGAAAACACTTCACACATACAGGGGTTGGACAATGAAACTGAAACACCTGGTTTTAGACCACAATCATTTATTAGTATGGTGTAGGGCCTCCTTTTGCGGCCAATACAGCGTCAGTTCGTCTTGGGAATGACATATACTGCGTCCTGCACAGTGGTCAGAGGGAGTTTAAGCCATTCTTCTTGCAGGATAGTGGCCAGGTCACTACGTGATGCTGGTGGAGGTTCGTCCTTCTTGGTGGTATGCTGACATTACCCTGGATACCGTGGCTCTTGATACGTCAACTTGCTGTCTTGGTCACAGATGCGCCAGCAAGACGTGCACCAACAGTTTGTCCTCTTTTGAACTCTGGTATGTCCCATAATGCTGTGTGCATTGCAGTATTTTGAGCAGAACTGTGCTCTTACCTGCTAACTGAACCTTCACACTCTGCTCTTACTGGTGCAATGTGCAATTAATGAAGATTGGCCACCAGGCTGGTCCAATTTAGCCATGAGACCTCCCACACTAAAATGACAGGTGTTTCGGTTTCATTGTCCAACCCCTGTAGTTTCACATGCATCCACATCCAGAAAGTCCGTTTGCTTGCAATTTAACATTTACATCTCCGCAAACGGATTCCTGCCCTGTGCTTGGGTCCACACCCCCAACTGCCCAACAAGGCCTTCATGGCAAATTTCTTGTTTGGCAAATGTGCATGGTGCCATATTGACGTCCTGTAATTGTACAAACTGTATCATTTAAGGTGGAATGAAACATTCAGTGGAGGCCAAGCTGGAGGCCAAATCTGGGCCTGAAATGCAGGAATGGAAGTATTTTAAGTTGACCATTGATCTTGGGTTCACACTGACTGCAATGAAATAAAGTAAATGGTTTTATGAATTTTTCATACTGTCGCAATTTCTTCTAATTTGGGGCCATACATTTTTTTTTTTTTTATATGAAGTATTAATTTAAAAATTTGGGGAAAAAAATGTTTTTAAGATTTAGGATCTACTATGAGGTATTAAGCTAAATTCTCATAACCATTATTCATTCTGTTGAAATGCCAGGTCAATATTTATTAAGAAAATGGCATTAATTTGAGACTTATTTTATTAATTTGACAAAGTCTTGCTATAGACAAAAGACTTGCTAGAACAGAAGGAAAAAAAATGAGCTGTTTTTTCCCTGTAGCTGGTGGAAATGTGCTTCTAGAGGCGTGTAGGAGAGATTTTAAAGGTGTGCCGCTGAGAATTTGGCAGAAGTAAAGAGGTTTGCACGTTGGTCCCTCTTGCGAGCTGCGATTACCCAAGAAGCCTTTCTCTGCGCCTCTACACAAACAAGTTTATGCGCATCCATCAGAAGTACAAATCAGTCTTTAGACGCAGGGTCTTTTTGTGTGCTGCATACGAGCGCCGGGTTCTTTTTTGTCTGCAGACAGTCAGCGTTCCCCTGTGCTAAGCAACTACAAGGCCACCGTTTGGTATTTGCCAGCGCGCACACACAAAGCCCCTCGTTAAGCAAATGGGAGGGATGCTGTTCTAAAGGCTTCATCACCTTATTAGCAGGGACTTTTTTTTTTTATTAGTTCCTTTTTTAATGAGACAGAATGCCGAAGCCTGGCTTGCTTGTCTGCATTTATTTGGCTTGCTAATGGGCAGAATGATGTGGTCGGCGGTTGAAAACGGAGCTCAAAGCATCAGTGAGGGACTGACGTGGCTAACCCTGTAATGGGCTGAATGCTTCTTGATTTATGTTATTGAATGCCCGAGAGAAAAACGCCTTTGTCCGACCAGGAGCATTCGGAAAGCATATCTTTCATTAGTGGGAAAAAAATTTCTTTTGATGGTTTTCCATATGTGGCTCTCAGTTAAGTCTCCTGTTAAGTTTCAATCTGTAGCGGGTTATGATATATTTTTTGCTCCACAGTTATGTCAGCGAAGCATAGTGACGTTAATTATCTGAAGGAGATGGCACATTCTGAGACAGTAGCGCTGTGCTAGCCTTCACATTATACATTTTAAAGCTATGCTCTCATTATCTGCATGCTAATCCCATTTTCAGAAGAAAACCAGGCTGATATTCTATTCCGGTGTTCCACTTCATTTCCAAAGTTCCACTTCCTTTTCTGTCTGATTTGAAGACACTAGGCACAGAGACGCTTCATTTGGATACCAAATCACAATAACCATGCTTAACTGGCATATTTACCAACAATAGCTAAACAATCTTCTCCCTTTCTAAATACCTTCCATTTTTAGGTCACTTATACATTTATGTCTTTGCAAAAGTTAAAAACAGTTTTTAATACCACTGTCTATTTATTGGCTAATTAGTTTCTCAGAAATGGTGCTAGTTAGCTTAAATCATTGACTGACGTTTAGGCCAGTACAGGTAGTATATTAAAGGAAAAAACACAGGCAATTGTCCAACTGTAAAAAGATTGTACAATGCTTTCATAGTCTCTTGTTGAAATAAAAAGAATACTATAATATGTGTGGCTGTGTGGGCTGGAACCACACATATAATCCTATCGCTTACAAACCTCTGTTATTTTGTGTAAACTTTGAAAGAAGTCTAAGCTCTATTGCTAGCTAGTCATTGACTTGACTTTTAGGCAGTACAGGTAGTACACAACAGCGTTCCACACATACAAACCTTCAAACTTCAAGAATTCAAGCAAGGCTTCCTTTTATCCTTCTCGTGTAAGTGCTAATTAGCCATTTGCCAACTTGCTTACTACGCCTCCAAACTACTGACATGATAAAGTGACTTTTCCTACACTCGCTTACTTAGAAACGTCTACAATTAGACCAAATCACACGCAGCAAAGAACAAATTTGTGTTGAAAACAAATTCTGAATGAAAAAAAAATCTTTCTGTAAAGGCTAGCATTTGCGTCCTAGCAAGCTTTTGCCACCTTAGTGAAGCTTTTACAAATAAAAACTTGGAAAAATTGAATTCTGTAGATTAAAACAGCATAACCTGGTAATAATATGGCAAACATAGTTACATAAATGTGTAATAACATGTTAATAACATTGTTACTACCATATAATAACATAGAATAGTGCTTGGAAACCTGTAACAGCAAATAATTAATTATATTATCATTGTTTAAACTGCAAAAAAACCCATAGAAAACCAGGCTGATATTCTATTCCGGTGTTCCACTTCATTTCCAAAGTTCCACTTCCTTTTCTGTCTGATTGAGACAGCTGGAACCATCACAATAACCATGCTTAACAATGTAACTCTGTTATTTTGGTCACTTTATGTCTTTGCAAAGTGTCTAATTTGGCTAATTAGCTAGTTAGCTTAAATCATTGACTGACGTTAGGCAGTACAGGTAGTACACAACACTGTTCCACACATACAAACCTTCAAACTTCAAGAATTCAAGCAAGCCTTCCTTTATCCTTCTCGTGTAAGTGCTAATTAGTCATTTGCCAACTTGCTTACTACGCCTCCAAAGTACTGACATGATAAAGTAACTTTTCCTACACTTGCTTACCTAAACGTCTACAATTAGACCAAATCACATGCAGCAAAGAACAAATTTGTGTTGAAAACAAATTCTGAATGAAAAAAAATCTTTCTGTGAAGGCTAGCATTGGCGTCCTAGCAAGCTTTTGCCACCTTAGTGAAGCTTTTACAAATAAAAACCTAGAAAATTTGAATTCTGTAGATTAAAACAGCATAATCTGGCGAACATAGTTACATAAATGTGTAATAA
Source organism: Prochilodus magdalenae (assembly GCA_024036415.1). Taxonomy (NCBI): domain Eukaryota; kingdom Metazoa; phylum Chordata; class Actinopteri; order Characiformes; family Prochilodontidae; genus Prochilodus; species Prochilodus magdalenae. The sequence continues at coordinate 345,065 of JAMWET010001896.1, read as the reverse complement.
CATGTTAATAACATTGTTACTACCATATAATAACATAGAATAGTGCTTGAAGACCTGTAACAGCAAAGAATTCACTATATTATCATTGTTTCAACTGCAAAAAAAACCCATAGCCAAAGAATACAGCACACTACCAGTTTACCCAAGATTCCTGTGGTCCGTACTGAGTGTCTTACATACCATCTACTTTCATTTGATTCAATTTTAACAAAAGAACCACTCGTGCTGATTGCGTTGATGGTTGATTACAGCTAGATGTTTATGGCCCCACGTTTAGGGCACTCCTCTAGATGCGCATAGGATTGATGGAGGATTTCAGTGCACTGAACGCAAATGGAGCCTCAGAGAAAGAGCAATTGTCTGGTCGAAACGATGAGCTGAAAGAGGAGGGGGGGAAAGTGCAAGGACGGCTGAGCTTTCGAAAGGGGAATTTCTCCTCTGCCCCCTTTCATCCCCTGCACGCACACAGTGGGGTGGAGAAGATCAATCAAAGGCAATTTGAGAAATGTCAACCTTCAATCTCGCTCTAGCCTACTGTACTCAGCAGCGAGGGGGCTCCGTGTGCTGGAAAATTGACGTTGTTAATTACAAAGACCATTAGGCGAAGGCGCAGTCGATAGAATTCGGCTCTGTCGTGTGTGCGGTGCTAGGAATGTCTTTCTCTGTTCCCTCACCTCGTTTCACGACTCGTCCCTGCAAATCTCCACAGACAAGTGACCGCCCGTGCTCTGTTTATCAACCCCACGCTTCAGCATTGACATAAGTTATGAAGACAGTTCTGTCAGTAAGAACAGCACCTCGAACTAAACAAACATCAAGCCTCCTGCAGCGCGTGGGCGGCCGCAATTATGAGTGTGGCAATGATATTAATTAGGAACGTAGAGATGCGAAATCTGTAGGAAGCTATCGACAACATTACAGGTACGAAGAAAAACACCCCTGAAAGACATTACTCTGTGACAGGTTCATCACAGGTAGGCCTGGAGGACGGTGCCGTGTTGGTATGGGAACCGCAATGTTCTATCGACTCCCGGTCTTTCTTTTTCTTTATGTTTTCTGTTTTTTTCACTTTGCTCCTCCTGAAAAAATGATGAGCATGCTGTGTAGGAATCCGAGACGAAATTATTAATGGATTGTGAAATAAAGTATTCATACAGTGCTACGCCAAAGCTGCTCCTGTAGCATTCGCTTAAGAGAAGTCATGCATCGTTGTCCTTTGAATGCTGCTGTTAATAAAAACCCAGAAACTTACTCGCACGGTTCCACTGGATGCTACTCGTGCACCTTCAGCAAGCTCTGCAGTGACACCTTAAGGACTGGAGGCTCAATGCAGTGTATCATAGGGAACGGCTTTAGAGTCTACATTAGCTCTGTTGAGAAAGGTGGGCAGCACTGCCATATGATTAGGCCTGTTCTAATTATTAGAGTCCCGTTTAAGATGACTATAGGTGTTTTCCATGTTGTTGACTTCCACAATAATTTTTTTTTTGTGGAAAAATGTATTGCCTAATTAACATGTACCGGAAAAAAATCAGCTGCCTTAAAGCTTTAAGCTTGATTGGAATTACTATTTACTTCACCTCATGAATTCCTTTCTGCAAGCTGATTTGATTATACACTGTAAAAAGTGCAACCTCAAAAAAAAAAAGCTTGTTCATTTGCTTGTAACAAATTGGAGCAAGTTTTTAGATTGGACCAACAGAGTATTGTGCTTGTTGTTTCAAATTAGCGATGCAAGTTCAATGTACAGGAGACCAATTATCATGAGATTTTCCCGGGACCCCTCCAGGACCCCTCCAGTTTCAGTTACACCAGCAGAATTGGGTCAGTAAATAAAGTATTCATACAGTGCTATGCCAAAGCTGCTCCTTTAGCATTCGCTTAAGAGAAGTCATGCATCGTTGTCCTTTGAATGCTGCTGTTAATAAAAAAAACCCTGAAACTTACTCGCACGGTGTCACTGGATGCTACTCGTGCACCTTCAGCAAGCTCTACAGTGACACCTTAAGGACTGGAGGCTGAAATGCAAAGTATCATAGGGAACGGCTTTAGAGTCTACATTAGCTCTGTTGAGAAAGTACATCCTGGAGGAATTCCGAGCAAATTCTCACAGCCAGGAAAGGTGGGCAGCAGTGCCATATGGATAGGCCTGTCCTAAGTATTAGAGTCCCGTTTAAGCTGACTATAGATATTTCCCTGTTTTAACTTCCACAACCGTTTGTTTATGCAACAGTTTATTGCCGTATTAACATGTACAGAAAAATAATCAGCTTTAAATCATAATCCTAAATTCAAAACCTGTCTTAAAGCTTTAAGCACAATTGGAATTACTATTTACTTCACCTCATGAATTCCTTTCTGCAAGTGGATTTGACTATACACTGTAAAAAGTGCAACCTCAAAAACTCAAGACAATTTTTTTCTTTTGCTTGAAACAAATTGGAGTCAAATTAGCAATGCAAGTTCAATGTACAGGAGACCAATTAACATGAGATTTTGCCGGGACCCCTCCAGGATGTACTTAACATGCACAGTAAAAAGTGCTTTGTTGGTCCAATGTAAAAAAAAATCTCAAAAATGCTCCAATTTGTTATAAGCAAATTCATTAGGCTTGCTCAACCTGTAAAAGGGCATTAAACAAACAACTCTTTCAATCAAAAAGTCATTTTTGGGTTGAGTAAAACTTAGTGTTGACTCTGTAACACTGTTACACTGTAAAAACACAACCTTTAGATTCCTTTTCTTAGGTTGAATAAACCTAATCCTTTTGCTCGTAACTAATTGAAGTAATTGTTTTAGGTTGGATCAATGAAACCCGTTTTACAGTGTAGGTCTTCAGTTTGAGTTACACCAGCAGTTATTGGGCTGGGGCTGAAAATTTATTGAAAAGGGAGGAGGTGGATTTCCACAGTCCAACAACTCCCAGTGTTCAGTTTTGTGAGGTTAACTTGCATTTACAGCCTAGTGGCTAGGCCATTAGCCTTAGAATAGAAGAAAGATTCACACAATGAAGGTAGATTGATTGGCAAGGGGGTACAACATGAAGAGGTTGAACAATATTCAAATCAATCTTGCCAGTAGTCAATGGGAAGTAACAATCTGTCAAGACTAAGTAAGTTGTCAATAAATAAGTATGTTGAAGCCACTTATTAAGACCAGTGATACGAATTAATGTTAAGTCATCTGTACTTGGATTGTTGGGTGCTCACAGTTTCAATTCTTCTTGACTCCTTCAAATTTCCACTTCATTAAAGTAATTTAAAAACTCATATTGCAAGACGAGCTGAAATCACAAAACTTAATTTGATCAGTTAAGTTTAATGAAAAAAGGCAGTTATCATGACTTATTGCTCAAATAATTTTTTGCAGTCTGGATACTCAACATATTCCAAATACCATGGGTGCTGCTGGGCCAGTTTTATGAGGACTTTAATGACCACCAGTGTAATTTAGCCCCCATTCCCAAATAGTTGTCAAAAGCCAAAACGTGAGGGCGGGGCCAGGAAAAATGGGTACCACTGCCATATGAATGGCCTGTCCAAGATTCAAGCTGAGCATAATTATTTTCCCAGTTGTCAACTTCCACAGTCATATGTTCAAACCATATATAGTTATTTTCTTTACACTACACTGTAATAGAAAGGCATGACCTGGGGGAGGCGCTGATGCCCCTCTAATGCTGTGCTGCCACTGCTGCAGCATCAGAGATCTACTAGTGAAAAGTCAAACTTCCAGCTCGCCCAATCATAGCAGACCTCTCAAGTTGCACGCCAGTCATATAAGACCTGGGGAAGGGTCCCTGGTTTCATTCACTCTGCTAAATAATGTGGGTTGGCGACCTCCAAAACTTAAGACAGGATTTTGGCTCCCTAAAATAATCCGTAGACCTCTTTTAAAACCTATAGTGCAGATAGAACTACCTGCGATATGGATGTGTGGCCAATTATGGGCAATATAGCTGGCTATTGATTTTTTATATACCTTGTTTTTAGATTTCTCTTTAGTATTTGGAAACTGGAAAGTACAGGGGTTGGACAATGAAACTGAAACACCTGGTTTTAGACCACAATCATTTATTAGTATGGTGTAGGGCCTCCTTTTGTGGCCAATACAGCATCAGTTGGTCTTGGGAATGACATATACTGCGTCCTGCACAGTGGTCAGAGGGATTTTAAGCCATTCTTCTTGCAGGATAGTGGCCAGGTCACTACGTGATGCTGGTGGAGGTTCGTCTTTCTTGGTGGTATGCTGACATTACCCTGGATACCGTGGCTCTTGATACATCACAGAGACTTGCTGTCTTGGTCACAGATGCGCCAGCAAGACGTGCACCAACAATTTGAACTCTGGTATGTCACCCATAATGTTGTGTGCATTGCAGTATTTTGAGCAGAACTGTGCTCTTACCTGCTAACTGAACCTTCACACTCTGCTCTTACTGGTGCAATGTGCAATTAATGAAGATTGGCCACCAGGCTGGTCCAATTTAGCCATGAGACCTCCCACACTAAAATGACAGGTGTTTCAGTTTCATTGTCCAACCCCTGTATATGCCATGCATATAATTGACCATAATGCATTTTGAAGCAATTTCGTGTTACTCGGTTCTTCGACCTAAAGATGGAAATTAAGGGGTGGCAGTTTCTTTTGAAGGTCAATCCGATAAGATTTTTACTCACAAAGAACTGAAATCATTGGTCTGTCATCATTTCCCTGGTTTCTTGATTGAAATAAATCTAGAAAAGTCAATTTCCTAAAGAAAATGTTGTGATTCTGCAGCTATAGCTTGTTTCTAGTCAGTTGCAAAGGGTTGCTAAGTATGATTGGGAGTGTATGGCGGGAACCAGGGCTGAATAAACAAAACATAGAGGAGTGTGGGTCAGAATGGCTCTGGGTTACACCAATGAGTACATGCATATTGGTGGCTATCGAGTAAAGGGACCAATAGAGTTTTTGTGATGGCAAAAATGAATAGAAGTAAATATCAGTTACATAGAAATAGATATAATAAACATACCTACAGAGTAACATCATGCTCTTTCTGAGACTGAACCGATCCATAAGCTGTGTAATATATTTAGGACTGTACAGCTAATCTAGGAGACATCACTGCTGGACTTCAGTAGCTTTGTTTGATCTATGTCGGCTGTAAATGGAGGGACACAGTAAAATATAAAAGCTGCGAAGAGACGAATCCACCGCGTGCCGGTTTGACCAAAGAGTCATTTTTTCTGGCGGTTGCTTCTCTAAAAGTTCATGACGAGGAGACATTTTGAGGCCATTAAAAAAACATCTCATGGGGAAAAAAAGGACAGGCTCAGTTCCGCCTCCCATCCATAAAGCTCTAGTGACACCCCTGCTGAATCTTCATTTTTATGCAGTGTAATGAAATACATCACCGAATAAAGTTAAGACAGTGTATTCAGTATTCAGCCACCAATACATTTCCCAACGAATTCTGTCCAGCCTTGTGAAGGCCGATAGATATAGACATGGCCCACTTTTCACTTGAAAGGTTGCCGTTCTGGAGCCATAAAATTCAACAGCGACCACACATTATAAAAGGAATGAAAATCTTTTTATACAGTTCTATAAACACAGTACGGGGAGTGCTAGAGAGCGGCATTTTACAAGCAGGGAAAACACCGCATTCAGAACACTATACCGGCACATAATCATGTGACCAGCAGTGGGCCAGGAAGTCTCGGGAGTAAGCGAGAAGGATCCAATTTAGTACTCCCTTTAGAGACATCACTTCTCCCTGCATGGCATATAGCTGGACTTTTAAAGTGGCTGTAATCTAGGGAGAAATACATGTATTGTGACTGCTGTGAGAAAAACTCACATCCCTATCACAATGGAAAGCTTAACGGAGAGCATATAGGGGATATTATAATATCCTGGCTGCTTATTAATGTGTTATTACATTGTTATTACATTTGTACAGTGTCTATGTTCGATTGATCATTGTCCAGAGTATATATAGTCTTTGTACAGGGTTTTTTTTTTCCATTCACCGTTGCTAAGTCTTAATAACTAGTCAATTATCAAGTCATTATCAACTAATTAACATTATTAATCAAAATCTAGGGTAACGTGTAAAATTACCCTGGTTTCTTCATAATTGTGTATTATAAAACAGCCTGTTAGTCACCACTAGCTTTGTTATGGCTTAATAACCACATTATAAATAATAAATGTGTTATAATATATTAATTGTCAAAAAAATAGTTGCCCCCAGAAGGAAGTGTGGGGTTGCAGTGCTATTGGGAAGGAAGATAAAGGTTACCAGGAACAATAAAACAATAACTGATACATTTTGACTGATATGATCAAGATTTATTGAGCTACACATACAGAAGTCTGTCTCTCAGTATGGGGTCGGGCCGGCGTGTTTGCTAACCCAACATGCCAGACATCTCGGTATAGAGCTGTAGAGGTTCCTAATGGTGTCCTGTGATAATCCATCCCATGCAGCTTGAATATTCTCACACAGTTCCTGCTGAGTTTGTGGAAGGGGTGGAGGTGGAGTAACGCCAAGCGTTCTGGACCACAGAGCCTCTACATGCAAATTGGTTGGTTGTTTGCACTGAAGATGACTGTCTGATATTCTGAGTCACTCCATGATAGTCTGGCACGACACCAGTCTTTGGCAACGTTGACGTGGTGTTAAGTGCAGTTGTGCATGTAGTCCTGTGATGTTCATTCCAATAAAAAGGTCACATGATCAATAGTTGAACTATAGCTATTATAGAAGTGGCATCAAGTGCATAAGGTGGATAAGATTGGACTCCACTGTCTTCAACTAATACAGACTTCACAGTCTTATAAATGTCTGCTGTATTACTCTCCATGTAAATGGGTGGTCCTAATCTTGGGTAATACTTCTGTAAGCATTTCCTAACCAATCACAAGGCTGATGTTCCTTGCCCCACCCACACAAAAGAGTCACAGTCAGGGACACTTAGCAAGCTAAAGCTAAACCAGTAGAACCAAAAGCTAGCAAGCTAGAACACCTGTCTCTGGTTGCCTGTCACCCATTCAGGCCTTTATCCATATAGGACCGTTGTTTTTTTAGTTGTTTTTTTTTTCCATTCATTTTGTCCGCATGTCTATCCATCCATCCATCCATCCACCTGAATAACTTTGTATTTGTCCATCTGCATGTCTATCCATCCGTCCACCTGAATAACTTTTTTTTTTTATTTGTACATCTGCATGTCTGTTTGTCCGTCAGCATCTGTTTTCTCTTTTTCATATGGATTTTGCTTCATCTTTCCACTTGTGCACTCATTCCGTCAATGCATCTGTCTGCATGTGTGCATCTGTTTACCCCTTCGTGTGTTCATCCGTCCAACTGCGCTTCTGTTCGACCATTTCTTCATGTGTTGCCTCAGTCCGCTGGTTTGTTTGTCCGTCCACACATCTGCACATCTGCTTGGCTTTTCCTATGGGCATTGCTTCATCTATCCATTCGTTTACTCATTTGTCAGTCCGTCCATCCGTCCAGCCATCCATCTGCACACTGTTTTTTTTATCTATTCTTCATCTGCTTGGATATCATGACATTACACATTTTGACATATGTCATAACAACCAGTAACGGTAACATGGTGGTATGTTACTATATTATTACTATGTTATTACTATATTATTAATATATTATTAACTCATTACACTTACACCTTCTGGTTTTGACATGTTAATGGTGTTGATGGTTCGGTGTTAAGTTAATGTAACCTGCTACCTCTTGTTTTATGGGCCTGTTAACACTTTAAAGGGCAGCTTTTCATCTTGCGAAGTCATGGCTGTCCATATGTTGAAAATCATTTTTGAAGCGTCTGTGGCTGTAGCAGGGAGCTGCTGTGGTTCTCTACAAACAACCTGGCTAAAAGGGAGGCGGGGTGACACGCTCATACAAATTTCTACATTACAATTTCACAAATCGTTTCATTGCATTCACCGAGCTTTTCTCCCCGCAACATCCCCGAGAGGAAACGGCAGTAATCAGCGCAGCCACAGAGACCAGCAGTGCTCCTGCCTCCTGCGTATAAGAAACAAAGTGCCAGTCCTAATAACTAATGGTGCAACTATGGCAACCTCATTCTGCCGCTAGCGGCTGGACTCCCTCCCCTCAAGTGCTCGCAGCCAGGGAGGTGCATTATGGGAGCTTATTTTTCTCGCAACTGAACCACCTATACTGTAAGCCGAACACTTTAGTCCTGATTGCTATAGCCCTACTCCAGCCCCCGATGTTGATGCGGAGCAATTTCCTTCCCCGTCTTCACGTCCAGCTTCAAGGAAGTGGGGTGGAAGGCTGGAGCAGCGGAAGGTGTCAGCCAGGGGCGAGTAATGGGTCCCTCATTAGCTTTAGACCTGCGGAGATGCCAGAGAAAGATGGGACTCTTCCTCAGCTATTCTGTCTGATGTTTCTGCTCCACCTCGAGGCAAGTCCAACCAGGCAGATGAAAGGAGACAGGGGGAAGAAGGTGACGTCCACTGGGACCTCCGTGGACTAGTTATGCGGGGCCATATATACACATAGAAACCCGGCACCTCGGTTCTATTTAAAGCTTGATGATGATAATTACACATCTGTACAGACAGTAGGAGGCCTGATTCCAGATCAGCAGTCCAGTTCTAACAACAGGTGCTCAAATTTTATAGACAAAGACCTTAGACCAACTCTAGCATATGTAATAATTTATAGATATCCCTTACAGAGCCGGGTACTCTGTTGTATAATGGACAAGATTCGATTATGTTAAGTCATAATTTATAATAACAACTTTTATATATGGCTTTATTTCTGACTTATCACTAAAGCAATGAAATTAAACTTCCCTAGAGTAATGCTGGACGGTACAAGCACAAGCTGTCAGTTGCTCTCCTAACCTTTGAATGCAGAGCACTTCATTGGAGCTGGTTAACTTACTCACTCACATTTACCAAGCTGATAATCTACCATGTGCCATTAGCATTCATGCTTGTAAGAGAGGTGCCTGGCATCAATGATACTATATGTTCACGGTTGAAGTGATGTTAACACCATCCTGTAAACAACAAACAAAACCCAACACTACATTCACCTAACTTCCCAACCAAAGATTGGACTCAATCGGGTGAAATTTGGGCCAGATTTGGTGGATCTTGTCTTCCTGTAGACTGGGATTTTAGCCACTGCTGGTAGACCCGTATGACCGTGCGCCTCCATACACCTACAGATTCAGCTACTTCCTCCACACTATGGTCTTTGGCCACGCCCACATGCAGTAACATCTGCTCTGGAGACATTTTCCACACATGGAACCTGTACTGTAGCACCTCTTCTCAATCTATGGATCCCATCACTCACACCCTGCAGGGATTTATAGCCTCATTGTCCTTGTGCAGCGCCATCTGCAGTAACTTTGAGCATGTAAGGTGACACATTTTTGTCCTGTGTGGTTATATACCAATAATCAAGCTATGCTAGTAATACACATTGTATAACCAAAGGCCTACCAGTAGTCTATGGCATCATTGTCCAGGTTAAGGTCAGCCTAAAGTCTCAAATACACTAGACATTTGCAGTACCTGCAGTACAGTATCTTTACTACCAGTGGGCTATCTGCACTGTCCCCTCCCTGTCTTTACTACCAGTGGGCTATCTGCACTGTCCCCTCCCTGTCTTTACTACCAGTGGGCTATCTGCACTGTCCCCTCCCTGTCTTTACTACCAGTGGGCTATCTGCACTGTCCTCTCCCTGTCTTTACTACCAGTGGGCTATCTGCACTGTCCTCTACCTGTCTTTACTACCAGTGGGCTATCTGCACTGTCCCCTCCCTGTCTTTACTACCAGTGGGCTTTCTGCACTGTCCCCTCCCTGTCTTTACTACCAGTGGGCTATCTGCACTGTCCTCTACCGTGTCTTTACTATCCATTGGCTATCTGCACTGTCCCCTCCCTGTCTTTACTACCAGTGGGCTAGCTGCTCGGTCCCGTCCCGTTCTTTACTCCCAGTGGGCTATCTGCACTGCCCCCCCCCTGTCTTTACTACCAGTGGGCTATCTGCACTGTCCCCTCCTGTCTTTTTACTACCAGTGGGCTATCTGCACTGTCCCCTCCCTGTCTTTACTACCAGTGGGCTATCTGCACTGTCCCCCTACCTGTCCCCCTACCAGTGGGCTATCTGTACTGCCCCCCCCCTGTCTTTACTACCAGTGGGCTATCTGCACTGTCCTCTACCTGTCTTTACTACCAGTGGGCTATCTGCCCTCTCCCTGTCTTTACTACCAGTGGGCTATCTGCACTGTCCGCTCCCAGTCTTTACTACCAGTGGGCTATCTGCACTGTCCCCTCCGTGTCTTTACTACCAGTGGGCTGTCTGCCCTTTGGGTCCCTCCTCCCTGTCCTTTACTACCAGTGGGCTATCTGCACTGTCCGCTCCCAGTCTTTACTTTACCAGTGGGCTATCTGCACTGCCACCCTCCCTGTCTTGTACTTACCTCCGTCCTGCACTGTCTTTACTACCAGTGGGCTGTCTGCACTGTCCCCTCCCTGTCTTTACTACCAGTGGGCTGTCTGCACTGTCCCCTCCCTGTCTTTACTACCAGTGGGCTATCTGCACTGTCCCCTCCCTGTCTTTACTACCAGTGGGCTGTCTGCACTGTCCCCTCCCTGTCTTTACTACCAGTGGGCTGTCTGCACTGTCCCCTCCCTGTCTTTACTACCAGTGGGCTATCTGCACTGTCCGCTCCCTGTCTTTACTACCAGTGGGCTATCTGCACTGTCCACATGCCAGCTAATTCACTATCGACAATCAAAACAATTTGCCATGGCACATTTCTGACATGGTTATATCAATGCTACGAGCATATGGCTCATATTTGCTAGAGTACATCCATTCCCATCTTCAGCTATACTCATTCATTGCCCTCGCTCTCTCTCTTCTCTAATGTCTTGTCTCTCTCTCTCCTTCTCTAATGTCACATTACATATCTAAAGCAGGGCTGACATTTGACTGATGCCGAAATGCAGACGGAATCACTCTGAGTGAGAACAGAGCTTGGGAAAAGCACCGACTTCAGTCGGAAATGGGAGCTTTAAGAGCGATTGTTCTCCTGGCCCACAGTCTTTGTAGAGCACGACGAGCTTCGGCACGCGAACCAAAGCGTATGCAAGCAGACAAGACGTTTCCCCTTCAGAGGAACCAGATGTTTGATGTTTGAATGCATGGCTTACAATGACTCTGTGAAAACCGACAAGCAAAAGCTGAACTCAAATCAGGCCCCCTGGTGGTGTTGCTCACTGTCTGCGTTTGCCATGGCCACAGCATTGAACGGCGGGTTTCAGTGGGTAAAGGTCAGTCGTTATGTGCATTGAGAAATGGAGCTGAAGTCTTCAGGGCGATGTGCTTAGCCGTGCAGCATGCGTATGGCCTTATAGGCCTGCATGCATGATATCACAAGCTCCCGAATGAATAAGACATAGGTGATATATTCATGTAAAATGGAACAGAGGTTTTTCTACAGGCTTTTGCAGATATTCACGAGAACTTCAAACGGATAGTGAAGACCCCCAGCTTCTAAGACACCTCAAATATGCATGCAACTTCGAAAAGAGGCAGTACCATCCAGCACTGCCTCGCTGCACTTCAGTCTCGACACAATAATAATCTGCTATACTGTAATGAGGGGGTTGAGACAGGTGGCAAGGCCTGAGTGGCTTTATTTAGGGCATTCCGATACTCACAGTCCGGATAACAGGCAGGGGTCAAAAACCAGAGGACAAGGCACGGATCAGAACCCCAGCAAGACATACCAACAGAAGAGCCTTAATGAGGCAATGATCAACTTGGAGGTATGAGCAATGGGTGAAGCAGATGTCAGAAGCCATGTGCAGTACTACACAGGGCCACAAGGGGGTAATATGACATCAAAGTCAAAAGTTTGGACACACCCAACTAAACGGATGTAGCTGGTGATCTTAAAGACTCTACAGTCCCACACTTAACAGCTCCGACTGATGAGAGTCTGAACCAGTCCATATCCTGATACACCACATCTACTCCTGATGTACACAGTATGATACTCCTCCATATCTCCACCTCTAATATATATTCAGTGGTGTAAAAACTTTGATCTCTTTTTCTGCACAGCGTAAAAGCTCTAGTTCTCCTTTCAGTTTCGTGAATATTCATGTTTGGGCTCTGACCTCAGTTGTAGAACCCGCTGTGGCGCCAATAGGAATCGCTCCTCCCTTTCAGTAAAGTTCTATCAGCTCCACTGCAGGGTAAGGAAGCTGGTTCCTCCTCCTGTAAAGCTCCATTCGGGGGCTTTAAGGTGGACTGTATAATTCCAGGAGGGTTAGTTTATAGTTTGATGTCTTCACTTTTAGCCTAAATTAAGAATTATGACACCCATATGGAGAACCTTCTATGAGTAGCCATGTCTACACTTTTGACTGGTACAGTAAATCTATTTAATATTTGCAGCACTGTGGTTCAGTTTTGGTCCGTTTCGTTCAGTAAATGGTCTTTAATTTCCCAAGGGTTTCTATAATAGACTTTAGAACCCTCCACACGTTTCCATTTTGAATACCTTCCCCTTCTTTTGTAGAAGGTGATCTTAAATTATTGTGGCTGTATGCTTGGAGTCATTGTCTTGCTGAAAAAGGGAAAAGTCCCCAGATTCAGTTTCTTGACCAATGAGATTAAATTCTCCTCTATAATGTCCTGGTAAGTCCCTCCATTTATCTTTTTCTACAATGACGTTGAAATGCCCTAGTGTTTTCCAGAGCCCCATGTCATGACACTCCCAGCTTTCCGCCTCACTCTGGGTATAATGTTCCTGGGATCATACATGCAACCTCCCTCCCTCCCTCTCTAAACTATGACAAGCTGAATTAGTTCCAAATTAGTTCTAATTCTAATTAGTCTAGATTGTAGACATCTCTGTGCTACCTTTTTAGAGTTTGCCATGGGGCCCATACACAGAAATAGTTTTGGTGCGGTCCATTGCTTATTGTTCTTTGGGTAACATCTTGTCCATACTGCAAGTGATACATTGCATCATTCTGTAATTGCACCTTAAGGGAGGAATCTCTATAAATCTCCCAGTATTTACTGCCTTGTCCACATTATTCCTAAGCCCGTTGTGCCCTGCAGGAGATACACTCATTGTCAAAGAGCAGTTGCACAAATAGCTACACCCAGGAGAAATCAGCTGACAGGAAGGAAACTTGGTGGGTAAGTTTTACATCATATGACATGAGAATAAAGTTTCAGACTCGACTGCACATGTGACATAAACAAGGCTGGGCCTTGTCACCGCAGTCACTATTGAGGATATTTAGCGAACAGTGATGCCCTCCTTGAGTATCATTGGCAGACGGCTGCACCACGCAGGACTACATGCACACAGAACATTACAACGACTGCCCTTAACACCACGTCACCGTCACCAAAGACTGCAGTGGTGTCGTACCAGACTGTCATGGAGTGACTCAGAATGGCAGCGGGTCATCTTCAGTGACGAGTCCCGCTTTAGTCTTGGTGGAGATGACCAGCGAACCCGTGTGTGGAGGCACCGTGGTCAGCACAGAGATCAACGGTTTGTTGTCACATGTCCAGAAGGCCTGGTGTCACTCCACCTCCACCCCTACCGCACCATCTGCAGGAACTGTGTGAGGATGTTCAAGCTGCATGGGATGGATTATCACAGGACACCATTAGGAACCTCTACAGCTCCATACCGAGACGTCTGGCGTGATGTACCAACAGCATACTGAGAGACAGACTTCTGTATGTGTAGCTCAATAAATATTGATCATATCAGTCTAAATTGATAATTTATTGATCCTGGTCACCTTTATCTTCCTTCCCAACAGCACCACAATCCCACACCTCCTTCTGGGTGCAGCTATTTCTTGTAAATGGATAGGTCTTTTGCTGCTGTTGCTGAAAATCACCAGACAGCCCGCCCCACCCATTCTTGGGGGTCTTTCTTTTGTAGAATTAGCCTAACTTGTGTTCATGTTCATCCTCATGAATGCATTCCTATTTATTCATATTCATAAGCACAAAGTCAACAGATAACATATTTGTAAATACTTGTTTCCCTTCACAATCAACACATACACACTCACACAACTCAACCTGGCAGTTCAGTTACCACTGCGTCTGGAAGCCACACTCTTCCTCTCTATAATCCAGCCCTATCCATCCGTAAAATTATGTTTTGCATAAAGAAACTGTCATAGAAAATGCTTGTTCACCCCAGAACCTCTGCCACGCTCTCTCTCTACCAAGCCCGTGCCGCTTAACTAATGCTCCCCCCGGTTTAATTATTCTATTTAAAGCCAGCGACTTTGTGTGGAGGACACTTTTTAGGATCTTTGGCGCATACGTGTCTGCCTGCATGAGGCAACCAATTAATTCAGCTGTTAGAAAGCGGGGTGAGAAGCCACAGTGACTCGCACTGATATTAGTCATGCTGTGTGGCGCAGTCCTCAACCAGAGCCAGCAGAGGGACCTCTTGTTCATAACTGCAGCTCAGCACTTGCTGTCCTGGCTGCTAGTCAGCCTTAGTCCTCAGTGAGCCATTCTAATCTTCAGCGGATCCTGCTGAACCCAGGGCCAGTACGCTGGTGACTAAAGAGTCAGAAGGTAGGATGAGCAAGTAGGGGTGAAGAAGTGACTGTGCTCATACATATGCACAATCTTTCTGTGTAGAAATGTAAAAATACATTTCACACTGTCACTATGGCCAATCCCAAACACCAGCTAGAGTTGTATAGAGGCCCCTGCATTTAAGGGTGAAGCAGTAGAACTGGAGTAACCGAGGTCCACCCAATACCTGAGCTGGGATGAGTTTGACTGTTGGTGTTTTTCCTTTATGTGTTAATTGCACTCATCATCACAAGAATAACTACACCCAGAAGGAACTGGAGGTGGAGGGACACCAGGCCTTCTGGATGTGTGACACATGGCAACAAACCGCCCGTCTTGGCGCTGACCACGGTGCCTCCACACACGGATTCGTTGCTCGTCTCCACCAAGACAAAAGCGGGGTTCGTCACTGAAGATGACCCGCTGCCATTCTGAGTCACTGAGACACCATTGCAGTCTTTGGCAACGTTGACGTTGGGTTAAGGGGAGTCGTAGCAGTCATAGCGCAGTCGTCTGCCAATGTTGCTGGCAGTAACAGGATGTCTCATAGAGGGCATCACTGCTCGCTGCAATCGTGGGTGTTGGGTCAGCCAGGTACAGCGGTAAGGATTGTCCTTGCTTACATCACATCGCGCTCCTGAGAATGAAACTAGAATCATTTGGGCGTCTCATGATGTCAAACCTACCCACCAAGTTCCATGACTGTCTGGGTGCAACTAGCCGGTCCACAACAGTGGCACATGTCAAATGGACCACCACTTGAAAGCACTGAGTCAGAACTTCCCAGTAAAGCATCACACTTCCTCTATCAGCTTGTGTTCTTCCCACACTGTATCCTGGTGCCATCGCTACCCCAGATATATGGAGCACCCATATCCAACCATCCATGTGACTCCCTGGACTAGGTGACCTTTTGATGGTCGACATGGTTTCGTATCGGCTCCCTGACCAGGCTGTGCAGCACTATTCCTCCAGTAGCCATCATTAAAGATTTGGCTCTTATCAAAGTCGTTCAGCTCTCCATGCCTTCCCTTTTCTCCCACATCCAATATGTCAACTGCCCACTCACCGTCTAACATATCCCAAACTTTGACATGTGCCTTGGATATGAGATTATCCACAGTCATATGGTTTGGGTTATATCGATGTCCTTCCTATGGTCACAAGCATTAGCTGCTAAATGTAGATGAGTGTATATATGCATATATGACTTCGCACACATGAACCAGGCATGATTCATAACAGCATGGAGGACAGGAAGAAAGAGTCAAGTGCTGCTCAAGTACCCCAGTGCTACACACTCACTCAATTTCAGCAGCTGTACGTGGGCCCCCGTGTGGACGTGAAATAGGAATCAGGTGGCGCTGGAAGAAGGCCGGAGTAGCACACACACTAGGCCCGTCTGCACGTGCAGAAGTGTTATGAGTAATTAAGCCTTGGCTAGAAGTGGTTTGGTCCACCAGGGCACTGTAACTCTACACCTTCTGCTATTGACTGCCGCTGCAGCTGCCAAAAGGTTAGACGCATTACATAAGGCAAAAGAGCAATAATAACACGCAGGAAATGAATGAATTCAGCCCCCTTTGGTACCAGGGCTGCCGGAACGTCCATCGCAGCACTAACCGACTACAAAAAAAAACGCAACACAGCCGAACTCAGATCCTCAGATCAGCTCGTCTTGGTTGAGAGGGTCTTCAAAGACAGACCCACACTGAGTTATAAATCGATGGCATTACGCACAGCCTGCACTGCCTTTCACAAAGACATACGGGCGAGATCTTGAACTCGCAAGGACATAAACGAAGCGTTCGCTAGACACCGATCATGAGCTCATCTTAAGAGCAATGACCTATTTAGTGCAATCGCTCCATATGTCTTTTCCAGTTTTGACTTCCACATAGCTGCTCATATGTCACTCTTTGGAGTAACAGCCTGAATCGCCTACATTTAGCAGCTAATGCTTGTGACCAAAGAAAGTACACCGATATAACCCAAACCTTAGGACTGTGGATAATCTCATATCCAAGGCACATGTCAAAGTTTGGGATATGTTAGACGGTAAGTGGGCAGTTGACATATTGGATGTGGGAGAAATGGGAAGGCATGGAGAGCTGAACGACTTTAATGAGGGCCAAATCTTTAATGATGGCTACTGGAGGAATAGTGGTGCACAGCTTAGTGAGAGAGCCGATACGAACCCATGTCGACCATCAAAAGGTCACCTAGTCCAGGGAGTCACATGGATGGCTGGATATGGGTGCTCCATATATCCGGGGTAGTGATGGCACCAGGATGCAGTGTGGGAAGAATACAAGCTGATGGAGGGAGTGTGATGCTCTGGGTGATGATCTGCTGGGAAATTCTGAAGTGGTGGTCCATTTGACATGTGCCACTGTTGTGGACCGGCTACACCACTTGATATCGGTGTGATCCCCTAGCTTTAGCTGTCATACCCACATTGTGTCCAGTGGTCATGTTTACCATGGGTGGCATACTGGTGCAGTCAGTGGCACTGTTGGCTCATAGCAAGAAGGAGCTGGGTTCAACTCCCCAGCAGGGCAACCGTGATCCTTAGTTTGGACTTTGCATGTTCTCCCTGTGTGGCTTCCTCAAACACTCCAAAGACATTGTTGCCAAGTGTGCATGTCTGTCTCATGATGGACCGATGACCTGTCCAGGGTGTGTCCTGCCATCTGCACGAAGAGCACTGGGATAGGCGCCAGCACCTGCTGCAACCCACGAGCAAGAGTGGTTCATATGATGAAGGGACGAATGTCTACCATCAACAGCAGACTGCCGTGTTCATCAAAACTGTTGGTCTCCAAATGATGGTAACCATCATCTCAACCATCATCTCTTTTTTCAAAATGCTTTCTGATCCCACCTCTTCCTTGTTGAAGCTATAAGCTCTCTGCTTAGCTAACATAACTTAGGTAACACACTTAGGACACAGCAGGTACATGCTCTTAAGTACTGTACAGCATCGGGAGGATCCAGCCCTCTCACTCCTTCCCAACCCCTGGAACTCAGTGGTACCCAAGCTAGCCACCAAGCGCATGCTTAGTCACGGCAAGTGCCAGCAAGCACATAGAGACCATTGACTTTCATTGGTGCAAAATGTTTTCTGGTGCCACATCTGTCAATGGAACAGCATCTGTGACTCCAGATAGATTACGTCAGCAGGAGGACCACCATGGTCTACAAACTGGAAGCTTGGAATTGAATTGATTTTGAGTTAAACCAAACTAGGTTAAACAAGGTAGCTAGTGGTTATTTATTACCAATAATAAATTATTAATTTGCTTATTAAAGATTATGCTTTCGTTATTTGTGCTTGCTTTCTCCCTGTCTAAGTCCATTTCCTCTTTTAGTGGTCAGCAAAGCACTAGAAGCCATATCGCCCCCTACACTTCCTGTAGTGTACTACAATCTGTCAGAATTGCCATGTGGATTTTACGATCATTATAGAGCATTACAGAGAGTGTGTTAGGTATACAGTGCGTCTTCTTCTTCTGTTAATCAGTGCTGATGATGACTTATTGACTCGGTCCAAGGCAAATGTTTTAGCTGTTTTATCACCAGCACTGCTTTCAAAACCAGCTCTCTAAAATCATAGGAGCTCTCAGAGTACTGGCTTCAGCTACAGGGACCCTGGACAGAGTACAGCGGGACAGAAGGAGCCATATTAGAAAACTGGGAACTAGCTCCTCATTTACACTCAGCAAATATGTGCTTAACCCAGGTCCAGCCGCTGATGCGCCGAACAAAGACGCACGAGCCAAGGTCCACGATTGATGCCTGAAGACTCCCTGCAGACATCGCAGGCATGATATGATTTACAACATTCATATTTAACGCGGGAGATTAATTACAGAGCGGAGAGTGACACAGACAATGGGAGGAGGAGCGTGATGCATCGCTCTACCGCTCTCCTCACTCTGTCTCTCTCTTTCTCTCGAGCCCACTCTCTCTCATTATTTTTCAGTCTCCATCCCTCTCTCCTCTTCTCCCTCTCTGTCTGTCTTCCCTGTCTCTCTCACACTTTTTTCCTCACGTTCTTCACCTCCCTTCTGCTGCCTCGCTCATCCCCATTTCCTGTACCTCTATCGCTCTCTTTCATTCCCTTTTCCCTCCTTCTCACTTTCGCTTATTCTTCTCCTTCTTTATTTCTCTTTCGCTTATTCTTCTCCCCTTCATTCCTTCTTCTTGCTCACTCTCTGTCTCTCACGCTTACTCGCTCACTCCTTCTCTCTCTCTCCTCTCTCTCTTTCCTCCCTTTCTCTCTCTCTGCAGCAAGAAGCTGGCAGCTGAATGGGCTCTGTGCCCTTCAAAAGCCCTCCGGACAGAGAGAGCAAGAGCAAGAGCGAGAGAGAGAGAGCGAGAGAAAGAGAGAGAAAGTGAGAGCAAGATGAGAAGAAGATATACAGAAACAACAGGAAAAACACAAAAGAACAAAGGAAGAGAGGATAAAAACCACAAGAGACTGGAAGATAATCAAAGAGGAGGAAAAAGAGAAAGATGCTTTGGGGGGGAGGGGGGAGGGGGGGTGTGAGCATGCCAGAAACAAAACAAAAATAAACTGGCACTAGTCAGAAAACTGTCTGAGTCCTCCACCACAGCCACAGCAGCCATGGCCTATCCCTCCAAATGAGCCACAACAGCGCCTGCTCACCTTGGCCAAAGCGCTAATCTCCAGAATTAGCTCCGGTGCAGCTTACATGCATGCTGACCACCCCAGTGACCCACCTCAGCAGGTAGGTGCAGCTGTGGATTAGACAGTTACCCAGCATGTGCAGCTAGTGCTGAGTATTAGAATGTCAGTTTAACCCTAAACTGGTTTCACCCTGCAATAGAACTGTTGACGTTGGCTGGGATTTAGCCCCTTGCTGCAGAGCCCATAGTGACCGTTCCACTAGCAAGATTGTGATTTGAATATTTGTAATTAATGTAAGCAAAGAAAGGGGAGGAGTAACTCAACTCTTATGAGCTGCCAGTGAAAGGGGAGGAGTTAAAACAGTTCACACCTCTCTACAAAGATAGCAGTGTTGAGAAAAACATGGTTAGCGCAAGAGCAGCTTTCCTTTACATCAGACAATGGTACACAACTACCGCAATAATAAACAGAGAGAAACTCCCATTAGAAATCAACCCACAGGAGTGAAACTTGGTGATTAGGTCATGAGGCATGTGATTCAAGTTTCACGCTCAGCCACGCATGTGACGTAAGCAAGGATAGGCTTTATTGCCGTACCAGACTGACCCAACCGCCAAGACATTCAGTAAGTAGCGATGTCCTCCATGAGTCATCCTCTTAGTGTAGGCACCACTGGCACATGACTGCACGATGCAGGACCACATGTACCCAGACCGTTACTACGACTGTCCTTAACACCGTTCTAGAGACTAATGGATTCAGGTGCAGCAGTTCAGTATTCCTGTCCAGCATTGTGATTAGTGGACTGTTGTATGTGGGGAGTGTCCCAGGGGATTCTGGGAATTCTGGGAGTCCTGTAAAGAAATGGTGTGCTAGGTGGACTCTAGAGCCAGTGAAATACATGACACGAATGAATGCAGGGTGGCCAAAGCTGTCCTCAAAGAACATTCTGATTGGCCACAGTCTTATCATTACTAGTGTAACATATAGAAATACTGGTGGTTTTGGATAGCAGTAAACAAAGCTATGTTTGTGCTGTAGACATCACAACCCCCTGGGATCCATCCCCAGCACTGTAATGAAAGTCTCACATCTTTGCTTCCATCTCAGTTTTGTATGAACCCCTTCAAACGTATGTAACATATGTCTAGGCCTGTATCAGCTTTGTTCTTCTATTCTTCTTTCCCCTTGTGTATAGATATGGCATTTGTGTTGCTTATTATGTACCAGAATAGGGCAGTCGTGGGCTGGATAGGGCAGTCGTGGGCTGGATTGGGCAGTCGTGGGCTGGATTGGGCAGTCATGGGCTGGATTGGGCAGTCGCGGGCTGGTTGGGGCAGTCGTGGGCTGGAGGTAAGGGAACGAGCCTTGTGACCGGAGGGTCGCCGGTTCGATTCCCTGAACTGACAGTAACGACTGAGGTGCCCTTGAGGGCACCTAACTCCCAATTGCTCCCTGGGCGCCGTGGATAGGGCTGCCCACCGCTCTGGGTAAGTGTGCTCACTGCCCCCTAGTGTGTGAGTTCACTAGTGAGTGTGTTTGTGGGTGTCACTTCACGGATGGGTCAAATGTGGAGACTAAATTTTCCCACTGTGGGATCAACAAGGGATTAAAATCTAAAAAAAAAAAAAAAAAAAAGAAAGAGTCAGTTTTCATTGGAATGTGACTATTATCCAACATCTATATCTTTCCAAATTAAACAGGTTGTGCTTTTAGGACTAATTTCAGTAAATGACCTCAAATCTGATTGGCTGGGCATTGGGCCCAATTTAAAAAACCAACTTAACACTCCTTTTAAGTTCAGTGTAAATGGGCACGGCTGAATTGTGGTGTATTTGTTTTCCATGCTGTTTGGCCCAACGACTGCACGGTACATTATTTAGAATAAGTTGGAAGGACCATTCAAAATTACCAAATAGTCATCAGTCAAAACTTTGTATTGGGATATTGAGGACAGTCTGTATTACCCAGTTCTGAGTGCAGTGTTAGCTAGAGCCCTACCTCATGCCGTTTAAACGCAGGTCACTGTGCATGTGGCCTGAGCGTAGATGGAGGATTAGCTGACCCGTGCATTGCTGCCTTTAGCTTTAATGGAAGGGCCTGATTGATCGGATGCATTATGGGTCTGTTTTTGAGCCTGCCTTGAAAAGAGTGAGCTCCTGGCTTAACCGGAGGCCTCTTAGTCAACGATTTCACATTCTTTCATGATTTGTTTGAACATGACTGTTTTATCCTTATCAAGAGTGTGTGATTTAGTCAGCATGGTGACTAACACAGCCATACCGTCAAATTATATGCTTTGATATTAACTTTTTTCTGCAAACTGTACCGCACAATAAGTTCTATTTGTTTTTTAACAGTCCTGTGGTTGAGTACTGTTTCTGTGTAGGAGTGTGCTCTCAGTAGCGAAGGTGTTATTTTTACTTCGGAAATCAACAACAATGTGTCATTTGACCAAGTGTGTTACTGACTGGAACTAGCCTCTACTGGTTGGAACTAGCCTCTAGAAACTTGAGGCTTGGTCGTGCTGTTGGTCATGTCAGGAGGAGCATGGCAGGCATGTGCCTTCTTAAAAACGAGACTAAATGTTGAGTAAAGTAACTTTCTTCATGTTCTATTTCACAGGGTAAACCAGTGTTCCCTACACCCTTAAGTATGGGATGTCAAGGTAAGCATGCTGCGCTACACCAATAAGAGTGGCAAGGCCTAGACTCCTAACACTACATTGGCCTACCTGTAATACAAATAACCTTGTAAGTCGCTCTGGATATTAGCATTAGCTAAATGTCATAAATGTATGTTAAATGTAAATAACTCAAAAGACAAGCTGCAACTGTGTGGTGATAAACCATGTCCACTGTCTATGGTTTGGACAGTCTGAATACCCTGTGGAGTCCACTTTGCAGGGAACTATGAGGGTGACTGAAATGGTCCCATGGTCTTCTGTGTCTTCGTCTTGTTAGTGCTACAGTAGGGTTGGAGTACTGCTCCCCAGGGGTCTTTAGATGGAGCTATGCTACGAAGAGAGAGGCCGAGTCCAGTGGACAACCATGACATCCATGGGGCCAATGCTGTGAAACTCTCGAACCAGCACGAAAAGGCCAGAGAGTGGTGCCAGCAAAAGGGGGACCGGCAAAAATGCTAGGGTCAGTGCAGCAAGCAACGGTTGGTGCGATGGCAGTGCCAAGAAAAAGGGGCATTGACATTTATCTGATGCTCTTATCCAGAGCGACTTACAAGGTTAATCATATTACAGGGAGGCCAGTGTAGTGTTAGGAGTCTTGCCCAAGGACTCTTATTGGTGTAGCACAGCATAGGCACCCAGACCAGGATTCCAACCCCAGTCTCCCACATGCGGTGGTGGCTCCCTGGTGGGTAGCAGCGTTATCCGCTGAGCTACACCAATCTCATACAGGCCACACTATGTATACCTATGTATAGGCAAATGAGCTTTGCTCTGATTGGCTGCAGATCATTCCAAAGGCGGCCCAGGCTAAAATCAGGATGTCAGCGCCAATGAGTGAGGCTACACTGTTAAATAGGCTGAATAAGCTGAAATAGAACGACCTATAGACGAAAAGGTAGAACTACATGTATGGACAGAGAAGTGTGGAACTTTCTGAATGTTCAAGCACTACATCAAACTATTACTCGAGTCCTGCAGTCGATGCCATTTGTACGCAGGTCACTGTGCCCTGTGTCCAGAGCCGAGATTTGGTGCCCCATGTGTTGTCGCATTCATCTTTAATGGTGTGGGCCGGGCGGGATCGGCGCGTTATAGGTCAGATTTGGAGCCAACCTTGAAGAGAGCCGGCTCCCGATTTAATCAGAGGCCTCTCTGTTGACTCTTCCACAGAGCAAAGCTATTGATTAGTGATGTCACTAAAGAGATGCAGTTCACAGGAAGCTCACCTTCCTCTCAGTCAAACACGGTGAAGGGAGGGGCAGGGGAGTCGGGTGGGAAGGGGCGAGGGTGAGGGTGGGTAGGGGTAGGAGCGGGAGAGAGGGAGAGCTTTGATGCGCCCTGTGAATGTCACTTTCATTCTCATTATGAGCCTTTCCCACAGGAAATGCATGATGGCACCAGTTAATAAACAATCAATGGCTGCCAATTAAAAAACCGCTAAGAGTAATTGACGAAACGATCGTAGACGATGAAGTTATTAACGCCGCTCCTCGTAACACCTTAATCGGGTGAAATATAACCATCATTAAATGATGTAAATGAAATGTATTGCGCCCTCTTACACGCCGAGCGTCCCGGGTAAAGTAAACAGGACGGGATCACAATTCATCCGTCGCTACATCAGTTTACGTTAGCGCTAATTGCACCCCTGGTGAGTTTCCCACTGTCTATCAGGTAATGTAATGAGCCTGTTAAACCATCTGAATCCAGCAGAAAAAAAAGAGACAAATTATGACAATCTAGGACACGGGAGGCCGTCTTTTTTAAGCTCCGAGATCAGAGGACGCGGAAGGCCACCTCCACCATGACGCCGCGACCTGGGACGCGGACATGTGCTCAGAGACTGAGAGGCCACACCAGTCATGAATCTAAATTTCAGGTACCAGCAGGACGTTTTTCTTATCAAGCATTTAATTACTGAGGTTTCTGAGGTCACGGGAGGAAAGAACAATGAAATAGCGGCAAATGGAAGAGCGCCACTGCCCTCTGCTGGCTGCTGGGGGCATGCATCCTGAAGGATGGAGGCGGGTTTACCGTGATGAAGAGCAATGAACCACTTTATATGACTCTAAGACATGCATATTTGAATTTAGCAGTTCAGCAGTCCAACCGTCATCTCATCATATGCAAGAGGGATTACAAACCCTAGATTAAAATATTCAAATCTGCCACTGAATATGCTAATGCCACTTTCTTCAAATGGGAAATCCACTGATGCTGCATAATTATCATAAAGACACAGAGGTTAAGTGATGTAGGATTCCTTACCAAGTCCAAATTCTTCACTGTGATGGAGCACCAGGTGTCCTAAGAGCCTAATGTCTCTTCTTGCAAACTCACAGGGAGTTGGTATATGAAATTCATAAAAAAAGGTTTTTCTCAGATCCATTTATATAGACATATAAACGCAACACGCCAGACGTCTCAGCGTGGAGTTGTAGAGGTCCTAATGGTGTCCTGTGATAATCCATCCCATGCAGCTTGAACATCCTCACACAGTTTCTGCAGGTGGTGCGGTAGGGGTGGAGGTGGAGTGACACCAGGCCTTCTGGACGCATGACATGTGACAACCAATCGGTCATCTTGGTGCTGAACACGGTGCCTCCACACACGGATTTGTTGGGCGTCTCCACCAAGACTAAAGCGGCACTCGTCACTGAAGATGACCCGCTGCCATTCTGAGACACTCCATGCCACTGCAGTCTTTGGTGTTAAGGCGTGGTGTTAAGGACAGGCATGGTAACGGTCTGTGTGCATGTAGTCCTGCATGGTGCAGCCATCTACCCATGGTGCTGACTTATATTTATATTATATTACTTATAATATACTATATATATATAAAATATAATAATATTTTTCTATAATATATATATATATATATATATATATATATATATATATATATATATATATATATATATTATTTTATATAATATATATACAATAATATATACTTATAATATAATATAATATAATATAATATAATATAATATATTATTAATTCGATTTTTAAAATAAATTGTATTATTATTATTATTATTATTATAAAAAATATTTTATTTTGACAAATCGGTGAAAGAATATCTCACTATTTGAAATAAACACTGTAATTTTGCCTCCAGCTTTAGTTTAAATGGGATTTGCAAATTCCACAATACCCACATATTAGATATAACACAACATCATTTGTAATATATTTTTATTATGGCCATTTTCATTGAATTTACTTATTATTATTTGTTATTTATCGTTTTTGCCGATAACTAGGCCTGTAAGTGTGGCTCTGTTGTTCTCTCTTGAGTCACGTACTTCAAAAGCCCAGACAAATAAATTAACTTAGAAAGAATAATTAACTTGTACAACCGTCAGGTCTATAATTAATCATAAGCAATGATTTAATAAACTGTGAATCCACGTTGTCTCATTCCTAAGCCTGAAACTGAATTGTGATGCATGACTGCCCTCTAGTGACCAGTGCAGAGCGTCCCGAGTGTCTCCAAAAGACCCTTGCTTCCCACATGATGAAGGATTCAGATCAAAGATGAAGCTGTTTGGGTCAAACAAACCAATTAGGAGACATGCTGTCCCGTATGGACACGACGACTACACTGTGATTTCACTGTAAGACTAAAATTAATTTTTCATTTGCATTCTTCTTAACTGAATTTTCAGGTCCGCCTTAAATGCTCCAGTTTGTACAGGCACCAGAATGTAACTGTACCTTATTCCACCTTAACAAGCTAGCATTAGCACGATCTCGGGCATCTAAATTCTAAATTGTTAGTTCGCACTGCACATTTCACACCAGACAGTTTCTCGGACTTACACTGTAACTGTAACACTGAAGTGGATCACCAATATGATGCTACCTGGTGGGATCTGTAACTGGGTTTTCAAGGTAACCACTATTTGAGACACATGCTAACGTTAACTACTATCAGTCACACCGGAGGAGCGGTACCCATTTTAACCTTTAACCGTGCTCACCAATTGCATTTTTATTTGTTGGGGCCAATAATAACAAAGCAAATAGTCAATTTGAATTGCATTAGCTTAGCATAGACACTTTTAGCATAAGTAACAATTAGATTGTTTGGTAATGCATGTTATCTTACCCTTATTAAACTCCTCTCAGGAGCTCAGTGAATTCCAGAGTGGTACGGTTAAAGGATGCCATCTGTGTAAGTCCGGTCATGAAATTTCCTCACCACCAAATATTCCACCGTCAGCTGTCAGCGGGATTCTAACAAAGTGGAAGTGATAGGGGATGACAGCAGCTTAGCCAAGAAGTGGTAGAAGTGGCAATATAGGTTATCTAGTGAAAGTGACATCTAGTGGATTTTCTATTTTTAATCAACGTACCTCAGTAGGATACAGTTTGCTCTACCATAAAGTTAAACAGAAAGTTAAAGGGTTAAACACCTGCGGTCAGGTTTACATACTGCAGCTTTAAAGGGGTAAATATATGACTGGTCAAACACAAATTCCAAACAGTAGGGGGCAACAAATTACTGAGTAGTCCATACTCCTTAATTCTTAGACTCTCCAAGAGAGTCTCCAGCAATGGAAGGCAGCAGGAACATTAGGTCTGGTTTTACTCCTATTTATATCACTTCTTTTGCTGGCTGTCAAACATGGCTTTTGCTAAGACAAGACAGCGGCAACAGTTGTTGTCATGGTTGCTTGCCAAGAGCTTTAGCCATTGCTGAGTTCCCTGTATCTGTTTACTGATGTAACCAGTCACGGGACCTTTAACATGATTGACAGAAGGTTAGAATATGGTGTCAGGGCAGCAATGCCACATCTTCATCCTCGCATGTTGGACTGAGCCAATACCACAGTGACTCACTGTTGCGTTTTGAGGTGCAAATGCTAGCTGATTAGCATGCTAACTTCAGTGAATATCTTGGCAATGCAATACACAGACCACTTCAACATTCCTTCAAAACTGTTATTCCTTCAGTCTCTTTAATAATTGTAGTTAATTTTGGTATGTTTTAAACAAAGACAAATTACATATCGCACCTTTAATGTATAAACATGTAAATGCAACAGAGCTGATAGGATGTCTTGATTTGTGGCTCATTTAAATAGCAAACATGGGTGGGACTCACCTGTTGTATCCTGAATGGTCCGACATTATGACATCTCTAAAAACAGGCTGGTTTATATATATGAACTGAATGAACTATATGGATGTGGGTAATATGGAATGTCAGCAGTGTATTATGAATTATCATGCTGTAACTAAAGTTCTACTGCTTCAGTAGGCCACCATTCCCGAGTATGTGCTGGAAAAGGAGAAGCTTGCACCCTTTTTGCTGAAAACCTTCATTAGAAAATATGTATTGTCATATAGTTTGCAGAACCGTGTCAGTACGCCGCTAATAAACTGAAAGTCATGTTCATTTTGGCCGGTTTCTTAGCTGAACCAGGGGTTTAATGGCCCACGACAGTTTCCATCAGATGTGCTCCTTGTTTAAGCTGCCTGGACGCTGCGTAGAGCTGCAGCAGATCCTGAATGGACTTTGAGGTCAGGATGATGACTGCTGCTGTCTGCTGTCCCCTCTTTAATATTCAAGTCGTTGCGGTGAAGCTGTGCCTT
The DNA here is from genome assembly GCA_024036415.1 of Prochilodus magdalenae. Taxonomy (NCBI): domain Eukaryota; kingdom Metazoa; phylum Chordata; class Actinopteri; order Characiformes; family Prochilodontidae; genus Prochilodus; species Prochilodus magdalenae. The sequence goes on along the minus strand of JAMWET010001896.1, from coordinate 317,469 downwards.
GCATTCACGCTCGTCGACCTCCTGAAAGTTTTCAGAGACTGAAAGTTTTCCTGCTGTGAAGTTTACTCTCTCTGCCCTTTATTCTGCTGAAGAGGTCCTGAGACCCTGCTGAGCAGAGACGCCCCTCTGACACCCCCCCCCTCCATCTCACACAAGCCCCCAGATCCTTTCCACTGGTTGTTAGAATGCACATGCTTACTGAACTCTGGGGTCAGGTTACAGGTTTTAGGATGTCTGGTGTCTGACTAACTACGGTCGGAATGCTACTGTTATTAGATCATCATCTGAGGGACATCAGACTCACTCTTTTGTTCTTTCTCCTGATATGTATTTAACTTCCATCCCGGACCACCAGCTGTAACTGTCCTGCTGCAGTATAAAAGTAAAAACTAAAAGTTATGATAACAAAAAAGAAATAAAATAATATAATGCAATTAATATTAGCAACAGCTACAACATTAGTAATAACACGAATAATAACATTGTTACTTATTACCATTGTGCTTATATTATTATTGCTGTTCTCTAATAATAACAACAACAAAACAACAGAAATAATAATAAAAATAATATTAATAATAATGATATATTTACATTTTTATTGCAATATATAACTATATTATAACATTCTAATATATAATTGTTATATACAATAATAGTTATAATTATAATAGTTATATTGTTATCATTTTTTCTATTACTCTTAATGTTGTTATTATTATAATAGCTTATGATATATGTATTAATATATGTGGTTGTTATGGCGAATAACAACAAGAGTAAAACCAATTTGCTTAATTATTATTGGCAATAGTAATATTATTTAAAATCATATTTGTAGTATAATAATAATAATAATAATAAAAATAATAGTAATAATAATGATGATGGTGGTGGTGGTGGTGATGATGATGATGATGGTGGTGGTGGTAATGATAATGATGGTGGTGGTAATGATAATGATGACGGTGGTGATGATAATGATGATGGTGGTGGTGGTGGTGATGATGATGGTGGTTGTGGTGGTGGTGGTGATGATAATGATGATGATAATGGAGGTGGTGATGATGGTGGTTGTGGTGGTGGTGGTGATGATGATGGTGGTGATGATAATGATGACGGTGGTGATGATAATGATGAAGATAATGGAGGTGGTGATGATGATGGTGGTTGTGTGGTGGTGGTGATGATAATGATGACGATGATGGTGGTGATGATAATGATGACGGTGGTGATGATAATGACGATGGTGGTGGTGATGATGATGGTGGTGGTGGTGGTGGTGATGACGGTGGTGATGATAATGATAGCGATGATGGTGGTGGTGGTGGTGATGACGATGATGATGGTGGTAGTGGTGATAATGATGACGGTGGTGATAATCATGGCGATGATGGTGCGATGATGATGGTGGTGGTGATGATAATGATGACGATGATGGTGGTGATGGTGGTGGTGGTGATGGTGGTGATGATAATGATGACGATGATGGTGGTGGTGGTGGTGGTGATGACGGTGGTGATGATAGTGATAACGATGATGGTGGTGGTGATGATGACGATGATGAAGAATGTTTTTACTAAGTGTAAACGTTTAGACTGTAAGAGTACAGGAAGGTTAATGATCTCCGCTGTTTCCTCACTGGGCTGAGTAAGTCCTGCACTGTCCCCACTGTCTGCCTGTCCTCCGAGTTCCCCTCCACAATTAACCCCGGAGCACGTAATGATGGGCTTAGTCCATACAGCAAATTGTGAGAATAATAGTTGATCAATTGCGCCCCCTCCCCCCGACTCCCCCCTCCAACAGATAGCGTCACTTTAATGAGCCCCCAGTCACACGGAATATCACTTCACTTCCTCAAATTAATGAGGCCGATAATTTCCTTAATTTGTGGGTAAAAACTGCCCCGCAGAAGAGCCGCAGTGGCAGCTCCGTGGCCCTGAACCGCCTCCGCGGCTGCGGCTGAATGGGGAGTAATTATATGGCCCGCACATCAAGGGCTGCGCGTGAGACAGCGGCGCTCCCCCTCATAGGCTCTATTGTGTGAAAAGTGGAAGCGCTCTCTCTTTAATTACCTCGCGCAGGGACAACACGGGCGCGCGCGTTTACATGCAGATCACTCAGGCCTCGCTTCAGTGGGCCTCGAAGAAAGAGCCCTTCGTCTCTGCTCCCCGCGCGCATCGAGGGAGGGGTCGCCCCTCACTGTGGACTAGGGCTGATTCAGCTCGACTTGTGCACGTGGCCACTGTGTTGCGCGTGTGTTGTTGGGGGCGGGACGCAAAATGTATATGTTTAATACACTGCAGTGTGGCCAAAAGTACCTAGACAGCCCTCCCAATAGAGAACTCTGCTAGTCTGTTTTAACGGGGCGCCCTGGTGAGCCTAATGCCATCGTGCACAATGCCAAGGGTAGGCTAAAGACCCCCTAAGAGTGGGCTGTGAAAAAATAGAACTGCGGTCTCTGGAGAGAGGGAGCTCCACAGTACCCTGCGGACTCCAGAACTGATCATCCAACATCAGTACCTGAGCTCACTAATGCTCAATCAAATCCTCACAACAATGTACCCCCATTTCTATAAGAACTTAAATAACAAATATATAGATATGTTTACACTCAATGTACACTAAACCCCTAACCCCTACATTCACACTAAACCCCCTACATTTACACTAAACCCTAACCCCCTACATTCACACTAAACCCCCTACATTTACACTAAACCCTAATCCCTACATTCACACTAAACCCCCTACCCCCTACATTCACACTAAACCCTAACCCCCTACATTTACACTAAACCCTAACCCCTACATTCACACTAAACCCCCTACCCCCTACATTCACACTAAACCCCCTACATTTACACTAAACCCTAATCCCTACATTCACACTAAACCCCCTACCCCCTACATTCACACTAAACCCCCTACATTTACACTAAACCCTAACCCCTACATTCACACTAAACCCCCTACCCCCTACATTCACACTAAACCCCCTACATTTACACTAAACCCTAACCCCTACATTCACACTAAACCCCCTACCCCCTACATTCACACTAAACCCCCTACATTCACACTAAACCCCCTACCCCCTACATTTACACTAAACCCTAACCCCCTACATTCACACTAAACCCCCTACCCCCTATATTTACACTAAACCCTAACCCCCTACATTCACACTAAACCCCCTACATTTACACTAAACCCTAACCCCCTACATTCACACTAAACCCCCTACATTTACACTAAACCCTAATCCCTACATTCACACTAAACCCCCTACCCCCTACATTCACACTAAACCCCCTACATTTACACTAAACCCTAACCCCTACATTCACACTAAACCCCCTACCCCCTACATTTACACTAAACCCTAACCCCTACATTCACACTAAACCCCCTAACCCCCTACATTCACACTAAACCCCCTACCCCCTACATTTACACTAAACCCTAACCCCCTACATTCACACTAAACCCCCTACCCCCTACATTTACACTAAACCCTAACCCCTCCATTCACACTAAACCCCCTACCCCCTACATTCACACTAAACCCCCTACATTTACACTAAACCCTAACCCCTCCATTCACACTAAACCCCCTACCCCCTACATTTACACTAAACCCTAACCCCCTACATTCACACTAAACCCCCTACATTTACACTAAACCCTAACCCCCTACATTCACACTAAACCCCCTAACCCCCTACATTTACACTAAACCCCTACCCCCTACATTCACACTAAACCCTAACCCCTACATTTACACTAAACCCCTAACCACTACCTTTACATTAAACCCCTAACCCTCCATTTACCCTATACCCTAACCCCTATATTTACATTAAACCCTAACCCCTACATTTACATTAAAGCCTAACCATCCATTTACACTAAATCCTTACCCTTCATTTACCCTAAACCCTAACCCCTACATTTACACTAAACCCCCTACCCCCTACATTTACACTAAACCCCTACATTTACACTAAACCCTAACCCCTACCTTTACACTAAACTCCTAACCCCTATGTTTACACTAAACCCCTACATTTACACTAAACCCTAATATTTATTGTTCCTGGTAACCTTTATCTTCCTTCCCAACAGCACTGCAACCCCACACCTCCTTCTGGGTGCAGCTGTTCTTTTGACGATGAGTGTATATTTGTGATATGATTGTATGTGTGTTTGCTAGTCATGTATGCACTAGTGTTTTAACATCATGCTCAAAAAACGAGATGGAACCGTTGATACCAAAACTGTCAAATAGGCTGTGAAACATGTTCAGATGTGTGGCCAAGTCAGGAAATACAGCTTCCTATATAAACACAACTTTGACCCCAGACTTGCCTTTCACATGGCTCCTCACCTCTGCTGCAGCTCTTCCTCCATCTCTGATGAATACGGTGCTGAGCCTGCCGTGGTTTCACCAGGACAACACAGCAACACTGCTGAAACTTGTACACAGAGATATCTTACTCAGCCAGTACCAGACTTCCGTGGGTGAAAGGCACATTATAATTAGCCAGATTAAGTTAACCCACAAATAGATTCTAAATTCAGCCACTAACACCAACTCCAGTCACATGGTTTGTTCTGAAGAAAGACTCAGGAAGGACTTTGCGTCATGATCTGTGTCAATTTGCCTTCCTAGCTTTTATATAGGCTGTAAAAAGTAAATACCTACTTGAACATTAACAGAATATGACAATGCCATGAGATAAAATGCCATAACAGCATGAGATGATAACATTCCCTATTCATGTTCCGCCCATAAACGTGTTCCTCATAGCACATAATGTTGAACAAGCTTCACTGAAAACTAACTATGCAGTCTAGGTAACTCAGTAAAGAGCTAACCAGCTAATGAACATGGTATGTAGTTAAACTGGTAAACTGGTGAACGAGTACAAGCCGACCCTGAAAAACATACAATTCCTGCACCCAGAAGGAATCAACCGACAGGGATGAATCTTGGTGGGTGAGTTTGACGTTGTGAGACGTGCTAATGATTCCAGTTTCAAGCTCGGCCGGTCATGTGACGTAAGCATGGACAGGCCTTATCGCTGTACCTGACTCACCCAACAGCAGTGGTGTCCTCCATGAGTCATCTTGTTAGTGCCAGCACCATTGACAGACGGCTGCACAACCTAGGACTACAAGCACACAGGCTGTTACAACGACTGCCCTTAACACCACGTCACCGTCACCAAAGTCATGGAGTGTAATGGAGTGATTTAGAAGGGTCACTTGAGAAGCAGGACTGGAGGATGATGATCATGGTTTCTAGGCTGGTTGAGGAAACATCAAAAAACATTGGACATGTGGGCGGATGATGTAATGCGTATAGTGATGAATCAAGACAAGTGGGGACAAATGTTGGGACATCAGATGACAATGCATGACTATATCCACACAGATCGTTATGACGACTGTCCTTAACACCATGTCACCGTCACCAACGACTGCAGTGGTGTCGTGCCAGACTGTCATGGAGTGACTCAGAATGGCAGCGGGTCATCTTCAGTGACGAGTCCCGCTTTAGTCTTGGTGGAGACGACCTACGAATCCGTGTGTGGAGACACCATGGACGGTTTGTTGTCACGTCCAGAAGGCCTGGTGTCACTACATCATTAGGAGACCATTAGGAACCTCTACAACATGGTGGCATGATGCCATACTGAGAGACACTACTTCTGTATGTGTAGCTCAATAAATATTATCCTTATGAATCTTAATTTTTCATCATTTACTGATCTTATACAGTAAGGAGATCAGATGTTATATCACATTTCTCACTCTATTAAATCATTTAGTTCAGACGAGAGGCTTCCATCAAAAGAATCTGGAATATTGGACAATCAATTAAGAATATCATTGCTGACAAACACTAGACATGACGGCATTCAACGAGCTTTTCTTAGACCCCTGTACAGCTTTTGTCTGTGACAACCATGTACAAGTATGAAATATCTTCATGAAAAGTAAAAACAGAACCCCCACACTGATCAACAAGAGACCACATGGACAAAAGCATTAGTCAAGGGTGCCTACTGTCAGCATCCATGTTCAACCCCTATGCTAAACAATTACTAGAGAAGCATGGCTGGAAGACGGTGATCAAGGTTTCTAGGCTGGTTGAGGAAACATCAAAAAGCCTGGCACATGTGGACGGATGACATAATGCGCATGGTGATAAATCAAGGCAGTGTGAAAAGTGGGGACCAACGTTGTGGGGACATCAGTAACTTCAATAGTGGTGAAAATGTAGAAGTGGTGGACAAAGCTTCCACCAGCCAATGAAAGGATTGGCTCTCAGGCAGGATGAAGGACCTTGAGAAGCTCTTCAAATGAAAAGATGCATCTCTATAAACAAAGTCATAACTGTCCAGTCTTTTCTGTGGATCTTTAGTGATGCTAAAGCTGGACAGTTAAAAAGTAGACAAGAAAAATGTCCATGGCTGTGAACTTTGATGTTGGTGAAGATCTTTGAAAGGGCCTTGGAGGACAGGGAAAAACAAACAAGTGGATCCCCATTGTGGACATACTATGAGAAGAACTAGCTCGTTGAAAAAGAGGAGTTGAGGGTAATGGAATAATGGGAGACGTTAAGAGGAACCATGCAACCTTGATGGCACTTAATTGGAATAATAATTACCAACTGATTCCCAACACGTCTCTTGGAAAAAACAGTATTCCAAGGCCATCGCAGTACAATACGCTGGGGGTGGACGTGTCCCCACCACGTGGCCCATGGCCATGTAGCCCTACATTTGCACTAAACCCTAAGCCTTCCATTTACACTAAACCCTAACCCCTACGTTTACACTAAACCCTAACCCCTCCATTTACACTAAACCCTAACCCCTACATTTGCACTAAACCCTAACCCCTCCATTTACACTAAACCCTAACCCCTAAATTTGCACTAAACAAAGAACTAGCTAGTGGAAAAAGAGGAGTTGAGGGTAATGGAATAATGGGAGACATTAAGAGGAACCATGAGGAGAAGACAGGATGCTCTGAAGAAGTCAGAACAACCTTGATGGCCCTTAATTGGAATAATAATTACCAACTGATTCCCAACATGTCTCTTGGAAAAAAACTGTATTCCAAGGCCATCACAGTACAAAACACTGGGGGTGGACGCGTCCCCACTACATGGCCCATGGCCATTTAGCCCACTCGCTACTTCAGTGCATTGTTCCAGATCAGTGTTCCAATCCTGAGATTTGTGTGGAAATGTCTTAACTCAAACTGATATTTGACCGCAGTGAAGTGACTTATCGACTGGTCCAGCCTGCAGTCTGTTAGACCATGGCTCTTGCCCAAGTGACCGTCTGCCCCAGTGTGCCTGAACAGCAGCACTGCAGGGGGGGTGTTTGGATTGACCTTTGATGTGCTCCTGACACCTTCCCTGCCAGCCCCCCGTCTGCAGGCCACAGCAGATGGGGAGTGTGCCCCACTCTCCTCATTCTCTATGCGGCAGGGCTGCAGGCTGTTGCGCCAGCAGTGGGCTAGCGAGAATTAAATATGCATGAAAAAAAATGAATGGACGGAGAGCGTGGCCATTTATTCAGCTCGAGCAAGGCTCATTAACCCGATGACGGGGTAGCAGGTCACGCTGATTTCCTTACTTAAATTTAATATTAACTGCCTGTCTGACACACACACGGCCGTTCGTATAACTATCTTTGTGGGGACTTTGGTAACAGAGTGTGTGTGTGTGTGTGTGTGTGTGTGTATTAATGTTGTTGTGCTCTACCTAAATATAAAAGCTTAACCTCATCATCCAAAAGATATATTTATATAGCCTCTTTAACATGAACAGGGTGTATGCAGAGGGTAGATGAATGCATAGAACTCCATATATACCAAGCAGAAAATAATTCATATTTGTTTCTTTTTTGTTTGTTTGTTTTATTTCCTCATTCTCTGTTTCTATTGTGACTTATTAGTGACGTATTTTCTGCAAATATTGTACACATATCTCCAAATTATGACTTTTCCTCCTGATAGTCTTAGCATCTCAAGATCTTAGCATTTTGAATAATGGCTTACTTTTTTTAAATATCAGCTTTATATCTCAAAATATTTCTCAAAATTAAAAATGACTGATTTGTCTTTAAATATAGATGTAGTGTCAAAATAATAATTGTAAAATATTGACCCAGTTTTTTGAAATCATGCCTTTTTTCTCAAAATATTGATATTTCAAAATTATATTTTCTCTTTATATTTACCTAATACCTCCAAACAATGTTGGGCTTATTGTCTCAAAATTACTTAATTTTTCATAATATTGGCCTACGATCCCAAAATGACTCAAAATATGGACTAAGTATCTAAAAATAAAATGTATTTTAATGTAAAATATTGACCTAATTTACAAAATGACTCATGCTCTCAAAATATTCACTTACTACCTCAAATTAATGGTTATCTTTCTTGAGATATTGTCTTAATATTTCACAAAATTAAATTAGTATATTAAAATGATGCCTTTCTTAAAAATATTGACCAAGTATCTTAAAATAATGACTTTCTCAAAACATTAATGTAATATAATGAAATAACTACTTGTGTTCTCAAATTAGGGCTTATTATTTCCTATTATTGACCTGTTATCCCAAAACATCTCAAAATATTGATTACTCAAAATAAGTATTTTAAAGACTTTTAATTTAACGTTTATACCACAAAATAAAGACTTAGTATATTAAAATAATGTCTATGTTATACTTACTATATTGAAATAATTACTTTCTTCAAATATTGACTTTAAATCTTGAAATATTAACAAATAAAAATGATCATGTAAATATTTATTATTTATTATTATATGAGATGTTATGTTGGCACAATGCATATTTTACATTCGGAGACACTAATTATGTAAGAATGATAAAAGTTATTCTTAGTCAAGTTTTTCCTCCTCAAAGTGATACGGTCTACATTTTCAGTGTTGGGGATGTGTGGTCCCCACAAAGTGCCAAACACAACCACACACGCTTACCAGGAAAAAGTTCTAACAAGACTACAGAGACTATAGACAATTTAAAAATAAGAATGTTATGTGTATAAAACTGCATTTATTATGTTTTGCCTTTTATCCAAAGGACTATATGTGTGTGTGTGTGTGTGTGTGTGTGTGTGTGTGTATGTGTGTGTTTGTATTTACCTCCAATGGACCAGAAATGCCAAAAACCGTGCAAGCTCTTGCAGGGCCTAGGAGCCTCAGCTGGCTGGGTCTCAGAAGACGGCAGTAAAACTGCAGAGATTTTTTTTTTTGTTTGTTTGACTCTGTGATTAACTTTTTCGTCACGGCTGGTGCTGGAGTTAAACTCTCCCCAGACACGGGACGGCATATGGGAGACGTACCGGGCCTCTGACAGTGCGACGGGTGCCAAGGGACAGCAGCCGACAGGGCTGAAGTCGGCCCTCTATTCATCTCTCACTGCAGAGAGACCAGCATCTCTGGGACCCCATGGTGGCCCACTGAGGCCTAAACCCCCACCGCCTCCCCCCGTCACCCCCACCAACCACAACACACCAAAACAAGGCGAAGCTATGCTGCTGATGCTCTGCTATCTGAAGATCTCAATGCAAATGCTAACAGGCAGGAAATGCAGAGCAGTTTACAGACTGCTGAAAAGTGATGGATGAGTTTAAGATGGCGAGTCGCTCGGTTACTGTAAACGCAGGTTCGCTGGAGGACAAACACACAGTGACTTAAAAAAAAGAGAAAAATACAATTAAAAATTACTATTTACTTTTACACTGTAATAAACTGAAGTCAAGTTTCGCAGTCAAAATCAAGAGTTGCATTGGACTGAGACCACTGTAGACCCTCACACTCTTACTATATAAGTATATGCATGCATGGTGGGGTTCAAATGTCTGAGTCTACTGGTGGAAGGTTATTTTGCATTCACTTTTAATTTAACAGTTTATTAATTTTAAAAGTTTTTTATTAGAAGTTATTGTTATCAGGATATCAATCAGAAGTCAAAAGTAGAATCTTTGAATGTTTCTGTGAATTTCAGAATACTGACATCTTGCTTTACAAACAGTGTGCATCCACCAACTACCACATCTACCTGATGTTCATTTAAAGAAGGTCACCTAACGAAAGATGATTCAGTGGAAGGAATAATACTAATATATATCTGACCTTAATAAGGTCAATTTCATAAATTCACTTCTAACCCTAACCAGAGAGAGAGAGAGAGAGAGAGAGAGAGATTATTAGACAGATTAGAGAGAGAGAGAGAGAGAGAGAGAGAGAGAGAGATTATTAGACAGATTAGAGAGAGAGAGAGAGATTATTAGACAGATGAGAGAGAGAGAGAGAGAGAGAGATTATTAGACGGATGAGAGAGAGAGAGAGAGAGAGAGAGAGAGAGATTATTAGACAGATTAGAGAGAGAGAGAGGGACAGTACAGAGAGATTATTAGACAGATTAGAGAGAGAGAGAGAGAGACGGAGGGAGAGAGAGAGACAGAGGGGGAGAGAGAGAGATTAGACAGATTAGAGAGAGAGAGTTGTGAGAGAGAGGGAGAGAGCAGTGAGAATGAGAGTATAAAAAGAGAGAGAGTAGAGAGAGATGAAAAGAGAGAGAGAGTGGAAGAGAGAGAATGAGAGTAGAAAGAGAGAGAGAGTAGAGAGAGATGAAAAGAGAGAGAGAGAGAGTAGAGAGAGTAGAGCGAGAGAAAGAGAGAATGAGAGAGAGAGAGTTGTGAGAGAGAGGGAGAGAGCAGTGAGAATGAGAATATAAAGAGAGAGAGGGATTAGAGAGAGGAAGAGAGAGTAGAGAGAGGAAGAGAGAGAGAAATAGATTTCTAATTTCTAAGACTGAACTTGAGATGTGTGTGAAAACATCCCTGCAAACAATTATTAATTAATATTCAAATACAAATTCATATGAATTATTATTATTATTTTAATGATATATAAATATAATCATGTTTTTTTTATATTTCTTAATGAAACTTTAGAAACTTTAAACTAATGGACTGAAGATACATTATGGTCATTTAAATGTATGCATTTAACATAACATCATATACATTATAATATACAGCCATTTGTCTTGAAATTGCAAATTTTGCAAATTGAACGTTACACATTTTGAACATTTTATATTTGCAAAATTCTGGGCAAATAATGAAATACGTCCTGTGCAAACTTTATGACAGTTTAAACTGTATTTGTATGTGGTTCCAATTTGCTAAACTCAAATTTAATACTAAAAATATTCAAATGAATAAAACATTTTTAAAATGTTCATGAAAACCAGCATAACCTGCAATATGGAACACGGGCCCCTATACCGTGTATGCGCCCTGTGTGAGTAAAACCGACAGTCTTTGTACTGTTGCTGCTTAATTCTGAATTAACGCACTTGAAAACCCCACGTCTCTTTCCTGCAGCTGTATGTTGCGGCTCCATTCGATACCCCTGCTCCTGACCGCCACGCCTATTATATTATTCAACCAAATATTGTTGCACTGAATGATTCATTACTTGCCTGGAGTAAAGTCAGGTGTGTGACAGGTGCATACCAGCCTTACCTGCCTTCCACCTGTTCGTTTTACAGCTGCAAACAGGACACTCGCTTTTATAGTTTATTTGAGAACAGACACAAACACGTCTCGCGCTGCTCTCGCAGCTTCTGTCCTCATTCAGCTGCTCGCCAATTCCATCGCTGATCATGAGGAGCGTACAGTTGCTTTCCTGATTTGTCGCTGTATACGTAATAAATGCAAAGATTGTTAACGTAATTGTTAACGTAAATGAGTAGTTTTGGTCTACATGCCTCCATCCTGCGAGATCAATGAAATGCAAGGTACACTAGCTTTTAATGGCTTTTAAAACTGTCTCAGTCTGAACCGTCTGCATTTGCATCGCTTATTGAAGCACTACAGTGAAGATAACAGTACTGCAACAATGGGTTCATTAATTAGCCACTTAATTAGTTCAGTCTTTGGGGAAACGTGCTGCTTTTTGGTTCCTCCGTTAGATGAAATCCAAAGCCTAAAAAAAGAATCACCTATTATAATTTGGAGACATCAATCACCAGAGAACAATTGTCATCCTACAGTGTGAACAACACAAATCCTCCTTTATTCCAGGAGTCTGAGGAGAACTTTTTCTATTGGCTGCACCTCCAAGGGGAGGAGGAGGGGAGGTGGAGGCAGGGGGACTAAAAAAGGCAATCAAGGAACCTGGTGCAAAAGGCAAGAGAGAGCCAAGAGACAGGCGAGAAAGGATCTCAAGAGAGGGTTTGTTGGTCCGAGGCTGAGTCCAGCTTGAGGAGTTTGGTCTTCACGCCGTATTTTAGGAACAGCTGGTCCAAAGCCTACATCCAGGGCCCCTAGCTGGATTTCCAGAGTCGTCGCTTTTTGTGCCTTCTCCAGGAATGGCTGTGAACGGGAAACTTCTGAGCTGGTCAGACATTAGTTTGACAAAACAACCAGAGGCTTTCCCTCTCTCCGAGCACCCGAGAGTGGGACGCAGCGACCTGCGAGGGTGGATGACGCCTGCCGGGCACCCGTACACACCCGGTGGACTGCGTACAGGTCAGTGTGTAAATTCATTTTCTGTAGGAAGTTGATGAAGCTTGAATAGTCAGGGAACAGAAACGACACCACCTATTTTAATGCTGTAATGCAAGTTACAACCTCCATCTTCAGTATTTCTAGAAGAACGGATGAACTGCATGTATCCTAATTCAGACAGAAGTAAAAATCAACCGCCAGTAATGACATAAACTATATAATTTGAAGCAGTTGATTGGATGTTGTCCATCTGTTGTATGACTTTACCAGCAACACCTTCAATAAAGTTTTTTAAAAATTTTTTAAAAAACAACATATAAAAGTTTTTTGGCTGAAATATCATGATACTGATGATGCAATTTCAATCTTCTCATCTTTACAGTTTACACCCACGCCTCGCTGGACGTCACGCTGGACAAGTGCACTGTAAACTCTACTTCTGCCCTCCCTGAAGAAGACCCAGGGACAGACAAAGGGCCCGGGGCCAAGCAACACCTGACTGGCCCCCAGCGGCACCGGCGAGTGGCTGCCAACGCCCGAGAGAGGCGGCGCATGCACGGTCTGAACCGTGCTTTCGACAAACTGAGGAGCGTCATTCCTTCGCTGGAGAACGAAAAAAAGCTGTCCAAGTACGACACGCTGCAGATGGCGCAGATCTACATCGCCGAGCTCTCCGAGCTCCTAGAGGGTGTGGTCAGGTCCGAATGCAGGGGACAGAAAAGTCCCCACCGGTCCTTCCAGGCCGAGCGGATTGTAAGGACTTGCACGACGGACACGCCCTCTCCAGCGTGCCTCGCACGGGACGTCGGCGTCCCAGAAGGACGTCTGCTCATCCTGTCCACTCCTACTGCACACTACAGCCCGGAAAGCAAGAACGAGGTCATCGCCTTGTCCAGCGCCAGTGATGGAGAGTCGTCCCACTTCAGTGACACAGAAGAAGGCCAGTCCAGAGGCTGCTGACCTCCAGACGAGGCGAGAGAACGTGGTGCTGTGGTACAGGGGCACTCCAATACACTATCGTCTGTGTTTTAGTAGACATTTAAAAAAAATAAGGACCAAATAGAAGCAAGTAGCTGTTTAGAAGACTACTGGGAATGATTAGCTGGCGCGACACACCAAATTGCATTTTGATCTCCTATCCAAGCCCTGTAGCTGCACTTTATTGGCCGAGCATAGCCTGCACCGTGATTTGCATCTCCTTTGATTTAAGTCCACCACAAATGAATCGACTGCTATTTATGGATGTAATTTCTGCTTTTTTATTTTTTATTTTGTATTATTATTATTTTTAACTTCAAATTGTTCTAATAAAACACTAATTTAATAGTTACAAACTTTTGCTGGTTTCCATTTCATCTACATCCACCATGAGTCCCATAATTCAATCTGCAGATTCACAATAGATAACACCTTAGCATGCTGATAATGGAAGTCGATGGGCAGGTGCTGCGGGCAAGGAAACGCATTACGCGTCCAAAGGTCTGCAGGCACCTGCTCATCTGGCGTTGCTTCTGAATTCAGGGGTATCTGTAGGGAGTTTGCTGAGGGCGTTCTTCCTGGGAAGTCTGTATGCTAGATGTCGGAACACAAGAGCATTAGTGAAGTCATGTATTGATGTTGGATGATGAGTTCTGGTTATCACTCGGTAGGGCAAGGTTTCTCCGTGGAAGTGCCAGGCAAGGTCTGTCCTGCAGGCTCCTGGTTGGAGAACCTTGACCACCTTTCATTCGCTCATCTATCACTGGTCTTGGTGGAGGCTGGTGTGTTGTGGGATCTTGGAGCTGAGAGGTAGCTTTGGACAGCAGGTCTTGTACACTCCTCAATGGCCCTATAGATCTGTGTTCCCTACTTGGACAGGAAAATGAACTGACCCTCCCCTGTTTGACACCGACGGCCTGCCTCAATTGTGATACCGTCCTGTAACAAGACCAGTGATAAAACAGAAAAGAAACAAAACAGTTCTGGTTATCACTCCAACGAATCCCAAACGTATTGGCTCCATCACTCCAGAGAACGTAGTACCACTGGTCCATGATCTGGTTCATGAGGCTTTAGCCAACCATAGGCTCATCTGCAACTGTTCTAGAGCATCTCATTCCACTTTTCACATTCTCACCTTCCACAGTTTGTCTTTAGGAGTTGTATTGTGCGCATCTGAACATTCATGTCACCTTGAAGCAGCCCCCTTAAAGAAGTCCAAGGCTTATCAACAAAGGCGCCACACGTTTTGCCCAACATATTTTATATTAAAAGTCTGAATATATGCAACAGATATGTGACACTGGAATGCCACTTTAAGCCTGAGAGAGAGAGTGCTGAATGTGACTCTCGCACCACCATCTTACTTCCACGATGGGGGCGTACCGCAGGTGTAATGGGTGAAGGTGACAGCTGTTCATTTCTTAACCTCGCAGTAATCCAAATCATCCATCTCGATGTCCAGCTTAGCCAGGCGATCTGAGCTCCCTCCATATGACCTGGGCGTGAACGACGGTGTGGTCCGGGTCAGGTCTTTGAAGAGGACGTTGGAAAGCATTTGTTTAAAGTTGACGGGATTTTCGGGGGAGCTGATGATGTGAGAATGTTGGCTGGGATTGGTTGGATCTTGGCTGGCCTCCATGCCACATTTGTTCTTGTGTCTGGCGGAAGGCACTACTGTACTGTATACCGTTTCCGTGTTAGGACAGTCCTCCTTCGCTTCAGCCATCTGCTTCCAGTTACAATAGTCAGAATCAGGGTCATCACTGGGACAAGATAAGGGGCGCTCTTTCACTTCCTTCTCCTGGTCTTGTGTCCTCCTGGGGTGGGTGGGGCTGTAGTGGGGTTCAGGGGGAAACTGGGGAATCTTTGGAGGTGGGCCTTTGACCCTGGGCTTTGGTTGAGGTTTTATGGTAGCATACAGGACTTCTCCAGAGGTGCTTACTGGGTGCTTGGCTCTCACTGCTGGGGATTTGACAGTGTTTGCTGGAGGCTTGGTAGGGACTACTGGGGGTTTGGTGCTGATAGCAGGAGGCGCCGGAGGTGCCGGAGGTACTGTAGGGGCTGGTGGTATTGGGGGAGGGGGTAGGGCAAGGTTTCTCCGTGGAAGTGCTGGTCTGTCCTGCAGGCTCCTGGTTGGAGAACCCTGACCACCTTTCATTCGCTCATCTATCACTGGTCTTGGTGGAGGCTGGTGTGGTGTGGGATCTTGGAGCTGAGAGGTAGCTTTAGACAGCAGGTCTTGTACACTCTGGTGCATGATTGCCTCCTCAATGGCCCTATAGATCTGTGTCCCCTGCTTGGACAGGAAAATGAACTGACCCTCCCCTGTTTGACACCGACGGCCTGCCTCAATTGTGATACCGTCCTGTAACAAGACCAATGATGAAACAGAAAAGAAAGAAAACAGTAAGATTCTCCATTATGAAATATAAAAACTGCCTATGACTGACTTGATGAACAAAGGTAAACATTTCGATGCCCCTTAAGTTCCATTTGACCGTGCTGGTAAAAAGCTTGTAAAGCCTTCAGCATTTATGTACATGGCTTATGTTTGACCTAAGATAAGGTCAGACCTTTAAATGAGTAACCACAATAGATAACCCATAATCCAATTAAACATAAAGTATATGCATTCCATGCATTCACTGAACTAAATAATCCAATATTAAATTTCTTTGTTGGCAAAAGTATCCAAACCTCTAGAAAATATGAAAAGCAGAAGTCCTCCTTTAAGACCTCCACTGGAGTAAACATACTTAAGTATGCAGTATATAATCATGTATATTATAATATAATAACTTAGAAGTTGCAAAATTACACCAATAACTAAAGGAATATTAAAGGCTATTATGGTATGGTTCAGTGTGTGTTTGTGACAGACTATTATGAATTATGCAGGCTGGGAAGTTCCCATGTCACTGAGAGTATAATTGTTGCATGAGCACTACTTACTATTGATATGGACAATTAATAAAGCATTATAAACATGGTTATAAAGTATAACACCTTTTTCAAATTTAAATGTATAGCCCTGTTTAATAAGACCTTGTGAATACATAATGCATCGTGTATGAATGTGTACATGGTGTCCTCATTTAAATAGTACACAACAGAACAAAATATACATTCCGGCCCCAAAGCATATCTTGTTCTGTGCTGTACCCCAAATCATAAAACTTGGGACTGTATGGAAAATACAAATAAAATCAATTTTAACTGTCATTTTATTGCAGAAAGCATAAACACAAGATTTCATGTTTTGTCCGGTCAAGGTGATTTGCAATTATACATCCATTCTTGCAGTACAATATTTAATTTCTTTGTTGGCAAAAGTATCCAAACCTTCGAAAATGAAAATATAATTTTGGTACAGGTAATAATCTGGCCCAGTAGGTTGACCATCAGGTGTGAATGTGCCTGAGCCTACATCAGTGGTAAGATGAAGTGAACAAACCATGTAGTAGAGATAGAAGGTAAAATACTCCTCCAGTAAAAGCAGAAGTCCTCCATTTAGACCTCCACTGGAGTAAATGTACTTAAGTATGGAGCGCAACAGTAGCATGATTTATTATGGCTCTAATTATGGTCCTATTATCATTTCTGGAACAAGACTGTTGCTTAATCAGCTCAGCTCTCTCAGTCCACTAGTCTTTTAGCAAAACGTCTTTAATTAAGTCTGTTAGGTAGAACTACACAATAGCTTTTTGCCAACTAGCTAAATTTCGGTTTAAGATTCATTTACAACTTAGTTACGAGTTTAAGTTTAATAAAAATGTAAAAAGTTCAGAGCAGATAAGCCAAAAGAAACAAGTGTCCCATAATGACAGTGAAGTACAGGGTTTGGACAATGAAACTGAAACACCTGGTTTTAGACCACAATCATTTATTAGTATGGTGTAGGGCCTCCTTTTGCGGCCAATACAGCGTCAGTTGGTCTTGGGAATGACATATACTGCGTCCTGCACAGTGGTCAGAGGGATTTAAGCCATTCTTCTTGCAGGATAGTGGCCAGGTCACTACGTGATGCTGGTGGAGGTTCGTCCTTCTTGGTGGTATGCTGACATTACCCTGGATACCGTGGCTCTTGATACATCACAAAGACTTGCTGTCTTGGTCACAGATGCGCCAGCAAGACGTGCACCAACAGTCTGTCCTCTTTTGAACTCTGGTATGTCACCCATAATGCTGTGTGCATTGCAGTATTTTGAGCAGAACTGTGCTCTTACCTGCTAACTGAACCTTCACACTCTGCTCTTACTGGTGCAATGTGCAATTAATGAAGATTGGCCACCAGGCTGGTCCAATTTAGCCATAAGACCTCCCACACTAAAATGACAGGTGTTTCAGTTTCATTGTCCAACCCCTGTAAGCAGCAATGTAGTGGAATTAAAGTACAAAGTTGTCCGAAATGGAAATACTTCGGTACAGATATACAAAAATACTTAAGTACATTACAGTCCACCACTGCCCTACACCATTTAAACCACTTTAGACTGAGGCCTCACCATGAAAGTCTAGTCCTTACCACACCTGAGCCATATCCAAAGCTTATTAGCCTGAAAATTAATTTCAAAAGAATTTGGATTTTACTAAACCATTGTCAAGATAGGTGTATAAACGAAGGATCACTCACTCGACTGTTAGACGTCCTAGGAGTGGACACCTTTCAAAATTGACCCCAAGAGTAAGGCTTTTTAAATACTTCGGGAGATCGCTAAGAACCCCAGGGCAACATAATGTAAAGATCTACAGCCTCTCTCTCACACTGGCTAATCTCAGTGTTCCACAATCAGGCAAACACTGAAGAAGTACGTATGACAAACAGCATGGAGATCCACTGCTCTCCTAGAAAAGCATTTATGTAGAAATCCACATAACGCTACAGCGTTCAAGGAGCTTTCAGACAGCTCGTCTTCGGCTCGGGTTGCATCACACCGTTTAGCATTACATCACTGTGATATCCACCAAGTTACAAGATCCATGTGCCATGTAGCCTAATGAACACTGTCCTACAGTAAAGTGTTAATGAACGGTTTCTAATAACACTTTCTATGAAAATCATATCTTGTCAAATCTAAACAAAATAGATTCACTATTACTTATGGATTATATTACCAATTCAAATTGTATTATAAACATGGCTATAAAGTGTTGCATAATTCAGTGCATCCAGTTGCATAAGTGATAGTGAATCATGTTTTGGTTTTTTTCAACATATGATTTTCATAGAAAGTGTTATTAAAAACCTTTTATTAACACTTTACTGTAGGGCAGTAGGCCATGTAGGCCAGTAGGCTCCATGGCACATGGATTTTGTAATTTAGTGGATATCACAGTGACGTAATGCTGCAACACAAGCCTGCTTGGTGGATGCTTGATGGATTATACATGCATGGTGGATGATAGCCCAACCAGTCATAAACACACACTGTTGTGATCGATTTGCATTTACTGAACTTACAATAAATACAATACAATAAATCTGAAATGGGAGTTTATTAATTTAACGAGCAGCTAGTCTTTGCAAAGTTCAAGTAAATGTATATCGTCGCTGTCCAAAGAAAAACAGGTATCTCCAAAATGGCAGCTTTACAGGAGAGGCCAAAACGTTATTTATTTTGAATGGAAGTCAATGGAACCAGACGTCTTTCCAAGCAGTTTTGGGCCATTTCTGTTGGTCCATTCTTCATGAAAGTTCCACACAGTGTAAACAGCAACTTATGCGATCAAATGAGGCATAAAAGTAAAAATCTACAAAAATGGAGATACATGTTTTTCTTTGGACAGCGATGATATGTAATATTTATAGTATAATATTTTATATACACTGTAGAAAGTGCATCACTTATTCAATCTAAAAGTATATTTTACAGGGTAAAAACCAAACAAAGTAGTTTAATTGTACCAGCAAATGTGGTAATGATTCTTTCAACCAAAGTATTCATTTGGTGTTAGGTAGAACTACTTCAGATGCTTGCTACCACATGATGTATTTTTTGTATAGGGTTAAACCAAGAACATTTTTGATGATAATGTTTACATTTCTCACCATAACCCACCAATACGTTTACTAACAAACATAGAATATTGTATATTATAATACAATAACCCAGAAGTTGCAAAATTACACCAAATACTAAAGGAATATTAAAGGCTAATATGGTATGGTTCGGTGTGTGTTTGTGACAGACTATAATGAATTATGCAGGCTGGGAAGTTCCCATGTCATTGAGAGTATAATTGTTGCATGAGCACTACTTACTATTGATATGAACGATTAATAAAGCATTATAAACATTATAAAGTACAACACCTTTTTCAAATAAATATATAGCCCTGTTTAATAAGACCTTGTGAATACATAATGCATCGTGTATGAATGTGTACATGGTGTCCTCATTTAAATAGTACACAAATAGTCTGGCCCGAATGCATATTTTGTTCTGTGCTGTACCCCAAATCTAAAAAGCTGGGACTGTATGGAAAATGCAAATAAAATCAAATTTGACTTTCATTTTCTTTGCAGAAAGCATACACACTATTTCATGTTTTGTCCGGTCAAGGTCACTTGCAATTATACACGTATTCTTGCCATTCAGGCCTGAAACACCAATTTAGGGGCTAGACATGAAGTCAAATAATTCAATAATGATGTGGTTGGATGCCTACAGGTACATTCAAGTGCCTGCAGGTGATTTTAGTTATGATATTAAGTCAAAGAGGGGCCAAGGACCACCAGTTTGCCAACAAAAACTTAAAAAAATTATTAAAATGCTTGAAAACAATGGAGGAAATCTGTATATGACATCCTCTATGGTGCATAACATAATTATCAGAATGATCAGGAGGAGCAAATCAGATTTGGGCTGTATGCAAAAGGCAGATAAGCCTAACATTGGTCATTCTTTGCTGTATTACAGATGGGATATTGCCACTGCTCTTTAGACAAACCCGGATACCAGCCACGTGACTACCAATGAATCGAATGTGTGTACATATGCAGCTTCCATGCGAGATCTGATGCAGCTACCCAGAGATCTTCGAAGGTGTTAGGCATTGCTTTGGATGTTGCATACCTTAATCTGGCCAAATCTACGGAGGAACCGGTATGGCCAGTAGAACGCCGTCTGCCCAGTCTTCATGTCCAGAAGGCACAATGCTTCTTTTTCTGGGGATAGCAGGTACGATCCAGACATGCAGCATCGTATGGACGCCTCAGAGCTCTGCATGGTTACTCGGTATTGGCCTGCAGTCACAATGACATCAACATGATTTAATCACTAACCCTCCCACTAATATACCTTATGTTACACAGATTCATCTGCATAAACACAAATCTTAATTTTTTATGCTAAGGTTTTATGCTTAACATTAGACAACAACTATCAGGAATGTCACAACAACCAAACAACCCATCGTGCCAGGCTGTAAGGGCACTGTTAAAGTTATCTGCTTAATTTGTAGTCATATGCGAATGTTTGTAAACAACCCTCAGTCAAAAATGTGATTAAGTAAAGCCATTTTTTAATATGTTTTTTTTTTCTTCTTCAATTTTTCTCTGTCTTCTGGTGTGCTGTAGAGCGTTTGTGCATGTAAACAGTCTGCAAAATTATAAAGTCCACAGTACATGCCTGAAGGAGAAACTCTCTCCCACAGAAACCACTTTTCTCAGCTGCCTGAAAGCCTGAAAGACTCTTTAGTGGAATTCCAGCCTATTTCTCAATGATGATGTCACAAGGTGACATCATCATGTAACACAATCCTTATTGCCCGCCTACAGGCAAGCCTGCCACGTCTTCACACGACATAGAGAGAGTCAGCCAAAGTATAGTTTGCTACCAACTTGTTCTACCTGACTTTCAGGATCGGACTCTGGATCAAATTGATACAGCAGAACTGATGACATTGTAAAATAAATAAATAAATAGCCACAGCATTGTGTTAAATGTAAAGGAAATGTAAATGTTAAATGAGGCATTGTCTGAAAATATTATACGGCTGAGTTTTAAAAATATTTTTTAAAAATTATTATTAAACATAAAATATAAAATGTAAGTTAATTTTTGCACAGCCCATATGTATTGTTTTATTTATCTCTTTGCAATACACTCAAAATAGCATGTAAATAGGAATGTGCCTTTTTTGGGGGGGGGTTCAATTATAATTTGGGATATTCTTTATACTAATCAGGCACAAATGTAAAGGTTAAAGGTCAAATGTCCGTTGAAAATTTAATCCAAGCCCAACCTTAACCTGAAATGTACCTAGTAGCATGTAATACCTCCAGAATCGCCAATAACAGCTGTGATTGGATTTGGCATGGACTGCACAAGTTTGTGGATGTAGGGCACATCAGTGTCCCCCTCACACTATGGCCTTCACACTTTGGCCTGTCCTTCACACTATGCCCTTTCCCTCACACTATGGCCTTCACACTACGGCTTTTCTTTCACACTATGCACTTTCCCTCGCACTATGGCCTTCACACTATGACCTTTCCTTTACGCAATGACGTTTACACTTTGCCAGACCATCAGCAGGAGTTACTACCACCTTAAACACGCAAGGTGAATCTGTCTGGTGAATTTATGAGCATAGAGAATGACCTAAATAAAACAACATTGCCAAATCAGCGACTGGTGGTATAATTTGGTGGGAGCGGTATCAGTCACAGGTTCTTTATCTCTCACTTTTCTATCTAGCAATGGGACAGACGTAGTGACATAGCTGGTTGCAGCATACACTGAAATCCACTGAATCTATCACAGAACGTACATCTGTATCTGACTGCACAATAGGCAATGGAAACAAATGTTAAGACACATCCTCTTGCATGACACTGATAAGAATTAGGCAATGACTTGCAGGTGACAAACCCAAACACCCTTACATCCTGAATTCGGCCT